>JALGBA010000405.1:0-12467 GCA_023970755.1 Azemiops feae | reverse complement strand
TGTTTACTTTTCGAATTTGAGGTCAGTTTCATATTTTGACTTTTTATGCTTTATTGGATTTTTTCCTAGAATGCAAGATACATCCTTGGCTAACTTCTCAGGGGGAGGTCGCATCCGGAAAACATATGGTTTTTCGGCTTCCCCAACCTGGGGGGAACCTGAATATATATATACTTTTCGAATTTGAGGTCAGTTTCACATTTTGACTTTTCATGCTTTATTGGATTTTTGCCAACAAATGAAAGATAAACCCTGGCTAACTTCTCAGGGGGAGATCGTATCCGGAAAACATGGTTTTTTGGCTTCCCCAACCTGGCGGGAACCTGAATATATGTATACTTTTCGAATTTGAGGTCAGTTTCACATTTTGACTATTCATGCTTTATTGGATTTTTGCCAACAAATGCAAGATACATCCTGGGCTAACTTCTCAGGGGGAGGTCGCATCCGGAAAATGTATGGTTTTTCGGCTTCCCCAACCTGGCAGGAACCTGAATATATGTATACTTTTCGAATTTGAGGTCAGTTTTACATTTTGACATTTCATTCTTTATTGGATTTTTGCTAACAAATGCAAGATACATCCTGGCCTTACTTCTCATGGGCAGGTCGCATCCGGAAAACATATGATTTTTCAGCTTCCCCAACCTGGGGAAAACCTGAATATATGTATACTTTTCGAATTTGAGGTGAGTTTCACATTTTGACTTTTCATGCTTTATTGGATTTTTGCCAACAAATGAAAGATAAACCCTGACTAACTTCTCAGGGGGAGGTCGTATCCGGAAAACATGGTTTTTTGGCTTCCCCAACCTGGCGGGAACCTGAATATATGTATACTTTTCGAATTTGAGGTCAGTTTCACATTTTGACTTTTCATGCTTTATTGGATTTTTGCCAACAAATGCAAGATACATCCTGGCCTAACTTCTCAGGGGGAGGTCGCACCGGGAAAACATGGTTTTCCGGCTTCCCCAATTTGGCGGGAACCTGAATATATGTTTACTTTTCGAATTTGAGGTCAGTTTCATATTTTGACTTTTCATGCTTTATTGGATTTTTTCCTAGAATGCAAGATACATCCTTGGCTAACTTCTCAGGGGGAGGTCGCATCCGGAAAACATATGGTTTTTCGGCTTCCCCAACTGGGGGGAACCTGAATATATATATACTTTTCGAATTTGAGGTCGTACACATTTGACTTTTCATGCTTATTGGATTTTTACAACAAATGCAAGATAACCTGGCTAACTTCTCAGGGGGAGGTATCCGGAAAACATGGTTTTTGGCTTCCCCAACCTACCTGAATATATGTATACTTTTCGAATTTGAGGTCAGTTTCACATTTTGACTTTTCATGCTTTATTGGATTTTTGCCAACAAATGCAAGATATGTCCTGGGCTAAATTCTCAGGGGGAGGTCGCATCCGGAAAATATGGTTTTTCGGCTTCCCCAACCCGGGGGGAACCTGAATTATATTATACTTTTCGAATTTGAGGTGAGTTTCACATTTTGACTTTTCATGCTTTATTGGATTTTTGCCAACAAATGAAAGATAAACCCTGACTAACTTCTCAGGGGGAGGTCGTATCCGGAAAACATGGTTTTTTGGCTTCCCCAACCTGGCGGGAACCTGAATATATGTATACTTTTCGAATTTGAGGTCAGTTTCACATTTTGACTTTTCATGCTTTATTGGATTTTTGCCAACAAATGCAAGATACATCCTGGCCTAACTTCTCAGGGGGAGGTCGCACCGGGAAAACATGGTTTTCCGGCTTCCCCAATTTGGCGGGAACCTGAATATATGTTTACTTTTCGAATGTGAGGTCAGTTTCATATTTTGACTTTTCATGCTTTATTGGATTTTTTCCTAGAACGCAAGATACATCCTTGGCTAACTTCTCAGGGGGAGGTCGCATCCGGAAAACATATGGTTTTTCGGCTTCCCCAACCTGGGGGGAACCTGAATATATATATACTTTTCGAATTTGAGGTCAGTTTCACATTTTGACTTTTCATGCTTTATTGGATTTTTGCCAACAAATGAAAGATAAACCCTGGCTAACTTCTCAGGGGGAGATCGTATCCGGAAAACATGGTTTTTTGGCTTCCCCAACCTGGCGGGAACCTGAATATATGTATACTTTTCGAATTTGAGGTCAGTTTCACATTTTGACTATTCATGCTTTATTGGATTTTTGCCAACAAATGCAAGATACATCCTGGGCTAACGTCTCAGGGGGAGGTCGCATCCGGAAAATGTATGGTTTTTCGGCTTCCCCAATTTGGGGGAACCTGAATATATGTATACTTTTCGAATTTGAGGTCAGTTTCACATTTTGACTATTCATGCTTTATTGGATTTTTGCCAACAAATGCAAGATACATCCTGGCCTTACTTCTCATGGGGAGGTCGCATCCGGAAAACATATGATTTTTCGGCTTCCCCAACCTGGGGAAAACCTGAATATATGTATACTTTTCGAATTTGAGGTGAGTTTCACATTTTGACTTTTCATGCTTTATTGGATTTTTGCCAACAAATGAAAGATAAACCCTAGCTAACTTCTCAGGGGGAGGTCGTATCCGGAAAACATGGTTTTTTGGCTTCCCCAACCTGGCGGGAACCTGAATATATGTATACTTTTCGAATTTGAGGTCAGTTTCACATTTTGACTTTTCATGCTTTATTGGATTTTTGCCAACAAATGCAAGATACATCCTGGCCTAACTTCTCAGGGGGAGGTCGCACCGGGAAAACATATGGTTTTCCGGCTTCCCCAATTTGGCGGGAACCTGAATATATGTTTACTTTTCGAATTTGAGGTCAGTTTCATATTTTGACTTTTCATGCTTTATTGGATTTTTTCCTAGAATGCAAGATACATCCTTGGCTAACTTCTCAGGGGGAGGTCGCATCCGGAAAACATATGGTTTTTCGGCTTCCCCAACCTGGGGGGAACCTGAATATATATATACTTTTCGAATTTGAGGTCAGTTTCACATTTTGACTTTTCATGCTTTATTGGATTTTTGCCAACAAATGCAAGATACATCCTGGGCTAACTTCTCAGGGGGAGGTCGCATCCGGAAAATGTATGGTTTTTCGGCTTCCCCAACCTGGCAGGAACCTGAATATATGTACACTTTTCGAATTTGAGGTCAGTTTCACATTTTGACATTTCATGCTTTATTGGATTTTTGCTAACAAATGCAAGATACATCCTGGCCTTACTTCTCATGGGGAGGTCGCATCCGGAAAACATATGATTTTTCGGCTTCCCCAACCTGGGGGGAACCTGAATATATGTATACTTTTTGAATTTGAGGTCAGTTTCACATTTTGACTTTTCATGCTTTATTGGATTTTTGCCAACAAATGAAAGATACATCCTGGCCTTACTTCTCATGGGGAGGTCGCATCCGGAAAATATATGATTTTTCGGCTTCCCCAACCTGGGGGGAACCTGAATATATGTATACTTTTCGAATTTAAGTTCAGTTTCACATTTTGACTTTTCATGCCCTATTGGATTTTTGCCAACAAATGAAAGATAAACCCTAGCTAACTTCTCAGGGGGAGGTCGTATCCGGAAAACATGGTTTTATGGCTTCCCCAACCTGGCGGCAACCTGAATATATGTATACTTTTCGACTTTGAGGTCAGTTTCACATTTTGACTTTTCATGCTTTATTGGATTTTTTCCAAGGAATGCAAGATACATCCTGGCCTAACTTCTCAGGGGGAGGTCGCACCGGGAAAACATGGTTTTCCGGCTTCCCGAATTTGGCGGGAAACTGAATATATGTTTACTTTTCGAATTTGAGGTCAGTTTCATATTTTGACTTTTCATGCTTTATTGGATTTTTTCAAAGGAATGCAAGATACATCCTGGCCTTACTTCTCATGGGGAGGTCGCATCCGGAAAACATATGATTTTTCGGCTTCCCCAACCTGGGGGGAACCTGAATATATGTATACTTTTTGAATTTGAGGTCAGTTTCACATTTTGACTTTTCATGCTTTATTGGATTTTTGCCAACAAATGAAAGATACATCCTGGCCTTACTTCTCATGGGGAGGTCGCATCCGGAATATATATGATTTTTCGGCTTCCCCAACCTGGGGGGAACCTGAATATATGTATACTTTTCGAATTTAAGTTCAGTTTCACATTTTGACTTTTCATGCTTTATTGGATTTTTGCCAACAAATGAAAGATAAACCCTGGCTAACTTCTCAGGGGGAGGTCGTATCCGGAAAACATGGTTTTTTGGCTTCCCCAACCTGGCGGGAACCTGAATATATGTATACTTTTCGAATTTGAGGTCAGTTTCACATTTTGACTATTCATGCTTTATTGGATTTTTGCCAAAAAATGCAAGATACATCCTGGGCTAACTTCTCAGGGGGAGGTCGCATCCGGAAAATGTATGGTTTTTCGGCTTCTCCAACCTGGCAGGAACCTGAATATATGTATACTTTTCGAATTTGAGGTCAGTTTCATATTTTGACATTTCATGCTGTATTGGATTTTTGCTAAGAAATGCAAGATACATCCTGGCCTTTCTTCTCATGGGGAGGTCGCTTCCTGAAAACATATGGTTTTTCGGCTTCCCCAACCTGGGGGGAACCTGGATATATGTATACTTTTCGAATTTGAGGTCAGTTTCACATTTTGACTTTTCATGCTTTATTGGATTTTTTCCAAGAAATGCAAGATACATCCTGGCCTAACTTCTCAGGGGGAGGTCGCACCGGGAAAACATATGGTTCTTCTGCTTCCCCAACCTGGGAGGAACCTGAATATATGTATACTTTTCGAATTTCAGGTCAGTTTCACATTTTGACTATTCATGCTTTATTAGATTTTTGCCAACAAATGCAAGATACATCCTGGGCTAACTTCTCAGGGGGAGGTCGCACCCGGAAAATGTATGGTTTTTCGGCTTCCCCAACCTGGCAGGAACCTGAATATATGTATACTTTTCGAATTTGAGGTCAGTTTTACATTTTGACATTTCATGCTTTATTGTATTTTTGCTAACAAATGCAAGATACATCCTGGCCTTACTTCTCATGGGGAGGTCGCATCCGGAAAACATATGATTTTTCGGCTTCCCCAACCTGGGGGGAACCTGAATATATGTATACTTTTCGAATTTGAGGTCAGTTTCACATTTTGACTTTTCATGCCCTATTGGATTTTTGCCAACAAATGAAAGATAAACCCTGGCTAACTTCTCAGGGGGAGGTCGTATCCGGAAAACATGGTTTTATTGCTTCCCCAACCTGGCGGCAACCTGAATATATGTATACTTTTCGACTTTGAGGTCAGTTTCACATTTTGACTTTTCATGCTTTATTGGATTTTTTTCAAGGAATGCAAGATACATCCTGGCCTAACTTCTCAGGGGGAGGTCGCACCGGGAAAACATGGTTTTCCGGCTTCCCCAATTTGGCGGGAACCTGAATATATGTTTACTTTTCGAATTTGAGGTCAGTTTCATATTTTGAGTTTTCATGCTTTATTGGATTTTTTCCAAGGAATGCAAGATACATCCTGGGCTAACTTCTGAGGGGGAGGTCGCATCCAGAAAACGTATGGTTTTTCGGCTTCCCCAACCTGGCGGGAACCTGAATATATGTATACTTCTCGAATTTGAGGTCAGTTTCACATTTTGACTTTTCATGCTTTATTGGATTTTTGCCAACAAATGCAAGATACATCCTGGGCTAACGTCTCAGGGGGAGGTCGCATCCGGAAAATGTATGGTTTTTCGGCTTCCCCAACCTGGCGGGAACATGAATATATGTATACTTTTCAAATTTGAGGTCAGTTTCACATTTTGACTATTCATGCTTTATTGGATTTTTGCCAACAAATGCAAGATACATCCTGGGCTAACTTCTCAGCGGGAGGTCGCATCCGGAAAATGTATGGTTTTTCGGCTTCCCCAACCTGGCAGGAACCTGAATATATGCATACTTTTCGAATTTGAGGTCATTTTCACATTTTGACTTTTCATGCTTTATTGGATTTTTGCCAACAAATGCAAGATACATCTGGGCTAACGTCTCAGGGGAGGTCGCATCCGGAAAATGTATGGTTTTTCGGCTTCCCCAACCTGGCGGAACCTGAATATATGTATACTTTTCGAATTTGAGGTCAGTTTCACATTTTGACATTTCATGCTTTATTGGATTTTTGCTAACAAATGCAAGATACATCCTGGCCTAACTTCTCATGGGGAGGTCGCATCTGGAAAACATATGGTTTTTCGGCTTCCCCAACCTGGGGGGAACCTGAATATATATATTCTTTTCGAATTTGATGTCAGTTTCACATTTTGACTTTTCATGCTTTATTGGATTTTTGCCAACAAATGAAAGATAAACCCTGGCTAACTTCTCAGGGGGAGGTCGTATCCGGAAAACATGGTTTTTTGGCTTCCGCAACCTGGCGGGAACCTGAATATATGTATACTTTTCGAATTTGAGGTCAGTTTCACATTTTGACTATTCATGCTTTATTGGATTTTTGCCAACAAATGCAAGATACATCCTGGGCTAACTTCTCAGGGGGAGGTCGCATCCGGAAAATGTATGGTTTTTCGGCTTCTCCAACCTGGCAGGAACCTGAATATATGTATACTTTTCGAATTTGAGGTCAGTTTCATATTTTGACTTTTCATGCTTTATTGGATTTTTCCCAAGAAATGCAAGATACATCCTGGCCTAACTTCTCAGGGGGAGGTCGCATCCGAAAAATATGTTTTTCGGCTTCCAAAACCTGGGGGGAACCTGAATATATATATACTTTCGAATTTGAGGTAGTTTCACATTTGACTTTCATGGCTTATGGGATTTTTGCCAACAATGCAAGAGATACATCTGGGCTAACTTCTCAGGGGGAGGTCGCAACGGAAAAGTATGTTTTCGGCTTCCCCTAAACCTGGCAGGAAACCTGAAATATGCATACTTTTCGAATTTGAGGTCAGTTCACATTTGGACTTTTCATGCTTTATTGGATTTTTGGCAACAAATGCAAGATACATCCAGGGCTAACTTCTCAGGGGGAGGTCGCATCCGGAAAAAATATGGTTTTTCGGCTTCCCCAACCTGGGGGGAACCTGAATATATGTATACTTTTCGAATTTGAGGTCAGTTTCACATTTTGACTTTTCATGCTTAATTGGATTTTTGCAAACAAATGCAAGATACATCCTGGGCTAACTTCTCAGTGGTAGGTCGCATCCGGAAAACATATGGTTGTTTGGCTTCCCCAACCTGGAGGGAACCTGAATATATGTACACTTTTCGAATTTGAGGTCAGTTTCACATTTTGAGTTTTCATGTTTTATTGGATTTTTGCCAAAAAATGCAAGATACCTCCTAGGCTAACTTCTCATGGGGAGTCGCATCTGAAAAACATATGTTTTTTCGGCTTCCCCAACCGGGGGGGAACCTGAAGTATATATATCTTTCCGATTTGATGGCAGTTTCACATTGACTTTCATGCTTTATTGGATTTTTGCCACCAAATGAAAGATAAACCTCTGGCTAACTCTCAGGGGAGGTAGGTATCCGGGAAAAGGGTTTTTTGGCTTCCCCAACCTGGCGGGAACCTGAATATATGTATACTTTTCGAATTTGAGGTCAGTTTCACATTTTGACTATTCATGCTTTATTGGATTTTTGCCAACAAATGCAAGATACATCGTGGGCTAACTTCTCAGGGGGAGGTCGCATCCGGAAAATGTATGGTTTTTCGGCTTCTCCAACCTGGCAGGAACCTGAATATATGTATACTTTTCGAATTTGAGGTCAGTTTCATATTTTGACATTTCATGCTGTATTGGATTTTTGTTAAGAAATGCAAGATACATCCTGGCCTTACTTCTCATGGGGAGGTCGCTTCCTGAAAATGTATGGTTTTTCGGCTTCCCCAACCTGGGGGGAACCTGAATATATGTATACTTTTCGAATTTGAGGTCAGTTTCACATTTTGACTTTTCATGCTTTATTGGATTTTTCCCAAGAAATGCAAGATACATCCTGGCCTAACTTCTCAGGGGGAGGTGGCACCGGGAAAACATATGGTTCTTCTGCTTCCCCAATGTGGGAGGAACCTGAATATATGTATACTTTTCGAATTTGATGTCAGATTCACATTTTGACTTTTCATGCTTTATTGGATTTTTGCCAACAAATGAAAGATAAACCCTGGCTAACTTCTCAGGGGGAGGTCGTATCCGGAAAACATGGTTTTTTGGCTTCCCCAACCTGGCGGGAACCTGAATATATGTATACTTTTCGAATTTGAGGTCAGTTTCACATTTTGACTATTCATGCTTTATTGGATTTTTGCCAACAAATGCAAGATACATCCTGGGCTAACTTCTCAGGGGGAGGTCGCATCCGGAAAATGTATGGTTTTTCGGCTTCTCCAACCTGGCAGGAACCTGAATATATGTATACTTTTCGAATTTGAGGTCAGTTTCATATTTTGACATTTCATGCTGTATTGGATTTTTCCCAAGAAATGCAAGATACATCCTGGCCTAACTTCTCATGGGGAGGTCGCTTCCTGAAAATGTATGGTTTTTCGGCTTCCCCAACCTGGGGGGAACCTGAATATATGTATACTTTTCGAATTTGAGGTCAGTTTCACATTTTGACTTTTCATGCTTTATTGGATTTTTCCCAAGAAAGGCAAGATACATCCTGGCCTAACTTCTCAGGGGGAGGTGGCACCGGGAAAACATATGGTTCTTCTGCTTCCCCAACGTGGGAGGAACCTGAATATATGTATACTTTTCGAATTTGAGGTCAGTTTCACATTTTGACTATTCATGCTTTATTGGATTTTTGCCAACAAATGCAAGATACATCCTGGGCTAACTTCTCATGGGGAGGTCGCATCCGGAAAATGTATGGTTTTTCGGCTTCCCCAAACTGGCAGGAACCTGAATATATGTATACTTTTCGAATTTGAGGTCAGTTTCACATTTTGACTTTTCATGCTTTATTGGATTTTTGCCAACAAATGAAAGATAAACCCTGGCTAACTTCTCAGGGGGAGGTCGTATCCGGAAAACATGGTTTTTTGGCTTCCCCAACCTGGCGGGAACCTGAATATATGTATACTTTTCGAATTTGAGGTCAGTTTCACATTTTGACTTTTCATGCTTTATTGGATTTTTGCCAACAAATGCAAGATACATCCTGGCCTAACTTCTCAGGGGGAGGTCGCACCAGGAAAACATATGGTTTTCCGGCTTCCCCAATTTGGCGGGAACCTGAATATATGTTTACTTTTCGAATTTGAGGTCAGTTTTACATTTTTACATTTCATGCTTTATTGGATTTTTGCTAACAAATGCAAGATACATCCTGGCCTTACTTCTCATGGGGAGGTCGCATCCGGAAAACATATGATTTTTCGGCTTCCCCAACCTGGGGGGAACCTGAATATATGTATACTTTTCGAATTTAAGTTCAGTTTCACATTTTGACTTTTCATGCCCTATTGGATTTTTGCCAACAAATGAAAGATAAACCCTAGCTAACTTCTCAGGGGGAGGTCGTATCCGGAAAACATGGTTTTATGGCTTCCCCAACCTGGCGGGAACCTGAATATATGTATACTTTTCGACTTTGAGGTCAGTTTCACATTTTGACTTTTCATGCTTTATTGGATTTTTTCCAAGGAATGCAAGATACATCCTGGCCTAACTTCTCAGGGGGAGGTCGCACCGGGAAAACATGGTTTTCTGGCTTCCCGAATTTGGCGGGAAACTGAATATATGTTTACTTTTCGAATTTGAGGTCAGTTTCATATTTTGACTTTTCATGCTTTATTGGATTTTTTCCAAGGAATGCAAGATACATCCTGGGCTAACTTCTGAGGGGGAGGTCGCATCCAGAAAACGTATGGTTTTTCGGCTTCCCCAACCTGGCGGGAACCTGAATATATGTATACTTTTCGAATTTGAGGTCAGTTTCACATTTTGACTTTTCATGCTTTATTGGATTTTTGCCAACAAATGCAAGATACATCCAGGGCTAACGTCTCAGGGGGAGGTCGCATCCGGAAAATGTATGGTTTTTCGGCTTCCCCAACCTGGCGGGAACCTGAATATATGTATACTTTTCGAATTTGAGGTCAGTTTCACATTTTGACTATTCATGCTTTATTGGATTTTTGCCAACAAATGCAAGATACCTCCTGGCCTAACTTCTCATGGGGAGGTCGCATCTGGAAAACATATGGTTTTTCGGCTTCCCCAACCTGGGGGGAACCTGAATATATATATTCTTTTCCAATTTGATGTCAGTTTCACATTTTGACTTTTCATGCTTTATTAGATTTTTGCCAACAAATGAAAGATAAACCCTGGCTAACTTCTCAGGGGGAGGTCGTATCCGGAAAACATGGTTTTTTGGCTTCCCCAACCTGGCGGGAACCTGAATATATGTATACTTTTCGAATTTGAGGTCAGTTTCACATTTTGACTATTCATGCTTTATTGGATTTTTGCCAACAAATGCAAGATACATCCTGGGCTAACTTCTCAGAGGGAGGTCGCATCCGGAAAATGTATGGTTCTCCTGCTTCCACAACGTGGGAGGAACCTGAATATATGTATACTTTTCGAATTTGAGGTCAGTTTCACATTTTGACTATTCATGCTTTATTGGATTTTTGCCAACAAATGCAAGATACATCCTGGCCTTACTTCTCATGGGGAGGTCGCATCCGGAAAACATATGATTTTTCGGCTTCCCCAACCTGGGGAAAACCTGAATATATGTATACTTTTCGAATTTGAGGTGAGTTTCACATTTTGACTTTTCATGCTTTATTGGATTTTTGCCAACAAATGAAAGATAAACCCTGGCTAACTTCTCAGGGGGAGGTTGTATCCGGAAAACATGGTTTTTTGGCTTCCCCAACCTGGCGGGAACCTGAATATATGTATACTTTTCGAATTTGAGGTCAGTTTCACATTTTGACTTTTCATGCTTTATTGGATTTTTGCCAACAAATGCAAGATACATCCTGGCCTAACTTCTCAGGGGGAGGTCGCACCGGGAAAACATATGGTTTTCCGGCTTCCCCAATTTGGCGGGAACCTGAATATATGTTTACTTTTCGAATTTGAGGTCAGTTTCATATTTTGACTTTTCATGCTTTATTGGATTTTTTCCTAGAATGCAAGATACATCCTTTGCTAACTTCTCATGGGGAGGTCGCATCCGGAAAACATATGGTTTTTCGGCTTCCCCAACCTGGGGGGAACCTGAATATATATATACTTTTCGAATTTGAGGTCAGTTTCACATTTTGACTTTTCATGCTTTATTGGATTTTTGCCAACAAATGCAAGATACATCCTGGGCTAACTTCTCATGGGGAGGTCGCATCCGGAAAATGTATGGTTTTTCGGCTTCCCCAAACTGGCAGGAACCTGAATATATGTATACTTTTCGAATTTGAGGTCAGTTTCACATTTTGACTTTTCATGCTTTATTGGATTTTTGCCAACAAATGAAAGATAAACCCTGGCTAACTTCTCAGGGGGAGGTCGTATCCGGAAAACATGGTTTTTTGGCTTCCCCAACCTGGCGGGAACCTGAATATATGTATACTTTTCGAATTTGAGGTCAGTTTCACATTTTGACTTTTCATGCTTTATTGGATTTTTGCCAACAAATGCAAGATACATCCTGGCCTAACTTCTCAGGGGGAGGTCGCACCAGGAAAACATATGGTTTTCCGGCTTCCCCAATTTGGCGGGAACCTGAATATATGTTTACTTTTCGAATTTGAGGTCAGTTTTACATTTTTACATTTCATGCTTTATTGGATTTTTGCTAACAAATGCAAGATACATCCTGGCCTTACTTCTCATGGGGAGGTCGCATCCGGAAAACATATGATTTTTCGGCTTCCCCAACCTGGGGGGAACCTGAATATATGTATACTTTTCGAATTTAAGTTCAGTTTCACATTTTGACTTTTCATGCCCTATTGGATTTTTGCCAACAAATGAAAGATAAACCCTGGCTAACTTCTCAGGGGGAGGTCGTATCCGGAAAACATGGTTTTATGGATTCCCCAACCTGGCGGCAACCTGAATATATGTATACTTTTCGACTTTGAGGTCAGTTTCACATTTTGACTTTTCATGCTTTATTGGATTTTTTCCAAGGAATGCAAGATACATCCTGGCCTAACTTCTCAGGGGGAGGTCGCACCGGGAAAACATGGTTTTCCGGCTTCCCCAATTTGGCGGGAACCTGAATATATGTTTACTTTTCGAATTTGAGGTCAGTTTCATATTTTGAGTTTTCATGGTTTATTGGATTTTTTCCAAGGAATGCAAGATACATCCTGGGCTAACTTCTGAGGGGGAGGTCGCATCCAGAAAACGTATGGTTTTTCGGCTTCCCCAA
>JALGBA010000404.1:0-46051 GCA_023970755.1 Azemiops feae | reverse complement strand
GAAAGCGAAACCATTAGGAGGAGGTGAAGTACCCAAATCTCACCAAAATCAATCAATCCAGGAAATTTCAGATCACATGGTCTGTTGATTGCAACAACCACGTGCTTCAGCTGTTTCTGCAGCATTCCTAGTAATCAGTTTGCAGCTCACAAGAGTACTTATTTATTTATAGCAATTAAGATGACTGCTCAGCTCACAACTGTGAGAATGCCGTATCAAATAAGAGCCTGAGATCACTTCAGATTCCTGGACAACGATAAGGTATTGTTGAAGCCAAAGCAATCCACATACCATCTTGCTCGCTATGCAAAACACTATCCCTGGGCATCTGATTGTGTGGGATCATTCTGATTGGAGCATGGATTTATCAATCCCTAAATCCACTACTTCTCCCACACACACACACTCCCACTCCCAAAACAATCCGTACAGTGACCATTTATTGCTTTTGGTTTGGTTAAATAACGTACACCTGTGTATGGGAGAAATTGTCCCAAACAAATATTGCTCTATCTGATTGTACAATGCCAGTGCAAGTCTTGGTAAGATATTATGGCGAGTTCTCAAATAGCACTCCAACCACAAAGCGGCACGAGTAGATTTTTTGGTAGCTCCCTTATTTAGAGTGAACATTAGCTGTATGTTTTATACAGCACTTTTAATCATCTGAAATATTTGGGGAACAAGATTTTTTTTTTCCTTATGCTTTGACATTATCCTGTGTATGAGGACAGTGATAAGTGGCTATTAATCTAAATCAGGGGTCTTCAGATTTGACTCTTTTATGACTTGTGGACCTCAGGTCCCAGAATTCCTCAGCCAGCCACACTGGAGTTGAAGTCCACAAGTCATAAAAGGGCCAAGTTTGAAGACCCCTGATCTAAACAGTTCATTATTAATTATGACAAAATACAGATTATAAATGTTGGGAAAACCAGGAAAATAAAAGAGGAGAATTATAAATGAGAGTCCAGTGTCAGTTTATATATCTAGTGATTATCTCATTCAATTTGGGCTTTTTAAAGCTAGATGAAAATGTTGGCCAAACATGAAATTGGTTTATTTTTATTTTGGCAAACAAAGTATGTTGATTCTGCCTGCACTTAATGATTTACAGGCAAAACCAACAGGAAAGTTACTCCTTGCAGCATAAGCATAACCCCTAACTTGGAACAGTGAAATAATTTATTTAAAGTTAACATCTGAGGGTGGTATTTTAGATCCCACACGGACTACTTTCCTTGTTAGGAGTTGAAGCCAGTTTGTTGACGTCTTTAGTATGTGGAGGGCTGATAGTTTATTGGAGTTAACTATTATATGGAAATAGTCAAAATCTTACAAAGCTTTAATATCCCACACAATGAGTGGGTTTAATTATTCACCAAGGTGATAGCCTTGATAGAGTTTTTGTCTGATTATCTTTTCTTTTTTCTTAAGTCAAGGAAGAAAAAAAATCATCATGATGAATAAGCGTGTTGTGGATTTAGATTTTCATGAGTTGTTGGGAGGCATCATTATATGAGCATTGTCTCTTTTTTCTACTGAGTATCAGAAGCTCCCTTCTGTAATGACCCTTCCCCTCTGTGATTACTTTTGGATTGTTCAGAATGCTTTCCTGGCAGAATAATGTGTGTTTGTGGATGGTTGCAATTAAAACCCAGGAATATACATATTTTTTTTATAGGCAGAGGTGTACAGCAATATGGATAGGGAATAAAAAGGACTGGATTGGAAAAAGTAGCATTGGTCTTTCTTCTGAGGAATCAGATCCACAGAAATAAGTCGGTCACTTACACCCTGGTTGCCTAACAGCTTGACTACTGCAATGTGCTCTAACTGGGGCTGCCCTTGAAAACCACCAGAAGGTTCAGCTGGTCCAGAATGCAGTGGTACAGGAAATGATGGGTATGCCCATATATCACCTCTGTTTTGCCAGCTGCACTGGTTGCCAGTTTGCTTCCATGCACAATTCAAAGTACAGCAGTTATCTATAAAACCTATATGGCAAAGAACTTGGTTCCTTGTGGGAGTTTCTGTCTCCCCTTGTAGCTGCTTGGCCAATTTGATCTGGCAGGATTTGTATAATCCAGTTCCTTCAGTTTAATGATGCCATTTATCAGGGCCCTGGAAGCATGTATTTTCAGTAGCAACACCTGTCCTCTGGAATAAGATTCCCTGCAAGATCCAAATGACTCCAACCTACTGGTGTTTTTGAAGGACATTGAAGACCTGGCTCTTCATCCAGGCCTTTGCCAAAGGAGAACAAAGCCTTCTTTGGATGATGTGGGTTTGTTCCATTTCATTCCTGTCCATTTTTTTATTTGTTAACCTTGCCATATTTACTCTTCTTTTTTTTTCCACCACTCTTATTTTCTTCCTGTTTTTAACATTTTTATTTTTATTCCCAGGTTCATTTGGGAATCAGAGGGCATATAAATTTAATAAATAATATTAATAATCTACCTCAATTTCTAGTTGGCTTTCTGATTATGAAATCTGGCCTGTTGCCCTATCAATGTGATTAAAAATAGTGAATGAGGTTAGAGAATATTGTCAAATTATAAATGAGATCTTCCTTTAATTATCTTTTATACTGATATATATAAATCATCTTGGATACAATAATACATTACAAATGTTTGAATTATATTCCAAGTAGCATATTCTTTCTTGTCTGCTCTTTTCCATTATTTGTATGGTCTTTTCTAAAACAGAACAGATGTGAACATTTAATTTGCATTAAATAAGATGACAGCTAAATACCTTTTTTATTTTAGAATTTGGTAGCATTCTTTTTCCTCATTCTGAGGAAAATAATGGACCTGGAGATGATTGAATTAAGATTGCTGCCCTAATGTGAACAATATGTGACAAAGCGATATCTATTTAGACTATCTCTTTATGAGAAAAAAAATGGATAATGCTTTTAAGATTCAATATTTTATTAATGAACTTGTCTTGAATTTCTAGAAAAACTCAATGTGGGGAAAAAGAGAGATAGGGAGGCAGATAAGATAAAGCGTATTGATTGAGGGAAAAAGAAAATGAGCCAAAGCTGAGGTGATGCTAAATGTAAGGCTTGAATTCCATTGACTTTTTTTCAATTGCTGATATCTACAGTGAGAAAAGAAAGCAATTTTCATTAGGGTTGAGACTTAACTCTGTTAAGTTCCTGCTATGATCCCAATGAAAAACTCTTCTCCCCTGGGCCTTAATATTAACAAAGTTTTAAAATGATGAGCTTTAAGTGATGCACTTAGTATGTCATGCATGTTGCTAAAAAAATTCACTGATTAGAAACTGCTTAAAAATCTGGCAACATGCTTAGGATTATAATTCTCATAAAATTGCACACTTTGTAACTAGCCAAAGGAGCATTGTTTAGTCTTTAAGGCAGCATTTCTCAGCCTTGGCAACTTTAAGATGTGTGGACTTCAACTCTGCCTTGTTCTGTTGGCTTGCATGTTGTTCCCTTCTACAGGTATTCACTTTATCTTCAGAACAGTCCCAGGAATTAAATTAGGTTAACAGAATAAGTATGATGGTTCAAAATTCATGACTGCATAGAGATTGTACAGGTTTACCTTTTGCAGTCACTGAAACAGGTAAACCACAATGGAAAGCAATCCTACCTTGTTCCCCCAGGTCTTCACTCTTGTCACTACAGCAACCAACTCCTGGATAACCTTGATTCTCCACTTGATTCTTCATTCTTCTTTGACTTCTTTGCTATTGATTGTCATGTCCTTTGAAGGACCAGAAAGCCCCTTGCTTTCTGTGGAAATACCAGAGAACATTAGTTGGTTGGAGCTGCCTTTTAAGGCTCAGTCCTGCACACAGCATTTTCAAGAGGACGTGTGACCACCCATTTAAATAGCTCCTCCTACTCATGAGAATGATTATCTTCATTCAAACACCAATGCCGCTGTACTTGGGCACTCCATAAATTTAAAAGAAAGGTAAAGGTTTCCCCTGCCCAATCTCAACTGACTCAAGGAGGCGGTGCTCATCTCCATTTCCTAGCCAAGTGAGCCAATGTTGTCCAAAGATATTTCCGTGGTCATGTGGCCAGCATGACTATATGCTGAGGTGCACAGAATGCTGTTACTTTCCCATCAAAGTGGTACCTATTTATTTACTAGTATTTTCATGCTTTCGAACTGCTAGGTGGGCAGGAGCTGGAGCTAGGAACAGGAGCTCATCTCATGGCACGTCATTGGGTCTCTAACCTGGGCTGCCTGCTTTCCAGCTGACAAGCTCAGAGTCTTTAAACGCTGAGCCATTATGCCCCCTTCCTATATAATAAAAGCAACATCATTACAATGGGGAGCAGAAAAATAGCTACATGCATTAGGATTAGTATATATATGCTTCTCCCTTTCTGGTAAAATTAGGTCCATATAAAAAACTACAGTTCTTCATTCTGGAATATGTAGTCAATTATGCTCAAGCCTGGCTGCATTGATACTCTCAATTGTAACTGTTCACCATTTATATCTTTACAACAGTTTAAGTTCACTGCCTGCTTCAGGTATTCAGCAGCTCTGGAACTATTTTCTTCCACACTGCTCTTAGGATAATAAAACCCTTACTTTTCCACCCAATTTCATTCCTGAAAGTCTGAGAAGTTTGTTCTGAAAATTCTTTCCTAATAGTTGAGGTGTAATTCAATACAACAATGTCATATCTTTTTTTTTCTGCACGAAACTAGCAGGGTTTGCTGTAAATTCTGCACAGATGGCCGTATGTGGGAGGACATGCATTTCCAAATTTGTTCATGTTCATGCTGGTTTTCGTTTTTTAAAAAAAGAACTAGAAAAAATGTTTTATTCTTCTTAAAAAATAGATCTTAGAAAAAGAACCCACAGCTGTTTCTCTTTTTCTTCCATATTACAATTAAAGGCCTGATTCTGTTTTTTTCTCTTTGTTCAGCAATTATATGTAATATATACTGCAACCCCTTCAAGAGCTTGTATGAGATGTCACTTCTCAATTGACTCAAAGTGATAATCTGGACAATTCAGTTACTCATAAGCCATTCCTCCTTTCAGATATCTAGGCAGTTCACAAATGTCACACTTTAGTGAGAGGAACATCTATGACCACGACCCAGAGTCACTGGGAGTCAGGCTGCATATAAATTTAAACATTTAATAAATTGTTATTATCCTCCACCTGCTTCTCAACAAAATTTGCCAAAACAAAGATTGGAAGAAGGGGTTCTCTCTGCTGCTGTGAATAACCACTAGAAAACGCACAATCAAGTTTCCTTTTTCCATCCGAAACAATTTGGATTTCTCCATGACTATGGAGTTTTCCGAACTATGATGGTCAAATCCTTGAAAGCAAACAATTGGATATTGGTATATATGGGTAGGAACTGTATTTTGATCATTGTGGAACAAATGTGGAATGAAATCACTTTAGTGTAAAGAAATTATATGGAGAGCTGGCTGAGAGGGGCTCTGAACAGACTATATAATTACACTTTGGTCTTAGAAGCAGGGGGCCTCCAAGATTTCATAAACAGCTTCAGGGGAGTGCTTTGTTTCAATTTTCATTAATGTGACACACTCCTTCAGAGCTTTACACAGCTCTCGTGTGCATTGTCAGTTTTATCTCTAAAAGCACAGGATCAGTATACATTGCCTGGATTTCATTCTTCCTGTCTGCTTTGAAAAACCAGAGGAAAGTGTTAATTTCTTTGTGAGAAAGGGTAGATTCCTTGTTGCACAGCATGTTCCTTGATATTGCATAGCTCTTTGTTCAGAGATTCCAGGGTGTTTTGCTTCTGTTGAAATCAGTTGATTAGTTTTGCTGTGGCTTAATCAGTGAAAAAATAATTAGCCTACAGTGTTTCTTCAGCTAAAGAGCCCCATGGTGCAGACAGTCAATAATGTGGAATGTTCTCTGGAAAGGTCTCCATTTCCCTCTCCCTAACTGCCAATGTTTTCCCCCAATGACCACCTAGACTCCATCCAGGTGACTTCCAACTGTGTATATCTCAACTCCAGGACAGAGATTGCCCTCATTGGGAATCTAGTTCTTTGTTGATTCCTCTTCTAGCAGGAGTTGTGAGTCCAGGAGTTCCCCCAAAGTGCATACCAAGTCTGCCTGGGGCAATGACACACCATCCAGGACCAGAGGTAGACAAACCTTGTCACTGGAAGGCCCAAATACTCAAAGCCACTCAGACTTGCTTGGGTTGAGTCAAAGCCCATTGCACCCCATCAAAGCTTCTTCAGCCTCCAGGCACTCTGACAGGACCTCCATGGCATCACTCAGGTAGCTGGGAGTGGAGACATAAAGATGGGTATCACCAACATATTGATGATACCTCACCCGAAATCATTGGATCACCTATTCCAGTAGCTTCATGTAGATGTTAAATAGGAAAGGAGAGAGAACTGAGTCCTGGACACCTTATAAAGTAGGGATCATGGGCCAAATCTTTCCCCTATCAATACTGACTGGAATTAACCAGAAGGAAGGAGAACCAGAACAATACAGTGCCACCCACCCCCAACTCTTGAAGCTAGTCCATAAGGATATCATGATCAATGTATCAAAGGCCACTGAGAGGTCATAAAAAGCATGGATGGACAGCCCCATCCCACTCCTACCAGAGGTCATCCAAGAGTATGAACAATGCCATCCCAGTCCCATAATCCAGCCTGAATCCTGATTAAAAGAGGTCCAGATAATCAATCCACTTCAGCCAGGGTCCTTTGAAGCTGCCAGGTGACCACTCTCTTCCCTCAAAAATGGAAGGTTGGAGACTGAATCAAAATTGTCCGAACTAGTTGAGTCAACCAATAACTCTTTGAGGAGAGGGTGTACCACTGCCTCTTTAAGAGACAGCAAAACTACTCCATCCCTCAAGGAAGAGTTAACCAAAACTCAGACCCAATCAAGGGTCTCCTCCTGGGTAGCCTTTAATCAGCCAACAGAGGCAGAGATCTAACACAAAAGTGGCCAAGCTAGCAGCTGCAAGGACCATGTTGAGGTCCTCAGGTTTGATGGAACTCGAGCCTCTGTAACCTCCTTTGGTTCTGCTCCAAGACTAGAGTCAAATGTAGAAAAAATATGAGTGACTTTATTTGCTGGATGTGCAGCATATTCCTCATAACGACCCTGTAGGTGAATCTAAGTATTACTCCCTTCAAGGAGAGAACAAGTCACCCAAAACAGGGTGGAGAAATTGTTTATGTTTTGCTATCCTTACTGCCACAAGGTAGACTCTAACAGAGGCTCTAGCTCATGTTTGATCGCCTTCACTCCCCGTTTTCTGCCAGTGGTACTCTAGGCCAAGGGTCCCCAACCCCCGGTCCATGGACCAGCACCGGGCAGCAGCATGCCAGCAATCGGGCCACATAAACAAGCAAAGCCCCATCCATGAGATGCAGGCAGAACACAAAACCACACACACACCCCGGTCCGCGGAAAAACCTCTCTCCAAAGAACCGGTCCCTGGTGCCCAAAAGGTTGGGGACCTCTGCTCTAGGCACATCTCTTAGTATGTATTTCAGAGATCTTTAACTCCACTGACTCTGATATGACAACTTATTAGCTTTCTGACTTTGAGTCATACATTGGTACAGTCTGCCCTCCATTCCGTAGGAAATGTTTCAGAAATGTCACTTTTTTCATATTAGAGACAGTTTTCTATTCTTAAGCCATGCTTATTATTTCCATACATTTTTTTCAAGATACTTGAATGTATGATACATATAGATCAGGGCTTTTCAACCGGTGGTACGCGTACCACCAGTGGTACGCGAGCACATGGCTGGTGGTACGCGTAGGACGAGTTGAAAAAACATGTAAAAAAAATATGTAAAAAAAATATTAAAAAAAAATTTTTTGAAAATTTTTTTTTTTAAAAAAAGTGTGAAAGTGGATGAGGTGAAGCGGCAGCAGCGCCGCAGAGGCCTGTGGCCAAGTCAGCTGGAACTGCACGTTGCCTGGGTCCGACTGAGAGCCCAGGATCAAAGCGCGCAGCTCCAGCTGATTGGCGGCGGCCTTGGGGGCGGCACGCAGCCTCACGCAGTCTTCAGGGGAGATTCCGCCGGAGCTGCGTGACGCATTGCCTGGGTCCCTCCCCCCCCGCCCCCGCCCAGATGCCCTCACCTCCCCCAAGCGTTTTTTTTTACTCACCTGCTTTCAGCAGCATTCCCTTTTTCTTCGCCCTGTGTTTGTGAGACAAAAAAAAAAAGTTCCATGAGACTTTCTAACTTCTCGCGAGAGTTAGAAAGTCTCATGGAACTTTTTTTTACAGCCAAAAACGTGGGCGAAAGGCAGCAGAGAAGCAAACGAATGGCAGAGAAGCAAAAGGAGAAAGGAAGTGCAGCTGAAAGCAGGTGAGTAAAAAATGCTTGGGGGAGGCGGAGGGCACTGGGCGGGGGCGCAACCTTACCCTGCCATTGTGGCGGAGGGTAACCAGCGTGGATGGGCCAGGAGGAGGGTGAGGCGGCCAGATTGAGGGGCTGGCAGATTGCGTAGGTGCGCGAGGCCAGAGGGGAGGCTGGGCAGATTGCGGGCAGTGGCAGGAACGGGGGAGGCAGATCGTGCGTGTGCGCGAGGCTGAAGTGCTGCCCGGGGCAGAGGGGAGGCTGGGCAGATTGCGGGCAGTGGCAGGAACGGGGGAGGCAGATCGTGCGTGTGCGCGAGGCAGAGGTGCTGCCCGAGGCCAGAGGGGAGGCTGGGCAGATTGCAGGCGCTGGAGCCTGTGCCCAGCCCCCTGGCCAGGAAGGCGTGCCGGAATCCCAGCTGCCGGGAAGGTGATCGGCCCGCTCCTCTCCCATCGCCCGCTTTGCCCGGCTCGAGCCTGGCTGGAGCAGCGTTGGTACTTCCAAAGGTGGCCGCAGCCCTCGGCCGCTCCCCTCCCCTCCGTGCCTCCAAATCGATCCCCGGGCTGGCTGGCCAGGTGAGCAGAAGATCGGAGGGAGAGAAAGAGGGAAAGAGAAATAGAGAGAGGGAGAGAGAGAGAGAGAGAGAGAGAAAGAAAGGGAGACAGAGGGAGAAAGAGAGAGGGAGAGAGAGAGCCCGGGATTGGCGTGTGCAGCTACAGCTGAGCCACGCTTTTCCACGCTGTTTTGCTGTTTTTGTAAAGTTGCCCCGGGTTGGTGGAAAAGCCGCCGGTCTCCCCGCTGCAAGCGTGGGAAGCGCCGGAGCTCCTGATGAACCGCGTTTAAGGGAGAGAGAGAGAGAGAGAGCCAAGCTTGACCTGCACGGAAGGAAGGGAGGGAGGGAGGGAGGGAGGGACAATGGGAGCTGCAGTGCTGCAGCCTTCCTGTCCCGTGAGCGTCCCTGCGCCATTCGGCTTTGTTCCAGGTCTTGCATTCATCAGCTGTTCGGCGGTCTGGAGACAGCCTTTCAGCTTCAGGCCGCGCCATCGGCCCTTGGCTCCCTGCTGCGGCCTCACGCCCACCAGCTGTTCGGCGGCTAAGAGTAGGAGCCTCTCAGCTGTTCGGCGGGATGCCCACGGAGCCGACACCCACGCTGCCAGGTAGAACGGTGCTGGCCGCCGGTCTCCTTTGCCGCCCCGCTTGACAGGGAGAGAGGCAGGGAAGGAGGAAGGGACAAAGAGGGTGGTGAAGGAAAGAAGGAAGGAAGGGACAATGGGAGAGAGGGAGGGAAGGAGGAAGGGACAAAGGGAGGTGAAGGGAAGGAAGGAAGGGAAAGTGGGAGAGGGAGGGAAGGAGGAAGGGACAAAGGGAGGTGAAGGAAAGGAAGGAAGGAAGGGACAGTGGGAGGGAAGTAGGAAGGGACAAAGAGGGAGGTGAAGGAAAGGAAGGAAGGAAGGAGGGGACAGTGGGAAAGAGGGAAGGAAGGAGGAAGGGACAAAGGGAGGTGAAGGAAAGGAAGGAAGGGACAGTGGGAGAGAAGGAGGGAAGGAGGAAGGGACAAAGGGAGGTGAAGGAAAGGAAGGAAAGAAGGGACAATGGGAGAGGGAGGGAAGGAGGAAGGGACAAAGAAGGAGGTGAAGGAAAGGAAGGAAAGAAGGAAGGAAGGGACAATGGGAGAGAGGGAGGGAAGGAAGGCAGGCACCCACCCCAGTCCCATCCCCCTCCACCAAAGACCCACGGATTCCCCCCCACAGGCACACTACAACCTGAGTGATCAGCTGGCCACGCCCCCGGCCATTGATCACATGACCCTGGGACACTGTGAACGTCATAAGTATGAATCACTTGCCAAGCATCCGAATGTAAATCACATGACCCTGGGGGTGCTGCAACAGTCATAAGTGTGAAAATGGTCATAATTCGCTTTTTTCAGTGCCGTTGTAACTTCAAACTGTCACTAAGCGAATTGTTGTAAGTCGAGGACTACCTGTACTTTATCTTTTTTTCCTTTTTTTGGGGGGGGGGTGTCAAGTTTTTGATACCTTGCTGGGCGAGTGGTGGTACTCGGATATTGCCTTATCTGAAAAGTGGTACAGTGGGTGAAAAGGTTGAAAAGCCCTGGGTTAGGATATTGGGTGTTTCCTTTGCTGTCCTTTTATGACCTTGCATTCACGGTTCTGCAAGTGGCCGGAGATAGCGGGGCCATCTGCACGTATTCACAATTGATACTGTCCCCTAAGTCCGGGTCAACATAATCCCCCCTTTCATACTTCAAGCAGTGCGCAGAGGTATTACCATCAAACTGAAGAGACAGAGGATAAGCTTCTGCAGTACATTGTCCACATGGTTTAGGACAAGCAGAGGTGATTAGGGGCAAGCAGTGAATGACACAACAGGAAACAAGAACAAGGAATACTACAAAGAGGAGACCAATGAATAATTCCCTAAACCATCCCCATCCTGGGAGCCAACTGGTAAGAAATGAGAATATACCATTGAAGACCCCCCCCCCCATACAGTATCAGTAGAAATCTTCAGATCTTTAGGGTAATTCTTAATTCCTTCCTCCATAAGATGGATGATGTGACTAATATTAACTTGATAATCAGTTATAAAATTGCAGCAAAGTGAGTGGACTAAAGCACACACCCCACCTTTTGCAGCCAGTACCATATCCAATGCTTGGCGATTCTGTACCACTACCTCCCGTATTTCTCCCTGTTCCTTATTGAGTTTTGTAAATGCCAGTATGATGTGGTTAAAAATTTCCTCTGTCCAGTTACCTAATTCTATAATAGCGTTATAATTCAAACCAACTCCCATAGCTGGAATCGTGCAGTGGCATTTCCCAGGTCATGAGGTACAGGATGGTGTTCAATATGTTCTTTATGCTCAAGGTGGTCCTCGTCCCGCCGATTGCGGATGCAGAAGTTCCAATCATTATGTTGGATGATACGAACAGAGGGAAAGATAATTCCTATGGTACATGTACCAGACCAGTAAGCTGGCAAAGATTTATAGGCAAACCGACCACAAAGGAACCACCAGTCCGGGTGGTTAGCAAGATAAATGCCTGGTTTGCCTTCCAACCCCTCAGGCATATAACACCAGACATATAAGCCATAAGTCTCAATGCTGCAAAAAGACTACAAAGAGCAGAGGGGTCCTTCTTGTAGTCGAGACCAAAGGTCTGATGACATCTATGCCAACCATCCCACATGCTAGTACTAACCTTCCATGTAAGTGTGCAAGATGCATAGATCCCTAACTTATATCTGGAAGAAGAATTAAAATGACTAGGGCAACCTGCTGCAGGGTGCTGTATATGTGCCCCTAGTTTAGCAATCCGCAACTTTCCTGCCCCAAACACAGGAAGTGTCCAGCCCCTTGTTGCATTGTTCATGCTGAACATAAAGGCTCCTAAGATTGTAGCTTCCATAACCAATCCATGTGTACCAGTGGGGGGTATATGTGTGCATATCCAGCAATCTGTTACATTCAAAAGTTTAACCCACGCTTGCATATTCTGTATATGGGTGTTGGAGCCCCAAATTCCTAAAGAGGGACTGGGAAATTGGGGACCACCTTGACCTTATATTTTACTGGGAAAGACGGGGACTGATGTTTGTAATTCCCCAGACTGTTCAGGCACAGACTTAGGATCCCCAGAATCAGAAGGAGGTGGCTGTTGTGCCAAGATATGATCAACCGAAAATGGCAGAACCCCCTCGTGATGTTTGGTTTCACCCAGAGGCAGCATATCAGATGCTGCCTTATTTTGGGCTTTATCGTGCAAAGTGCCCCTTTTAGGTCCAACATCAACATTATGGGAAGCATCTGGCTGAAGTCCTGGAACTATCTTTCCAGAGTGAGATACACGTGATGGGGTGTTTGAGTTTTTCTGGCCAGCATCTGGACTCTCCCGACTATGGGTAAGAGGAGACCTTCTCCTCCGAGACATAGTGGGAGGCCTCAATTGTGGCAAAGTATCAAGGGAGTCCATATCTGGAGTGTCTGTGCCCCTTGCCATGTCACATACCTTGACCATGGCCAGAACCTGGCCACCCTTTCCATAATTCCCCCCGTAAGGGTAGATCAGGCTCCACAAAAAGAAAGAAAGAAAAGAAAGAAAGAAAGAAAATATAGAGTAGAGAAAGAAAAACAACATAGAGTAACAAAAAAGAAAATATGAACAACCCAAACAAAAAACAAGATAGCAGCCAAGACAGAGAGGAGCGATGCCTGCGGTGCAAGTAAGTAGGAAGCCGGTGAGAGAAAACCACCCGTGTGGAAGCCCAGCGGGCACAGGTATCACAACGACCAAAACGTCCCAGCATACAGGTCAGTATTGGCCCACAAACAGAAGCTTAGGCCCAAGGTCATCCTCAGCACCAGGGGCCGCAATCCAAGCAACTTGGTCCTCAGCATCAGAAGGTGGCGAAGAAGAGTGAAGGCGAGTGTGATGATCCCAAGTACGAAGTCCAGCAACCTTGACTGTTGTGTGGGTAGCGAGAAGAACAACGAAACCCCTAAGCTGACGCTTCATACCAGGTGGCTTAAGGAGGCACACAGCCCAGATCCATTCCGGGGATAATTTTCTAGTCCCTTGTGACAGAATATAACCTAAATACCGAACCTCCTGTTTAACAAGCTGGGCTTTAGTACGGGAAACTTTATAGCCCCAATAACAAATGGAATTTAACAAAGAAACTGAATTCAAAAGACAATCGCCCTCTGTGGGGGCAGCTACCAGTAAATCATCAACATATTGTAATACCACAGCAGTAGTGTTCTCCACAGGTCGCCATATGGCTAAATCAGTGGCCAGGACAGTACCAAAAATAGTAGGGCTATTTTTAAATCCTTGAGGTAAAACAGTCCAGCAAAGTTGCTTATGTTGCCACTGAAAAGCAAAGAGGGGCTGGCTAACCAGAGCCAAAGGGACACAAAAGAAAGCGTCTTTTAGATCAATCATGGTGTACCAAGTAAGATGTGGACCCAGTTGAGAAATCAGCATATAGGGGTTCGGCACCATTTGATGCAATGTCACAGTGATCTGATTAATTGCTCTTAAGTCCTGGCAGAAACGAATAGAGCCGTCTGGCTTTTTAACAGGCCAAATTTGTATATTATAAGGACTAACAGTTTCCCTGAGAAGCCCATAAGCAAGGAAATTAGTAATGAGGGGCTCTAACCCTTGTAAAGCCTCCAAGCTAATTGGATATTGACAAATGGAGACTGGCAGTGCATCAGGGTGCAAGGCTACTTCCATCGGAACTGTGTTAATAGCCCTGCCAGGGACCCCTGAATACCATACATTAGAGTCAACAAAGCGATCTAACAAACCAGGACACTCATGTGTGTCCTCAGATGAGGAAAGTTGAAGGGTCAGGACATGCCAGGCTTGCTCAGGGGGAACTGATAATTCAACCTGATCCCCTTTGAAAGAGATAGTTGCCTGTAACTTAGCAAGCAAATCACGCCCTAAAAGAGACATAGGGAAATCTGGAAGGTAAAGAAATTGATGAGTAAGGCGAGTATCACCTAAAGAACATTCTAAAGGGTCAAGTATTGCTGCTGACATAGATTGGCCACTGGCCCCAATAACCTGGAACATTTGTGAGGAAGAATTTCCAAGGGGGTTATTTAATACTGAATGTGATGCCCCTGTATCAATCAAAAAAGGTATTGTTTTCCCTCCAGCCCCTGACCCCCGTAGTATTTAAAGCGTGGTTGTGGAGTAACACACCCTATAGGATGGCTGGGAAGGGAACATAAAGGTCATTCCCTGCCCCAGTGGCCAAATTTCTTACATATATGACACCAGTCCTGTCTTAGGGCAAAAGACTGCATTGGACATTCCAGGGGTGCCTGGAATCTCGGTGGCATCATTCCACTTTTCTCCCGAAGGGGCCCTACCGCTCCTCACCATCCTCTTCCGTGAGTCCCACTTCTTCCCCATCCCACTAGGGTGCCCGTTGTAGAGCTTGAGCCAGCAAAACAATGCTTCGTTTTTCATCCCTTTTAACCCCTTTGGCTGTCTTGATACATAGGTTTTATAAGCTACTTCCAACAATTTTCCAATTGTGTGAGTTGAAGCCCCCTCCAGCTTCTGTAATTTGCGCCTAATATCTGGGGCCTTCTGCCCAATAAAGAGCATGTTCACCAAGCGGGAGTTTTCTGGAGCTTCTGGATCGAAATCACTATATTTCCTGAAGGCTTGGTAGAGGCGCTCAAGGAAGTCACTGGGGCTCTCTGATGGCAATTGATGAACATCATAAATTTTGCCCACATTTTTCTGTTTAGGGATAGCAGTCTGCAATGCAGTGACAAGAATGTCTTGAAAACCTTTTAAGTGTTCATAGTCTCTGCTTTCATAAGTATCAATGACCCATCTAGGGTCAGTTTCAGGACAAAGGACCTTCCTTTCTTCAGCTAATTTTTTTTGCAGCATTTCCTACCAGAAGCCTTTCCTCTGTTGTTAAAAAGACATCCAGCATGGCTTGGAAGTCTGCCCAATTAGAGTTATGAGTTTGAATAATAGACAGAACCAATTCAGAATATTTGTGTGGGGCTGCAGTGTAAAACCTAATCAGTCCTTCCATGCATAAAGGTCAGTGTGGAGAAGGGGGTATGAACCAGGACCTTATTAGTGTCCCCCCTTCCAATAGCTACCTGCTCGTGAGGGGGTAAATCCCCTTATGTGGCGGAGCAGAAGATAAAGCAGGAAAAGGTGGTGCTGTGGGAAGTTGCCACAACCCACAGTCTTTAAGCATCTGTTTATTCCTTTGTAAAGTCCAAAAAAGTGCATAATAAGCTTATTGATCATGATCCATGCCTCTTTGAGCGTAACCTCCCATAGTTTCAAAAAAACCCAAATCTATGGACCCCCTTTGGGCCAAACAGTAGGCATACCCTGATGCCAGAGGGCATTGTACTTAATTAGAATTTCAATTTTCATATCCCGTTTTAAGCTTATCAAAGTTCCTGATAACACACTCAAGGGGGCTGAGGGCACATTCCTTTTTTTATTCCTTCTAACAGGTCTTCCTTGGGCTGAGCCCATGTGTCTAAATCTCTCACACCACTTTCACAGCCTGTTGAGCCACAAGAGATCCACTGATCCTCCTTGCAATGTAGACACCCCGGTTAATGGCACAACAGCCTTGCAGGGGGCTACGGGCGGCTAAGATCAGTATCATGCCTAGGCCTGGTCAACAGCGGAAACTATATAAGGAGCAACCACAAACCTCAAAGCAATCACAAAGTTCAACACTCACAACCAGTTGGAGCACGAGAGTACAAGGTTAGCCCCCCCTTGCTTTCTAAACACCCCCAGACATGAAGGGGGGTCTAGGTGCGGCTGAGGCAAACCCTTCCGCCCAGCTCAAGGAAACAGCCACACTTTTACACACACACACACACACACTCCCCTAGGCAAGCCTGTGCAATAAAGCAATATAAGATTACCTTATCTTCAGCCCTCCTGAATATGCAGGAACCAAGTGAAGGCAACAACAACAAAAAAGAAAAAACTAGTTCCTGTTTAAAAGCCGCAGTGAAGAGTCAAGAAGGGGCATCTTCCACCTTCCTGAGCCTCCCTAGGACCAAGCACCCCTCCTACAAGTTTGGCTCACCAAAAATGCTGTGCAGGTTCTGAGGTTTTGCTTGATTATATAATACAGGAAATCAGAAGTTGCCTTCAAGCTTTACGTTTTTATTCAGCTGAACAAAGACGGGCTTCTCTAAAAGAGAGAAAAAGCCCCAAATATCAGAAAAGCCTTATTTTTATACCTTCTTTGATTACATAAGCAATATACCCAGCAAAGCTGACACACATAAGATAAAGACTTCGCCCTTTAAGGCTGGCACACTGTAGATAAGAAGGAAGAAAGCAGAAGTAGCTAAAAATGTTCCCTTTTGGGTGTTCCCCCAAGACACCATATGTTTCCTTTTGGGTGGTTTAGGTGTTTCCCTAAGACACCATATGTTCCCGGGTGGGTTTGGATATTGGGTGTTTCCTTTGCTGTCCTTTTATGACCTTGCATTCATGGTTCTGCAAGTGGCCAGAAATAGCGGGGCCATCTGCATGTATTCACAATTGATACTGTCCCCTAAGTCTGGGTCAACAGTATCACCAGTCTCAGTAAGAGTGGAACAAAATTTCCTCCAGTTTTCTGGTCTTTATATATAGCCTTTATGATCCAGTCCTAATAGCAATATTTTATAGTAATCCTTTGTCTCAAGTATCCTGAAAAGTATCAGTCAGGCAAGGTTGTAATCCACAATGTTCGAAGTGTTCAAAATGTTCAACCTCCCTGCAGCCAGACATATTCAAAAGTCAAATTTTTCTTTCTCTCCCACTAGCTCTTGAAATTAAAAGTCCAAGCTCAGTAGGTATTTATAGTCCATGAAGGTGAGGATGATAAATATGCCAAAATATTTTCCTTTATTGCCAGCTGTTCTCCCTTAAGCTGAAAGTCACCAAGGAGTTAGTTATAGTGCTATACTCAAATCCACCACTAGATGTCATTCAAAGTCCATTTTCCACTCTTAAAACAAAGGGTTGATTTCTTATATTTCTTATATTTCACCTCAATAGTTTTTTTTCCAAAGAGAAAATCTTAACAATTATCTCAGTTCTCAGATTTATGAAAACTGTAGCTTTGTATTACTTTCACTTCAGTATTGTGTATTTCTGTCCCCCATAAAAAATTTAAAACGCTGCTTCCGTTCACATCCGGAGGTTTTAAGCTTCTTAGGAACCTTTCCCAAGAAATTCAGTTGTAAAATAGTAAAGAAAGGATCAATATTCTCACCCAGTCCAAACATGCTGTTTACGATGCGCTAATTAAAGCTTTTGTTCTTCAGTTGTCAGCAGCTAATGGCTGGCCGCAGAGGTGTGGGCGGTCTTTCCCCTGCCGGTTTAGAGGGCTTTCCTTGGATCGAATGGAGAGACCACTGTCTCTCCATGATCGACAAGGCACCTCTCCTTCTTCATCACCTCTTCAGGGCGACTTTAGGCCCTTTTGAGGGCCCCCAGCAGGGCGAAATCGGGCATGGAAGGCAGAGCTCTGCCTTGCTGCATCCCGTCTCACCACGACGCAAAACTGGAAGTCTCAAAGATATTTTCTTCTATTTCATGTTCATATTTCTATTTCATATTCATACTTTCTGCAGTGAAAGGGCAGCTCTGATGTGTGAGGGTGCACAAAATCACATGCTGAGTGGGTCAGGAAAGTGTTGGCCCTAGTAGCAGGGTAGATTAGACTTTTTGCTGACTTAGCAAAAGGATTTGGTAATGGTTAAATTAAATGATCAGTTTAGTCCCACTCCTAACTTCCTGGGAGGTGAGTGTGGAAATTAAAAGAGGATATGCCATTGCATAGCCTGTTGTTCATTTTTGAGACGTTCTCTTACAATTTCTGTCTTACAATGTGTAAGTAATTGTGTGGGAGGCTAGCTTGTCTGCATAATATAAGATGTACAAATATTGTGGCCTTGCTTCCTTTATGAGAGAGTGGCCTTTATGCAATGAACAAGCAAAAAGGGCTTCTTTGATGATTTTGAGACTAAAGTTGGGATCTCAAGTTTATTCATGCTGAGGTGGAAGTCTTTAGGAGAAAAACAAAGGAGGACAAAACTAGGTAAGGTATTGTTTCTAGTATTTTAGAAGTCAGTCTGGCTATAACTGGTTTTATAAATTTCATTTGTGCCAGATTAGATTTCCCATACTAAAATGTTCAAGCCATGCATTTCCCTGCAACTTGCAATGGAGTTTTCAGTACCTAAATGTTTATCTACAAAAATCAGACTATGTATTTACTTTTAAAAATTTTATAGATTGGTTTATTGAATAGAATAGACTTAAATTTACACTGGAAACTTCAGAGATTGCTGTGTACTAAATGTTTTGTCAGAAACTGACTTGGCATTGAAGAGTAGACATATGTGGTCAAAAGGTAGTGGTTAAAAAAGTCATAATGATGGCTTTGACCATGCACATAAATAACAGACTGAGCTTTGATCATACCATTATGGCCATTATCTTCTTTTTTTGACCACACCCTGTAGACACTACTGAGAGCAGAGCTTTGAGGTTGGAAGGATCATCTTGACATCCCTGGTTAAACAGTAGCCTTGAAGAAAAGGAAGACAAGCAGTATCCTGTCCTGTTTTCTCTGCTACTTATTACTTCAAAAATTGCTACCAGTAGTTTTTCCTTCTTTTAGTTTCCTCTGTTTCTCTTAGAGTGCCTTTTAACACCAGGTTGATCCAAATCCCTGCCCCTTTTAAGAAACACACATGAGTTGGATGCTTGAATTGCCAAGGTCCCAGCATATTTTAGTTCCAGAAAATAATAGAGTAACAAGAGTGGAAAGGGATCTTGGAGGTCTTCTAATTCAACCCCCTACTCAAGAAGAGACCCTATATGATTCCAGACAAGTGGCTGTCCAGTCTCTTCTTAAAGCATCCAATGATGGAGCGCCCACAACTTCTGAAGGCAAGCCATTCCACTGGTTATTTGTTCTCCTTAATTCTAAGTTACTTCTCTGCTTGATTAATTTCTGTTCATTGTTTCTTGTCTTGCTTTCTGGCGCTTTGGAAAATAGATTGACTCCCTTTTCTTTGTGGCAGCCCCTCAAATATTGGAACACTGCTACCATGTCATTCCTAATTCTTCTTTTCACTAGACAAACTCAATTCCTGCAACCATTCTTCATATGTTTTAGCCTCCAGCCCCTAATTATCTTTGTTGCTCTTTTCTGCACTCTTTCCAGAACCTCTACATCTTTTTTATAATGTGGTGACCAAACTGGATGCACTATTCTAAGTGTGGTCTTATTAAGGCTTTATAAAGCTATACTAATAGAATAGCATAGAACAGAACAGAACAGAACAGAATAGAATAGAGCTGGAAGGGACCTTGGAGGTCTTCTAGTCCAGCCCCCTGCTCAGGCAGGAGGACCTATACCATCTCAGACAGGTGATTGTCCAGTCTCTTTTTAAAAACTTCCAGCGATGCAGCATCCACAATTTCTGGGGGTAAGCTGTTCCACTGGTTGATTGTCCTCACTGTCAGGAAGTTTCTCCTTAATTCCAGGTTGCTTCTCTCTTTGATCAGCTTCCAACCATTGTTTCTCGTCCTTCCATCTGGTGCTTTGGTGAACAACCTGGCCCCCTCTGCCTTGTGGCAGCCCCTCAGATACTGGAACACTGCTATCATGTCTCCCCTGTTTCTTCTTTTCTTTAGACTGGCCAAACTCAGGTTCCACAGCCATTCTTTGTACATTTTGGTCTCCAAGCCTTTGATCATCTTAGTTGCTCTTCTCTGAATTTTTTCCGGACTCTCAACATCTTTTTTGTGATATTGTGACCAAAATTGGCTGCAGTATTTGAGGTGTGGTCTTACTAGGGCTTTGTAAAGCGGTACTAGTACTTCGTGTGATCTTTATTCTATGCCTCTGTTTATACAACCCAGGATTGTATTAGCTTTTTTGGTTGCTGCTGCACACTGCTGGCTCATAATTAAGTGATCATCCACCAGGACTGCAAGGTCCCTCTCACAGTTACTGCCTCCAAGCCAGGTCTTGCCCAATCTGTATTTGTTCCTTTGGTTTTTCCTGTCTAAGTGTAAGACTTTGCTTTTCTCCACATTGAAATTCATTTTGTTGGATAGAGCCCATTGTTCGAGTTTGACAAGATCTTTTTGGATCCTGAGTTTGTCTTCTGGGGTGTTGGCTACTCCTGCTAGTTTGGTGTCATCTGCGAATTTGATGAGTTCCCCTTCAATTCCCTCGTCTAAGTCGTTTATGAAGATATTGAAGAGTACTGGGCCTAAGACAGAACCTTGTAGTACCCCACTGCTTACTTCTCTACATGTAAATGTAGTACCATTGAGGACTACTCATTGAGTACGGTTTGTCAGCCACCTACAGATCCATCTGGTGGTGATGTTGTCTATTCCACCTTTTTCAAGCTTACCAAGGAGTAGATTATGGTCTACTTTGTCAAATGTCTTACTGAAATCTAGGTACACTACGTCCACTGCATTTTGCTGGTGTACTAGTTTGGTCACTTTATCGAAGAATGAGATCAGATTGGTCTGGCATGTTCTGTTTTTAACAAACCTGTGCTGGCTGCTAGTTATGACTTTGTTTGCTTCTAGTTGTTTGCAGATCTGTTTTTTTGATTATCTTTTCTAGGATCTTCCCAGGTGTTAATGTTAAACTGATTGGTCTGTAGTTTCCTGGGTCCGTTTGTTTTCCTTTCTTGAAGATGGGGACCACATCAGTCCTTTTCCAATCCTCGGGTACTTCCCCGGTGCTCCAGGATTTGTGGAAAATGTGGTGCAATGGTTCTGAGATAACATCTGCCAGCTCTTTCAGAACTCTGGGATGTAATCTGTCAGGTCCTGGTGATTTGTATTTGTCAAGGTTGGATAGCTATTCTCTTACCATTTTCTTGCTTATTTTGATTTTTGTTTCTAGTATGTCTTTTGCAGTGTTTTCTTTTGGTGTGTTGGGCTATGGTTTCTTTTTGTGTGAAGACTGATGCAAAGTATGAGTTAAGCAGCTCAGCTTTCTCCCTGTTGCCTGTAATTTCTTTGCCATCTTCTCTCTATAGTGTGCCTACAGTTTCCTTGACTTTTTTCTTGTTGTTAATGTGTTGGAAGAAACTTTTTTTATTGTCCTTGTTTTCTGTTGCAAGCATTTGTTTTCCTTGCCTCCTTCTTTGCATGTTCTGCCTGTCTGCTGATAATCGGCCTTGGTTATGTGCTGCTCTTTCCATTTTTTGTATTTATCCTTTTTGTCTTTTAGTTTGTTAGTGAGATCTTTGTGCAGCCATGCTGGTATAATAATAATAATATTAATATTAATAATAATAATAATAATAATAATAATAATAATAATAATAATAATAATAATAATAATAATAATAATAATAATAATAATAATAATAATAATAATAATAATAATAATAATAATAATAATAATAATAATAATAATAGAAGAAGAAGTAGTAGTAGTAGTAGTAGTAGTCTGGATAGTGGACGTGGCAGTGCCTGGAGACAGCAGAATAGACGAGAAAGAACTGGAGAAGATAACAAAATACAAAGACCTACAAATAGAAATAGAAAGACTATGGCAAAAGCAAGCAAGGGTAGTACCAATAGTAATAGGCGCCTTTGGTGCAATCCCAAAACAACTGGAGCACCATTTGAACACCATTGGCATTGACAAATTCACCATTAGTTAATTGCAAAAGGCAGCCTTACTAGGAACTGCTTCCATCCTGCGACAATATCTGTAATACCATCAAACATCCACATCTGCCTATCCCAGGTAAGTACTCGATAGGTAGACTAAAATGCCAAATCCAGTCTGAATGTCTCGCTGACTGTGCGATGATGATTATTATTATTATTATTATTATTATTATTATTATTATTATTATTATTATTATTATTATTAATAATAATAATAATAATAATAATAATAATAATAATAATAATAATAATAATAATAATAATAATAATAATAATAATAATAATAATAATAATAATAAAAGCTGGAAAGGACCTTGGAGGTCATCTAGTCCAACCCCCTGCTCAGGCAGGAAACCCTATACCAGGCATGTCAAACTGACAGCCCGTGGGCCGGATGCATCATGCCGAAACCGTGCCCACCCCATTGCCGGCAATGGGGAAAAAGTCCCGATACATCGCGCGACGTCACATGATGTTGCGAGTTTGACATGCCTGCCCTATACCATTTCAGACAAGTGGATTTCTTCCTGGATTTCTTGTTTTTCTTTCTCAATGGTATTGTGCTGATATGGGCTTTTGTGATCATGTTTTTCAGGGTTTCCCACATTTCTTGGGTTGTTTTCCCCTTTAGGATTTTCATCCATGGGATCTTTCCTAGGTTCTCTCTGAGCTTGTCAAAGTCAGCTCTTTTGAAGTTTAGGACATTGGTTGGATTGTTTTCTATTGCTTGTGTTTGCATTATATTGAATTCCAGTATGACGTGGTCAGTTTCGCCCAAGGTTCCGGCAATTTCGATTCCCTCTATCACTTCTTCTCTATTTGTAAGGATTAAGTCCAGTATAGCTTTGCGTCTAGTTCCCTCCTCCTCCTTTTGGGTGACAAAGTTGTCGGCTAGGTTGGTTAGGAATATGTTTGATCTCCCGCTCACTGCAGAGTTTGTCTCCCAGTTGATATCTGGATAGTTGAAGTCTCCCATTACTACTGTGGTGTGCTTCCTGCATACATTTGTTAACTGGTTGGCAAAGAGTTCATCTGTTTCTTCTGGTTGGTTGTGTGGCCTGTAATATAAACCTATGGTAATGTCACTTTTTTTCTCTTTTATATTGACCCATATACATTCTGGAGAGATTTTGTCTTGGGTCATGTGCATTTCTGCAGATATATAGTGTTCTCTTACATATAGTGCAACTCCCCCTCCTCTTTTTGTAGACCTGTTTCGTTTGAACAATTTGTATCCATCCATCTGTCCATTCCATTCATGGGTTTCGTCCCACCAGGTTTCTGTTATGCCAACTATGTCATACCCTCCCTTGTGTATTATTGCTTCTAGTTCACCCTGTTTGTTCCCCAAGCTTTGAGCATTTGTGTATAAGCATTTAAGGCTTTCATGCCTGTCCGTGGGTATGTTTCCTGTATGTCCTGATTGTTGTTTGAGTTTTTCTTTTTTCTCAACACTACCTACGTCGTTGTTTGGTTTGTTTTCTTGGGATTTGTGATTGGTTTTGGGTTCTAGAGATTCTAGAGATTGGTCACTGTCCCCCTTCAGTTTTAGTTTAAAACCCTCCTGATGAGTTGGGCCAGTCTTTTTCCAAGTACATTTTTGCCTGTTTTTGTGAGGTGTAGCCCATCCCTTGCCAAGAGTCCCTCGTATAGAAAATACAGTCCGTGATCCAGGAAACCAAAGTTTTCTTGGTGACACCAACCCTTTAGCCAGTGATTTGTTTCTAAAATTCTTTTTTCCCTCAATGGGTGTTGACCTTTTGTTGGGAGCACTGACGAGAATACTACTTGTGCCCCTAGCTTCTTAACTTTGTTGCCTAGTTGTTTGTAGTCTTTCATATTGCACTCAAGTTGTTTGTAGTGTCGTTCGTTTTGATGTGGAGGAGGAGGAGGGGATAGTAATCTGTGGGCCTAATTATTTTGGTTAGGTTCTCAGCCACATCTTTGATTTTTGCTCCAGGGATACAGCATACCTCCCTGGATTGTATGTCTGGTCTGCAGATGGATGGTTCTGTTCCTTTGAGGATAGAATCTCCTATTACCAATACTCTCCTTTCTTTTTTGGGGTGTGTGTGTGCAGTCTGGGGTGCTTTTTGTTTGTCTCAGGTGTGTTTGTTGATGTGGCTTTTTAAGAGATATTTGAAGTGATTTTTTTAGGATAATACTTCATGTGATCTTGATTCTATCTCTTCTTAATGCAACCTAGGATTGCATTGACTTTTTTGGCTGCTGCTGCACACTGATGGCTCATATTTAAATGATTGTCAAGTAGGACTCCCAAGATCCCTCTCACAGTTACTACTGTTCAGACCGATTCACTTAATCTGTACCTGTAATTTTGTTTTTGTTTCCTAAGTGTTACACCTTACTTTTCTTTCTTAAACATTACACCTTACTTTTCTCTACATTGAATTTCATTTTGTTGGATAGGGCCCAGTGTTCATGTCTGTTGATATGACATGATCTTGAGCTTATCTTTTGGGATATTGGCTATTCCTGCCAGCTTGGTGTTGTCTGCAAATTTAATGAGTTCCCTTTCTAATCTCTCAACTAAATTATTTATGAAAATGTTGAAAAGTGCTGAGCCTAAAATAGAACCTTTGGATACCCCATTGCTTCCTTCCTTCCATATAGATGTAGTTCCATCGAGGACTTTAAAACTGATTCTGTTTACATAGACAGACTGCCAGAAACTACCTCAGGGTTAGCACTCAAAGGGGAAATGTGATTCTCAGCCAGGATTCGCTAAATTAGGATTTTACATAGTATTTCATAGAAAGTTGTTTTAAAACACTGGCCACACTGTTGCATGCCCAGTATGTTATAGTATGAACACTAGAAAAGATTGGCCTTGGAAAGAAGCTTGACCTTTCATATCAGCTTATTCAGAACTCCTTATATTATTGTTGGTTTTATTAACAAAAAAAATATTTCACAATATAAAAACTGATATTGAAGTTCATTAATACAAGAATGGGAACTTTAACCAACAATGTCAAGTCTGGATCCCTGAATAAGGGGCAATAATAAATGCACAGAGAAGGATAAAGTTGAGACATTAATATTTTGTAGAAATACATTACTTGCTTCCTTGTGAAGAAAATTAAAGTACAGTATTTTTTTAAAAAAAATTAACTAACATTTTAATTGATTTTTGTGGAAGCAATATTAGCATAAAATAGAATAGAATATATATGATTAATTTTGGGCATAATAAACCATAAATCAATACATTTTATTTCTTGAGTTTGATTTAGCTTCAGAATATGTATGATGCAGTTGCCTTTCTTAAAATGAAATAGGAAATGTGGAAAATTCCATCTCTTGAGGGAATTTATTAATTTATGTTGAAAAGATAAATTTTATTCTTTTGGGGGGGGAAATCTTACATAGTGCATATAGCACTCCCCCTCCAAATAAATAGATCTACTTGAGGTGAAATGTGCTATTTGGACTGTGAAAGATTTTCCACGTTCTGTTACTAGTGAAGAAAGCAACCAGAACTTTAAGTATTCCAGACTTTGATAAAGATGTTGTTAGTGCTCCTTTTCTTGGAATTTTGTTTCAGTTTGTGATATATAGGACATACAATTTTATGTTATATTATGATGTATCATTATTTCTCCAAGTCATGGAGATCTGAAGATAATTCATGTCAATAAAATCATAAACATAGGTTCCATTTCTGATGGTATTTATTGGAGCCAGCTGATTAAAAAAAGGTGATTCAGTATAATATGGACTGGATGGGATACATATCCAAAATTTCTGTATCCTTTGGACATAAATTTAAAAAAGACTGTTGCTTGCCTAACGTGTAGGTTCTTTGTAATGGAGTTTTTCTGTTGCAGTGTCTTTGTGTATTCTGTGTATATTTTTATTATCAATCAGGATGTGAAAGGCAACAGTGTCTACTATGTAAGCATGTACATCGAGAGGTATAATCTACATATTACTCCCTAACTAATAACACAGAAGTATATTTTTATTGGAGGGTTTTTAGGCTGTTTCAAAGTGACTTTGTTGCTGTGACTTCCTATCCTACTTCAGTTTTGTAATTATTTATATGCAAGAAGGGCTGCAAAATACATATATTCTAAGTTCCCAATTACTCCCAAAATTTTAGCATAAAGATACTTTATTCTGATGTCAAAACAAATTTGTCTGCTTATTCTTCACACCATTAGTTTGCTGGTCACGTATATTCACAATGTAACATTGTAGGGAAAATAATTAAGATCTGTCACTTCTATTAATAGGACACTACAATAGATTTTTCATTAATTTGAGCGGGAGATTATGGCTCAGTTTTCAACTTCGCTCCTTAATAGTTTTGGTAAACTGGGTCATTCCATTTCTGTTGTAGGAAATACAGTAGGAGGGCAATTGCATAATATATTATAATATATGGTTATATGAGTGATTTGCTTAAACTGGTATTTAAGTATATATTGTGACATGTTGTGACTTATTAAGTATTAAACTTTCATTGTGAGTATGAATCTGACATATTTTTAATTAAATATTTGTACTCAAAGATTTTAATGTTCTTGCCTTCAGCTTTGTCATGACAAGTGAATTGAAGATGCTATGATTGGTGCATGATAAATTTTAAGATCATATTATTTCTATTTTTAGAACTTGGGAAACTGCTATGCTTTTTATTTCTATCAGAATATAATCTGATAGTAATAGTTAGTTTCACCAATAATTTCACTAATATAACTTTTTCCTCTTCAACCTCTATTTTGGGACAAACTGAAAAGTCTTGTTTAAAGAGTTGTCACTTTAAATATCCATCTTAGTTGTTCAAATTATTTCTTCATTTCTTCAATTTTGTGACTTCTGCCTGAAGATGATTTTGAACAAAGGAAAACTTGCCCCTGCTTATCTGGATAATGTAAGTTTTCCATAGATTAATAAGACTTCTATTGTTTTTGGTCCTCCTCTCAAGATGGCTGCTGCTCAGTAAGATTTTTTTCTCTCTCTTATGATCTGATTTCACTGCTAAAGCTGGGTCTTTGGTTTTGAATGGGAGCACTTAGGAGTGACTCAAGATATGTTTGGACGATCATGGATCCAGTAGGGCAGGGCTTTTCAACCTGTGATACGCGTACCACTTGTGGTACATTAACGAGTGGCAGGTGGTACGCAGCCCTGCCTAGCCAAGTGTAGTGGGGGAGGGAAAGAGCCAGCACAGGCAAAGACTTACAGTGAGAGAGTCCTCTGGAGCTGCAGAGGCACGAAGGAGGGAGGGAGGGAGATGGAGAGTGGAAAGATTCTTATGTTCTTTTGTGACTTTGAAGTTCTGGGATTTGTGCAATGTGGGCTTTGTGTTCTTAAGGAGTGTTTGGCAATTTCTATTTGGCTGATGGCTGATGTCTCCTGTTAGCTTCTATTGCTCTGCTATTGTTAGCTGTAAGTTTTGCTGCAAGGGATTTTGAAGTATTTTTCTCCTGAATGTATTTTGCCTGTAGATTCCTTTACTTATGAATGGAGCCATTTGGGGAGGCTGCCTTAGCCGGCAGCCAATACTTACTACATTTTTTTTCTTCCTTACTTTCCTTTCTAGCCAGTAGCTAATTCTTAAAGGGGAATGTGCCTTTTTAAGCTAGTTCACTCAGCAGTTTGTCTTTTCTGTTTCTGGAGGCTTTTCCTTGTTTGATGAATATATGGAAGAGAAAAAAATATGGGGGGGGGGTTTCAAATTCTTCCTTCAGAAGGAGGTGGGCATGAGAAAGAGGGAGGCAGGGAAGGAGGGAGGGAGGGAAGTCCTGCCTTAGCACTTGGCCACCAGCAGCCCTGCCATTGACTTTACTTGTCAAAAGGTTGCAAAAGGGGATCACATGACCCTCGGACACTGTGACCATCATAAATATGAATCAGTTGCCAAGCATCCAAATATAAATCACATGACCCTGGGCATGCTGCAATGGTCATAAGTGTGAAAATGGTCATAAGTCATTTCAGTGCAATTGCAACTTTGAACAGGTTTTTTTTTTTGGTCATCAAGTTTTTGACACCTTGCTAGGTGGTACTCGAATATTGCCATATCCTAAAAGTGGTACAATCGGTGAAAAGGTTGAAAAGCCCTGCAGTAGGGAATGGGGGTCTTGAAGATTCCAATTTCCCCTGGAAGAGATTGAAAAGTTACTGGGTGTATCCATCTTCCTGTCAGGTAGTTTTGTTTTCTGAGCATGCCAAAGTTTCAACTTTCAATTTTTGACTTTGTTTTATTTTGTTTTTTGCTTTAAAAGTTAATCAGCAGTTGAATGCTGATTTATTTCAACCCCCTTCTAGACTCTTAATTCCTTTTTTCCTTTTTTCCTTTTGATATATGTTGTTTTGGATAAATTCTGTCCCTTCCATATGGAAAGCCAGGCAACATTTGAAGAGACATTAGACTCTCACCACTGGATTCTGTATTTTTGAATTTGGAAAATACCTGGAGTTTATTTCTATTAAATTTTTGTTATAATCTTTGATTGAAATATTTTGTTGTTAGTTGCGAAGTCGTGTCCGACCCATCGCGACCCCATGGACAACGTTCCTCCAGGCCTTCCTGTCCTCCACAGATTAAAATGGCTGAAATTTAAGAAAGAGCAGTAAGGAAATATGCAGCTTCTAGCTGGATTTCTCTTACAAAAACTTGGCCAAACTTTAAGGATTCTTCAAAGAAGAACATTTATCTTTGGATAGAGATACACAAAAGGGCCTTGATCCAGTTCAACAACAAAGAGATAGTCTCACGGCTGAAGAACTAGCTAAGTGGATTTCTTCTGTTGTTCCGAAGTTTAAGCCTGCATACTTCTTCAACATTACAGCCTTACCTGGAAGGGAGGGAGATAGATTCTTTCCTCTATGAAGGAATTCCTTTCCTCTACGAAGACAAGATGGAGGGAAACTGGATGGATTTATTACAGTTAACTGGAAACTACTTCTATTTGCACTCTGATCAGAAGATAGATCTATTCTAGAGACTGAATTTATTACATTTAATTAAACAACAATTGACAGGAAAGGAAACAATAATGGATTTCTGATCCAGAAATCCAAAACCCAAAACCTATATATATATAGTTTTTATATCCCTATACCTAGAAAACTAGTACATCCAAGGAATGTGTAAATCTGAAAGCTGATATATAATACACAGTATTCTCAAAAGATGAGGACTGCATTTTATCATATTACATGCTTACTGCTTTTGAGGTTGTTGTTTTTTCAAGGCATAATAAGTATTAAGAACCTCTGGCTTTTTCAGTAATTATTACTGTGGAATAGGGAAAAAAATAAGACTTCTTTCAATATTCCGTAGCCTACAAAAACTAAGTACCATCTGAGATCCTTTTGTGTCTAAGATTGAAAGTTTTGATTGTTATCTTAAGGGCTTGCCTTTGTCTCTCCCTGATTATGCATGGGATGAGAATTAGTAGCCTCTGGTGATGCATAATGGAGTGATTAGATAATTCAAACAATATGACTTATTCAAACAATTTATAAACAAAGACAAAGCTAATGATTTTTGGTTCCCTGGCAGATTCTTCTTATCCCAATCATTCTCTGCATGTATTTGTTATACTTGTAAATATATGAATACTTTCCTTTCAAGAGGTTGACATCAGGTAAACAACATGCATATGCATAGCATACTAATCTTTATGTCTAAAGCATAAGTATTTAAGATGGAATGCTAACATAATGATGATCAATTATTGTCAAATAAGCATGATAAAAGCATGGATGGTTACTGTCTGTCATTTTTCATGGTGTTTTCTGCATATTCAGTAAAAAGCGTAGTTTCCTTTCAGTGGCGTCTGAGATATGTATGAGGGTAAAAGAAGGCAAGATAGCAGTGGCACCATCACATACCTCTAAAGGGATGGGTTTTGATATTGTTGCCACAACTTCCTCTTGCCCTTTTTGACTTGTCCTCCCAATTTCCAGTCCTTCCTATCCCTTAGGGCAGTAAAATCTTCATTTTAGAATACTGAGATAATCTATTTTTGAACTTGGGTAGAAAAGCAAGACCTGTGCTTTGGCTCAATATAAAGTGATTGTCAACCTTCAACTTTGTGCATGCAAAATATGTATTAAGATAAAACATCTCGTCAATCACTTGGGCTTGTGTATATTTTTACTTTACTTATATATTTTTATTTTATTTTATTTTATTATTATTTATTTTATTTTATTATTATTTATTTTATTTTATTATTATTTATTTTATTTTATATTATTTTATTATTTCATTTCATTTCATTATTTATTTTATTTTATTTATTACTTTTCTTCCAGAGCAATATCTGGAAACAACTTTTAATATCATAGACTCGGTGTTTCTTAAAGTGTTGTCCTAAGAACTCTGGATATCACACAAGATCTTCTCAGGGGTGCACAAAATCAAAACTATTTTTAGTCTTTGTTGAAATATAATAAAATATTTGTTGGAAATTGAATGCTGGGTTCGTTCTTCCAGCTGGGAAACAAAAACAGAAATGTTACCTTAGCAGAAATAAAGGAGATCGAAGCCAGCTGCTAAAAAGGGGTTGATTTATTTGGAAGCGAAGGGACTCAGCATCATATCTGGGACAGCTGACAACCTGGTCTGGTGAGCAGATGGATTTTTATATGGTTTCTTGGCTTTGTAATTGAAATATCCAGATTTGTTGTGCAATGAGCTTGTATGTGTGCTTTTTAATATTTTAATTGTAGTGGGTCAGCTCCTATTGAGGTTGAGGGGTCATGTCCCGTACTCTAGGTCAAGTGGGGAAATATAGATTAAATGTTATTCTTTGTGTGTTAATCCCTTTAGCCTTTGGCTTCTTGTGAAACCTGTAGCTGGCAGTCATTCTGTTGGTGAATAGGCTATAGTGGCACTTTCTCCCTCTGAATGGAGCTGCTCCAGACACTGGGTATCCACTTTCAATAAGTGCTCCACTTCTGTGAATGAGATACAAAAGTATCTCTGATGGATACTTAACTTGTTGCGAAAACCGCTCTGGGCAGTTTTCCTAGTCAGTGACGGAGTGAGGTTTGAATTTCTTGCTGTGTCTATTTCTCCAGTGGGAGATGACATAACCTAGGTAAGTCACCTCCCTTTGTAAATACTGGAGTTTGTGGGTGATGCCTTGTGCCCCTCTCTAATAGACAGTGGAGTAAGTGATGGATATCAGTCCTGCAGTCATTGTCTATCTCTGAAACTAATAATAAGTCATCCATCTACTGGACTAGGATTGATTTACGTGGCAGGCGGATGGATGACAGGTCTGTCTTTAGGATATGAGAGAACACAGTGGGTGATTCTGTATACTCCTGAGGAAGGGAAGTCCAAGCGTATTGCTAGTCTTCCCATGTAAAAGCAAACAGATACTGGGAAGCCGGGTCTACTGGAATGCTAAAAAAATGCTACACAAAGGTCTATTACTGTGAAGATGGTTGTTGAGGGTGGTATTCTGGTGATGATAGTGGCTGGTTTGGGACTACTGGGGCCCTAGATATCATGTATGCATTCACGAGCCTCAGATGAAAAATGGGGTTGCCTTCTGAGTCAGTTCGGGGCTATTGGGCCGGGAAGATTAGAGTATTACAAGGGGAGGTGCACTTTCGGAGGAACCCTTGCGCCATATATGCCTTGATTACTTTTTGAATTGGTTCAGTTGTCTCAGCCATGATTCTGTACTGGGGAATGCAAGGAGGTTGTCCTGCTTTGACCTGTATTTTAACTGGGGTGGTTCCCTTAAGGAAGCCCACCTTGGTGAAGTCCCAGCCCCATAGTGAAGGGGACAGGTCCTGTAGATCAGGGTGTAATTGGTTTGAGGGGGCCTGGAATGGTTGTGCAATGGATGTGTTTAGTTGGGATGTCTAAGATGAGCCCATCAGGGGAGCACTTTAATGTGGCTCCAAGCTTATAGAAGAGATCCCTGCCTAGCAGTGACAAGGAAGACTGAGGCAAATAGTAAATGAATGGTCCAGAGAGAAAAGTCTATCTCAACCCGCATATTATTGGTGAACCGGACTGGGATTAGTTTACCCCCTATTTCAATGATATTGTCCCTGACTTCTGCACTACTGACCCTCTAAATGGGGGCTCTGTGATTAGTTATGAGTGGTTCTGGTATCCACCAGGCACTCATACATTTTTGCCCTATGATGAAGGAGAGGAGAGGCTCTCCTTCATGACTAGTCTTTAGGGGAATGGCGAGGCCAGTGAAGGTGGCCCTGAATTTGGCTGGCTAAATCATAAGGTCCCGACACCATCCTTGAACTGTATGTAATGAGGCCTGGGGTTCTGTCTCCCATTTGAGGCAGAGAGTCCCTTAGGGAATAGGGCTCTTGGAGGGGGGAAAATGACTTCTAGGTCTGGAAAATATTTCCTGCAGTCCCTCCTTAGATATCACTTCCTCCCACATCATATTCCTAACTCCCCGGTTTCTTCATATCAGGGGCATCTGTGCTGATTATCTGATAGAGGAAGGTTTGGATGCTTCCTGTCATTTTGCATGACTGCAAACATTTTTAAATCTTCCCTTCCCTTCCCTTCCCTTGTCATGTTCCTATCCCTTTCCTTTTCCTTTTCTGCTTCCTTCCTCTCATTCTCTTCTTCCCTTAGATTTTCCCTTTGATCAAACACAAAATTTCTATTCTTCATAGTGCTGATATCTCCAACTGGACCAGTTAGATACAATTTGGTAGAAATGATCCCGGATCTCATTGGCCAACTGACTGGTCAACAAAAGCAACCCCCATCTTTAGGAGACAGACCCAGAAGGCATTTGGTGTCTTGTCTTTTCTCTGCACTGTACACTGAAACTCAAGCCAGTTTAGCGGTTTCCTCCCTATCTCATTCAGTGCTTCTAATAAGTTATCATTTGCCCTACCGTATTTGCCCCAATGGGTAGCTGTATTATAATCCCAATCAGAGTGGCTCAGGGGTCAGGTAACTCTCACTGGGGTGATAATTGGCCATTTGGCAAGTTCCTCAGTTTTTTCAATTTAAGATCTTGTCCTTCATGAGAAAGATATGGAGCAACTGGGTCATATCTCCCCATGAAGGATTGTGGCTCTCAATGATGGACTGGACAGTTTTTATAACAGTTTGGGGATCCTATCGGATTCTATTGGAAAAATGGAGTGTCCTTCTTCCAAATCGAAGGGGGAGAAAGGGATATGGGTGAGGACACTTCACCCTGGGATGGGCTTTTGCAGCGGGGGGGGGGGCATGAGGTTGTCCTTGTTTTTCAAGGGTGAGTTATCTATATCCAGCTGGGGCTCCTCATTTTCCTCAGCGTTTGGACTTTTTGGATTTGACAGTTCCACCCAGCAGTACCAATACAGTAGATGTGAGGGCTTATCTCTAGACCTGAGTATTTTTAGAATTTTATAATGAAAAGTACCATCTTTTGGCCAAATTTGGTTACCGGCTTCGTCACTGAGCAGAGTTCACTTTTCACTTTTGTATGCATGCTTCTTTGTCATTCCTGCCTGGACAGGCAATTTCTCCTGTTTCCAGGCCTCTATCAATCTCCCTAGTGGAGATCTCAGTTGGATCCTTGATTCTGAGCATCCCATGTTTGGATTTCTCTTCTTGCTGTCTGCAAGAAGACTCCAATGTTTTTTTCCTGGGTCTCTTGCAATCCATGGATTTCTTTGCACTGTGAAGTAAAGGTACCTTTCAGTCTGCGGTCTGCTGCCTCTCGGTTTTCAGGCAAATGGGAGAATTCTGTCAGTCAATTTTTTTTAGAGTATGAGATCCTCCTTTTGATCAGGACTCTGCCCAGTGATTTCCAACTGGCCATCCAGGAGCAACCTTCTCACCTTCTTTATCAGTCTTCCTTTCACTCAGTCCCTCTCCTTCCCTTGCAGAAGGTCTTGTGCTCAGGCGAAACTCCATTGCTTTCCAGAGCCCATCAGTCATAGTCCTGGTGGACTAGCAACAGGTCTGGGTGCAGATAAAAAAAGCATGGAGGGAGCAAGATCCAGATGAAGTTGGAGAAGAGTTCCTTTCTTTTATACACACACTCTCACACACACCTTTTCCTTTGCTTTCTCTCTGGACCCTGGAAAACCTTAGCAATTTAGTGGTACTCACCTCCTTTCAAACAGCCATCAGGTTCAAAAGTCCCACAACTCCCTTTACTACCCTTATCTGAGCAGGCAGCATCTGGGGTAGCCCACCCACAGTTGAACAAGGCTGTTGTTGGCCAGGTAAAGGCTTTTCCGGATCCGGTCTGCTGGTAGGTTAGCTGGAATCCCTTTGTAGGTCTCCAAAATTGTTGGAAGTTGAATCCTGGGTTCGTTCTTCCACCCAAGAAACAAGAGGCAGAAGGAGGTTGATTTATTCAGAAGTGAAGTGACTCATCATCAGTTCTGGGACAGCTGACAAACCTGATCTGGTGAGCAAATGGATTTTTATATGGTTTCTGGGTTTGTAATTGAAATATCCAGATTTGTTTGGATATCCAGTGGATTTGTATGTGTGCTTTTTAATATTTTAATATTTTAATTGTGATGGGCCAGCTCCTATTGAGGTTGAGAGGGAATGTAGATTAAATATTATTGTTTGTGTTTTAATCCTTTTAGCCTTTGGCTTGTTATGAAACCTGTAGCTGGCAATCGTTCTGTTTGTGAATAGCATATAGCCTACAGCACTTTCTCCCTCTGAATGGAGCTGCTCCAGACATTTGATATCTGCTTTCAATAACCCTTCCACTTTTGTGAAGGAGATACAAAAGTATCTCTTTCATGGATACCTAACTTGTTGCGAAAACTCTTCCAGCAGTTTTCCTAGTCAGTGAGAGAGTGCGGTTTGAATTTCTTGCTGTGGAAAGTCTTTTCCTTCTTGCCTGATTTTCTGGGGGGGGGGGAGGGGGAGAGATCTCCCTACATATTAAATTCCCATCATGAGAAATGGTAGTGGAAGTGAATGTGACTATTTCAATTTTCAATACACTAAATATCAACAAATATACAAACAAAACTCTTTTGGAGTCCTCTATAACCTTTTGAAAGTAGGAAGGGGTTCTGAGAAAAAATAAGTTTAAGAAAAAGTGTCAGAGATCATTTGATCCATTGTTTTATTTAATCAGAAGTGCATTTCCTCAAAAAAGCATTTTAGCATAGGAAGCAACTTTTTATTTTTTGTGTGCTACAGTCCAGAAAACTGATACACCATTTATTTTGATGGTGTAATGTAATTTTACTATTTAGTAAGCTGCATATTTAGAAATGCATATTTTTTGGTTGAAACATCTAACTGTTCAATACCCACTCATTGCCAAGAAGTTCAACAACATACTACAAGAAGGAGAAATTGAAAAGTGGCTAACAACTGGGAAAACCTACCTAATAATGAAAGTTCCAGCAAAAGGGGCAGCACCAGGCAACTACAGACCAATTACCAGCTTATCAACAACTTTCAAATTGCTAACTGGTGTGGGAGCTGATGCAGTCCAACAGCATCTAGTTGAAAACAATCTCTTTCCACCTGAGCAGAAAGGAAACCGCCCCAATAGCAGAGAAACAAAAGATCAACTCCTAATAGACAAAATGATCTTGGAAAACTGCAAGAGAAGGAAGACCAACCTGAATGTGGCATAAATTGACTACAAAAAGGCATTCGACTCTCTGCCACATGAGTGGATAATCAAGTGCCGAGAAATAACAGGAGACAGTAGAAACATCAGAAAGTTTGTGCAAAGATCGATAGCACAATGGAAAACACAGTTGCAGGTAAATGATGAGAGACTGGGAGAGGTTAATATCAAGAGAGGAATATTTCAAGGAGATTCACTATCACCACTACTATTTGTTATTGCACTGTTTCCTCTGTCAACAATACTGAATAACTCAGGACATGGCTATCAAATATCAAAAACATCTTCCAGACTATCCCACCTCCTTTACATGGATAATCTGAAGCTGTATGGAAAAACACCATCTGAAATAGAATCGCTGCTCAACACTGTCCGTATATATAGTCAAGATATTGCAATGGAGTTTGGCTTGGACAAATGTGCCACATTTACTATCAAATAAGGGAAAATAGTGAATACTGAAGGAATTAAGATGTCCCACGAAAATAACATTAAGAGTCTGGATGAGGAAGATTACTACAAATACTTTGGTATCCTTCAAGCTGATAACATCAAGCACACTGAAGTCAAGAAAAAGATTAGAGGTGAATACATCAAGAGACTAAAAAAAAAGATGGTAAAGTCCAAACTCAATGGAGGAAATACCATGAAGGCAATCAACACCTGGGCAGTTCCAGTCATTAGATACACATGGCCAGTACATTAAAAAAATAGCTGGGAAAGCATATAATAACAAGACCTGGCAATGGGTAAGAGCAGGAAAGTTGAAGAAAGAGACTGAGGGACTAATTTTGACTGCACAAGACCAAGCCTTAAGGACAAATGCATACAAAGTCAAAATTGAGAAGACAGCAACAGACAGTAAGTGCCACCTATGCAAAGAAGCTGAAGAAACAGTGGACCACCTGGTAAGCTGCTGCAAGAAGATTGCATAGACTGACCACAAGCAGCGGCATGACAAAGTAGCAACAATGGTGCATTGGAAGATCTTCAAGAAATATCATTTGCCTGCAAGCAAGAACTGGTGGGACCATAAAATAGAGAAAGTCATAGAAAATGAAAAGTTAATTGCTCTGCAACTTTAGAATTCAAACAGACAAGCACCTGCCACATAACACCCTGGACTTAACAATTGTCAATCAGAAAGACAAAAAAGTCTGGAGAGTGGACGTGGCAGTGCCTGGAGACAGCAGAATAGAAGAGAAAGAACTGGAGAAGATAACAAAATGCAAAGACCTACAAATAGAAATAGAATGACTGTGGCAAAGGCAAGCAAGGGTAGTACCAATAGTAATAGGTACCTTGGGTGCAATCCCAAAACAACTGGAGCACCACTTGGACACCATTGGCATTGACAAATTCACCATCAGTCAATTGCAAATAGCTTCCATACTGTGACGATATCTGTAACACCATCAAAAATCCAGATCTTCCTATCCCAGGTCCTTGGTAAGGACTCGATAGGTAGACAAAAATGCCAAACCCAGTCTGAATATCTGTGATAATAATAATAACAACAACAACAACAACAACAACAACAATAATAATAATAATAATAATAATGGATAGTACAGCACATTTTCCAAGTCCAAAGTTCATTCTGATGTCGCTGCTAAATAGTTGGACTGCGTTGAGTATTGATTCAAGTTCAGTATGGCTTTTCGCATACAGTTTTAAGTCATCCATGTACAGCAGATGGTTTATCTTGCCATGCTGGCTTGAGATGTAGTATCCCAGTTTTGTGTTTTGTAAGATTATTGTCAATGGAATTAATGCGATGTTGAACAGTAGTGGTGAAAGTGAGTCCCCTTGGAAAATTCCTTGTCTGATGTTATTTCACTAATGTTCTCCCCATTTACTGTTAGGGCTGTTTTCCATTTTTGCATATTTGCTTTCAAAAATGTACAGATATTTTTGCTGATTCCAAAGTTTTCCAAACATGCATTAATCCAGCTCCATAGCTGTAATGAGTCGAATGCCTTCTTGTAATCAATCCACGCCATATTTAAGTTCATTTTCCATCGTTTTGCATTTTTAAGAACCATTTTTTCAATGAGCAGCTGATCTTTTGTTCCTCTTGATTTTTTATAATTTCCTTTTTGTTCAACCGGATACTATCCACGCAACGAGGAAAAATGGCAAAAATAGAAGGAATAGAACTGCCCTTCTCCTGCAGGATCTTTGTGGTAGAGGGGGCTGATAGCGCGGAGGCTCAATAGAGTAGAAGGGCTGAACTGGACACCTAATTTCTGCCTGAAGAGCACAGATTACAGACCCTAGATAGATAATCTGTCCTTGTAGACTAGTGATTTGTTTACAGATAGGACAGTTTCCAAGTTTGAAGAGGGTACTGCGAAAGACAGCTGCAAAACAAGTGTTGCACTGAACTAAGCCAGACATTCTTAGATACAAGGAATCTCACACGCACTTGCCCTGAGTGTACTGCTGCTATTTATAATTTTTAGTTATATGATGCAGTGAAGTATCCAATCAGCAGGGCCTTAGCTCCTTTGGTCCTCCCACCTTCTCCTTTCCAACTCACAATTTGTAGCAATCCCCAGCAAGCAGTTCCCAGCAAGCTCTGAGCAGTTTAAATGTTTAAATGCAGTTTAAATGCAGTGAAGTATCCAATCAGCAGGGCCTTAGCTCCTTTGGTCCTCCCACCTTCTCCCTCCTTTCCAACTCACAATTTGTAGCAATCCCTAGCAAGCAGTTCCCAGCAAGCTCTGAGCAGTTTAAATGTTTAAATGCAGTTTAAATGCAGTGAAGTATCCAATCAGCAGGGCCTTAGCTCCTTTGGTCCTCCCACCTTCTCCCTCCTTTCCAACTCACAATTTGTAGCAATCCCTAGCAAGCAGTTCCCAGCAAGCTCTGAGCAGTTTAAATGTTTAAATGCAGTTTAAATGCAGTGAAGTATCCAATCAGCAGGGCCTTAGCTCCTTTGGTCCTCCCATCTTCTCCTTTCCAACTCACAATTTGTAGCAATCCCCAGCAAGCTCTGAGCAGTTTAAATGTTTAAATGCAGTTTAAATGCAGTGAAGTATCCAATCAGCAGGGCCTTAGCTCCTTTGGTCCTCCCACCTTCTCCTTTCCAACTCACAATTTGTAGCAATCCCCAGCAAGCAGTTCCCAGCAAGCTCTGAGCAATTTAAATGTTTAAATGCAGTTTAAATGCAGTGAAGTATCCAATCAGCAGGGCTTTAGCTCCTTTGGTCCTCCCACCTTCTCCTTTCCAATTCACAATTTGTAGCAATCCCCAGCAAGCAGTTCCCAGCAAGCTCTGATAATAATAATAATAATCCCGTGGCTGGGCCTGGACGGCTATTGGGTGTGGTCCCTATGGTTATGGGATTACCGATCTCTGGACCGGTAGTGGCTTAGCCACCGTGAACCAACCCAGGTGCCTCCCATCACTAATGATGAGAAGAAATTTAAAAAATCCCATACCGGATCGGTCATCCCCTGGGTCAACAAGGACCGTGTCAGATGCTATGGCTGCTGGGCATCAGTCGGAAAATGGGCCAGAGGGCTCAGTTGTTACTGCTGAGGAACCAGAGCATACAACTGCAAAGCGACTGGAACAAAAGCGCAAAACCTGGACAAACAAAGAAAATCGAGAAATCATCCAATGTTATTACCAGGCAGAACCAACAGCCAGGGGGTTTCAAAAAAGAATGATGCAAGTGTGAAAGGAAAAACATCCGGAAAGTGATGTAATTGAACAATGATTAATGGATCAAAGATGTTACATCATCCGTAATAAAGATTTTACAGATGTGGAAATGCAACAACTAGAAACATTGGCTAAAAAGAAAACAACAAGTAATGATGATGAACAGGCTGGAAAAATTCTTCGAACACCTGAACAAACTGACCAACAAACTGACCAACCAGCGGAAGAAGCCGCCACACAGGGTGAAGATTCCCTTGTGCAACAACTCAAAAATGTAGAGCTAAGTGATATAGTGAAAATGCTGAAAGTGAAAACCACATCAAAGAAAACACAGAAAGAAAAAGACTGCCTGCCATTCGTGAAGTGCATAGCAAACGAGTGAAAGATATACTAAATGCTATGAACAACATATTAACTTCCATCCCATCCAGCACACTGTATGAAACAAACCAACTAATGTACAGTACAGCGCCATTATAACTGTAGAATTGGGTTATAAAATGCCAAAAAAGAAGCCCACTGGAACACGAAAGTGGAAAATTCGAGTTGAAAATAAAATTAAAAAACTACGAGGAGATGTCAGCAAATTGAAATACTTGAAAGAAGGAAAACTAAAGAATGAAAAGCTGAAAAATAGTTTATACAAAAAATATAACCTGGAAGAAAAAACAATAACGGAAACCATGGAAGAACTAAAACAGCGTGTAATAGCAACAGCAAAGAAAATTGAAAGATACGAAGGACGAATAAAACAATATCGTGAAAATGTCCAGTTCAGAAGAAACCAGCACCTCTTCTACCGGTCACTTGACGAAAATCAAGTCCAAACTAGTGCTCTCCCATGTAAAGAAAAAACTTTAAACTTTTGGAAGGAACTGTGGGAAAACCCAGTGGAACATAATAAAACTGCCTCCTGGATCAAAGATATCCAAAAACAAGCAACACAAAATAAAATGGAGAATATTGTAATAACCACTGATATGGTTGCAAAACAAGTAAAGAAGGTCAAGAACTGGAGTGCACCTGGCCTGGACGAGCTGCATGGATATTGGTTGAAACATCTCACCAGCCTCCATCACCGCATGGCCACTCAGTTTGATGAAATGCTTCAAAATGCCACAAGTGAAGAATGGTTAACAGCTGGTCAAACATACTTGATAATGAAGGACCCAGAAAAGAGCACAGAACCAAGTAACTACCCTCTCAATTACTTATTTGCCAACAACGTTCAAACCTTTTACAAGAATACTGGCAAATTCAGTATTCAATCATCTGATGGAAAACAGTCTGTATCCGGTAGAACAAAGAGGAAATTATAAAAAATCAAGAGGAACAAAAGATCAGCTGCTCATTGACAAAATGGTACTTAAAAATGCAAAACGACGGAAAATGAACTTAAATATGGCGTGGATTGATTACAAGAAGGCATTCGACTCATTACCCCATAGCTGGATTAATGCATGTTTGGAAAACTTTGGAATCAGCAAAAATATCTGTACATTTTTGAAACCAAATATGCAAAAATGGAAAACAGCCCTAACAGTAAATGGGGAGAACATTGGTGAAATTAACATCAGACAAGGAATTTTCCAAGGGGACTCACTTTCACCACTAATATTCAACATCGCATTAATTCCATTGACAATAATCTTACGAAACACAAAACTGGGATACTACATCTCAAGCCAGCATGGCAAGATAAACCATCTGCTGTACATGGATGACTTAAAACTGTATGCGAAAAGCCACACTGAACTTGAATCAATACTCAACGCAGTCCAACTGTTTAGCAGCGACATCAGAATGAACTTTGGACTTGGAAAATGTGCTGTACTATCCATGCAACGAGGAAAAATGGCAAAATAGAAGTAATAGAACTGGGAAATGGAAGTATTGTGAAAGCACTAGCAAAGGATGACGGTTACAAATACCTAGGCATATTGGAAGCAGATAACATCTTGAATGGAAAAGTCAAAGAGTCAATGCAAAAGGAATACATCAGGAGAATCCGCAAAATTTTAAAATCAAAGCTGAATGCTGGAAACATAATTAAAAGCCATTAATACATGGGCAGTCCCCGTGATACGCTACCCAGCTGGAATTATCACCTGGACTTTGGCTGAACTGGAAAACCTAGACCGGAAAACGCGTAAACTTTTGAATATGCACCATGTTCTACATCCACGAAGTGACATCGACAGGTTGTACCTGCCAAGAAAAATAGGGGGCAGAGGACTATTGCAAATCCACCAAACTGTAGAAGAAGAAAAACGAAGCTTGAATGACTATGTGAATCAAAGTACAGAAAAACTGCTGCAGGCTGTGAAAACAGAGAGCACTATAAAAATAACAGAAAGAAAGGCAGAATATAAGGAAAAATGGCTGGATGACAGATTAAATAGATGGAAAACCAAAGCTTTTCATGGACAGCATTTGAAAAACATTGAAGGAAAATGTGATAGCAACTTGACATGGGCATGGCTTAAGATGGGAACCATCAAGAAAGAAACAGAAGGCTTAATACTGGCTGCTCAAGAGCAAGCACTACAAACTAATGCCATGAAAGCGAAGATACAAAAATCCACTGACAATCCAAATTGCCGACTTTGCAATGACAAAGTTGAAACTGTTTCACACCTAATTTGTGAGTGCAGTAAAATCGCGCAAACTGATTACAAATCTAGACATGACCGAGTTGCTAAATTAATCCACTGGGCATTGTGTAAAAAATACGACTTGCCTGTGTCCGAAAAGTCGTGGGAACATAGGGTGGAAAAAGTTGTTGAAAATGAGAGGGTGAAGATCTTGTGGGACCTTCGAATACAGACAGATCGCCATTTGGAACACAATATGCCGGATATCGCAGTTGTAGAGAACTGAAGCGTACTGCTGATTGATATCGCTGTACCAGGAGATGCCAGAGTCGAAGAAAAAGAACTGGAAAAAATTATGAAATATCGCGACCTGGCCATCGAAACTGCGCGATTATGGATGAAACGTGTAACAGTGGTACCCATTGTCATTGGGGCACTGGGAACTATGTCCCAAAACTTTGCAAAATACATCAAGAAACTGCAGCTTCCTGCAATAACTCCAGCAATGTTACAAAAAACTGTGCTACTCGGAACATCTTATATTTTAAGGAGATACCTGGTTGACACCTAGGATGCTGATAGCAACCCGTGTCAACCATCAGCGCCAGCCAATTTGAATGTTCAGTTGACTGAGGTTCATGTTTAATGAATAAAAGATAATAATAATATACCTGCAATATGGGATGTTAGAAGTGGTGACAATTTCAGTCATGTTTATGTTCCAAACAACTACAGCTTTTTCTGATAAAACTAAAACTGGAACTGTTCAATTTATTTATTTTATTTATTAGTGATATTCATCTAGTAAGAAGTACATAACACTAAATTAAGATGCAAGATCTGTCCCAAAAAGATATGCTGAAAAGCAGAAGTGTTCTGGGGATGCAAAAATGATGCAACAGAAAGTTGCCAACTATGAAACTATTTCACAAAACCACAAATATATGGTTAGGTAGAAAGCCATGTTCAGCATTGGTGAGTTCAGTGATGGTGTATATCGGCAGTTGCAGAGACTAAGAAAACGAGCATGGGAAAAGGACTCAATATATTTTACAAGAGTTTGGATTACTTGCTGTGCAATTTCCCTGGTTCTGATAGGGATGTGATAGAAGCTGGAGAATTTTCCATCAGTAACAATCTAATCATGCATGATGCTGGTCAAGGAAAGGATTTCCACCAAGAATTCTGAACTCTCTAAAAGATTCTGAACAGGCTTTGCATATGCACATAAACCATGTGTGTGAATCTCAAAGATCATGATATAGCATCATCTTTTTTCCATTATGCTGGAGCATGCTTGGGCACAGCTGCAACATTAAGAGCATTGGTGACACAGTACTGCAGGCTACTTTTGCTGACTGCCGGCTGCCAGCAGTTCGGCAGTTCGAGTCTCACTGGCTTAAGATTGACTCAGCCTCCCATCCTTCCAAGGTCAATAAAATGAGGACCCAGATTGTTGGGGGCAATATGCTAACTCTGTAAACCACTTAGAGAGGGCTGTAAAGCACTGTGAAGTGGTATATAAGTCTAAGTGCTATTGCTATTAGCCTTCAGAACTAACTACTGTGTATATGGCAAAGTCCAAAACTCAATACTTTTAATTCTTGTTTCTAATAAGAAATTAACTTTCTAAGATGCCCAATGAGATAAAAAGGAATCTGTAAACCAAGTTCTAGAGAACTCAATAGTATTTCTTGAATTCTAATGTTACCTTAGCAGCATGAGAGCTACTACAGTAAAGCTTTTTTTCAAAATATTGCAAGAATTTCCGAAGCTCAAATTCACAAATGCCAAAAGTGAGGGATCATCTGGCTACATTCTATGGTAAGTTGGGATTCCATGGAAACGTGGACAAAGCTTGTAAATTAATAATGTTCTCACCCTATTGATAAAAGTTTATGTTTCTAGAATTATCTCAAGAGAATGCAAGGAGGTTTTTGACACAACTAAATCATTCTATGCAATGTTAAATAAAGCTATACCAATCTATTAGGTGATATAATACCTAAAATTATGAGACTAATTACCTTGAAAAATATGAAACCTGCTTAGTGATAGCAACATAACATCTAAATATAGAATCATGCAAATTTCCCATTCTTTATATTTTAACAGTATGCTGCTTTTTATCTTCTATGTTAATTTATGTTTTTAAAACAACTTTTTCTCAAATTTTTCTCTTTTCCCTCAATTTTCATAGTTAATTGTTATATAAATGCTTCTTACCCTGGCAAAATCATTTGGCAAATGGTCAGCCAGATCAAATGATTAAACAAATAAAACAATGAAACTAAAGTCAAATTGTTTTCAAGCACAATTTCAAGCACTATAGTAATAAATTTCTTGATTTATTTATACAATTAATTGACTTTTTTCACTAAAACTTTAATCCTTGTCTGTTTTATGTCTTGCATTTAAGTCTTGCCTTTCCTCCAGGAATTCAATTGATACATCACATTAAACATTGTTTGTGATTTTGGCATAGAATCACTTTACATAATGTTTAACAGAATAACAGAGTTGGAAGGGACCTTGGACGTCTTCTAGTCCCATCCCCTGCTCAAGCAGGAGGCCCTATACTATTTCAGACAAATGACTATCCAAACTCTTCTTTAAAACCTCTAGTGATGAGCACCCACAATTTCTGAAGGCAAGCCATTCCACTGATTAATTGTTCTAATTGTCAGGAAATTTCTTCTTAGTTCTAGGTTGGTTATCTCCTTGATTAGTTCTCATCCATTGTTTCTCGTTCTTCCTCTCTTTGGACAATAGATTGACTCCCTCTTCTTTGTGGCAGCCTCATAGATATTAGAACAGTGTTATCATTTCACCCCTTCTTTTCAGTAGATTAGACATATCCAATTCCTGCAACTGTTCTTCATATGTTTTAGCCTCCAGCCCCCTAATCATCTTTGTTGCTCTTCTCTGAACTATTTCTAGAGTCTAAGATGTTTTTTATATTGTGGCGACCAAAACTGGATGCAACATTCAATACAGTAAAAATATAAAATATAGATTTATTTTATATTATGGCCCTAAAACTGGATGCAATATTCAATATTGTGTGATTTTACGAAGGCATTATAAAATAATACTAACATTTCACATGATGTTGATTCTGTCCCTCTGTTAATTCAATTGATTAAACAAATATAACAATTCAGTTTCTTTAAATTGTTATATATTACCTATCTAATCACATATATCTAGGCAGTTTATAAATTTTTAAAAAACAGATTATGAAATATAAAAACTTATAAAGTATTATTCAACAGAACCGAAATAAAGATATGCATTTCACTATATTTTTACTCATGTCTATTCAGATGATTTATTGAATTAAACAGAACTGAGTCAAAATGAGACTTAAATATGCTTTACTTTGATTAATTTTAACAGTGCTCATAATTCAAAGTATCTGTAAAGTACTTAATGCTGATTAACTTGAAAGTGTTATGGGTAAATCTGTATCTATTTCAATGAACTTGGTTTAATAGATCAATAGATGTTAAATTGTTAAAACAGTCAAGAATTTGTCAGTTACTCTTCAACTTTCAAGACAAATCCACAGCATCAGTTTATACCCAATGCAAATGTTTATTTAATACCTTTTAATGCAACTTTGTTGGACTGTTAAATATCCAATGCATGTTGATTATTCAGGATTCAGATGCCTTTACAGCAGGAACAATCAAGTTCATGATAGCTTGTAATGGTAAGATAAGCCAATTGCATTTGTATGGAATACTTCAAATATATGTGCTGTAAGGAGAAATTTCCTGACAGTTAGAACAATTAATCAGTGGAACAACCTGCCTCCAGACGTTGTGAATACTCCAACAGTGGACGTTTTTAAGAACAGAGTGGACAGCCATTTGTCTGAAATGGTATAGGGTTTCCTGTCTGAGCAGGGGGTGGACTAGAAGATCTCCAAGGTCCCTTTCTATTATTACTATTACTACTACTACTACTACTAATAATAATAATAATAATAAAGTTGCTAAATTAATGAGTGGCGGATTACAAAGCTAGACATGACCGAGTTGCTAAATTAATCCACTGGGCATTGTGTAAAAAATACGACTTGCCTGTGTCCGAAAAGTCATGGGAACATAGGGTGGAAAAAGTTGTTGAGAATGAGAGGGTGAAGATCTTGTGGGACTTTCGAATACAGACAGATCGCCATTTGGAACACAACATGCCAGATATCGCAGTTGTAGAGAACCGAAGCGTACAGCTGATTGATATCGCTGTACCAGGAGATGCCAGAGTCAAAGAAAAAGAACTGGAAAAAATTACGAACTATCGTGACCTGGCCATCGAAACTGCGCGAATATGGATGAAACGTGTAACAGTGATACCCATTGTCATCGGGGCACTGGGAACTATCTCCAAAAACTTTGCAAAATATATCAAAAAACTGCAGCTTCCTGCAATAACTCCAGCAATGTTAGAAAAAACTGCGCTACTCGGAACATCTTATATTTTAAGGAGGTACCTGGTTGACACCTAGGATGCTGGTAGCAACCCGTGTCAACCATCAGCGCCAGCCAATTTGAATGTTCAGTTGA
>JALGBA010000403.1:0-11340 GCA_023970755.1 Azemiops feae | reverse complement strand
GAGGGAGGGAGGGAGGGAGGGAGGGAGGATCATTTGAAATTACCGCAGCACTGACATCGGTCCTCACAGTTATGACTGTTGCAGCATCCCCATGGTCACATGATCAAACTTTGGATGCTTGGAAACTGGCATGTATTTATGATGGTTGCAGCATCCTGGGGTCATGTGATCTCCATTTGCACCCTTCCCATCCAGCTTCCAACAAGCCAAGTCAATGGGGGAAGTCCCCACTTCATGAAGGGGCCTTAGTTCCCCCATGCTGGCTGAGGAATTCTGGGAGTTGAAGTCCCCAAGTCATGAAGGGGCCATAGTTCCCCCATGCTGGCTCAGGAATTCTGGGAGTTGAAGTCCCCACTTCATGAAGGGGCCATAGTTCCCCCATGCTGGCTGAGGAATTCTGGGAGTTAAAGTCCACAAGTCATGAAGGGGCCATAGTTCCCCCATGCTGGCTGAGGAATTCTGGGAGTTGAAGTCCGCAAGTCATGAAGGGGCCATAGTTCCCCACCCCTGATCTAAGTGCTTCTTTATTGGATCCAGTGCCCCATTTAAACCTGGTTGGGAAGAAATGGCTTAGCGCAATCTTGGTTACACCTTTGTCTGTCTGTGCTCTGTTAGCGTTTGGGAATGCGAAGACCATTCGCAACGACAATTCAAGCCGGTTTGGCAAATACATTGACATCCATTTCAACAAGCGAGGGGCGATTGAGGGAGCTAAAATTGAGCAGTACCTGTTGGAGAAATCCCGCGTCTGCCGACAGGTAAGCATCTCTTACAGACACCCCCTTAGATGTACAGGTAGTCCTTGACTTACAAACATTCCTTTAGTGACTATTCGAAGTTACAACAGCAGTGAAAAAAGAGACTTATGACCGTTTTTCACACTTACGACAGGCGGCATCCCCACGGTCACGTGATCAAAATTCGAACACGGCCATCTATTTATGACGGTCGCCGTGTCCCGGGGTCATATGATCTCCTTTTGTCACCTTCTGACAAACAAAGACAATGGGGGAGCCAGATTCACTTAACAACTATGTTGCTAACTGCACAATTGCAGTGATTCACTTAACAACCGTGGCAAGGAAGGTCGTAAAAGGGGAGAAACCTGACTTAACAACTATCTGGCTTAGCAATGGGAAATTTCAGCTAAATTGTGGTTGCAAATTGAGGGTTACCTGTATCCAACTCACCCACCTTCTCAGCAAGACAGTGGGGGGCTCTGCTGTTGGGGGCATGTCCTACCTCGCAAGACAGTTGGGAAGGAAGAGAATCCAGATCTGATTATTCAAACAAGACAGACAAGAAGCAACAGATGGAAACTAATCAAGGAGAGAAGCAACCTGGAATTAAGGAGGAATTTCTTGACAGTGAGAACAATTAACCAGTGGAACAACCTGCCTCCAGAAGTTGTGGGTGCTCCATCACTGGAGGTTTTCAAGAAGAGATTGGACAACCATTTGTCTGAAATGGGATAGGGTCTCCTGCTTGAGAAGCGGGCTGGACTAGAAGACCTCCAAGGTCCCTTCCAGCTCTGTTGTAACCTTTCACCTCTCCTGTTCTCTTTTTCCTCAGGCTCAAGATGAGAGGAACTATCACATATTTTATTGCATGCTGAAAGGAATGAGCTCGGAGCAGAAAAAAATGCTGGGACTTAAAAAAGCAGCCGATTATAATTATCTTTCCATGGTAAGAGGTTAAAACAAATAATTTTTCCAATCTCCTTTTTCTGCATGGCTGCAACGGCTGATCCTTGTCATAAACTAAGCCGTGATAGAAACTTTTTTGTAGCTCGGGTGATAGATGTTGATCAGGGGTCTTCAAACTTGGCCCTTTTATGGCTTGTGGACTTCAATTCCCAGAATTCCTCAGCCAGCATGCCTGGCTGAGGAATTCTGGGAGTTGAAGTCCGCAAGTTATGAAGGGGCCATAGTTCCCCCATGCTGGCTGAGGAATTCTGGGAGTTGAAGTCTGCAAGTCATGAAGGGGCCATAGTTCCCCCATGCTGGCTCAGGAATTCTGGGAGTTGAAGTCCCCGAGTCATGAAGAGGCCATCGTTTCCCCCATGCTGGCTCAGGAATTCTGGGAGTTGAAGTCCCCGAGTCATGAAGGGGCCATAGTTCCCCCATGCTGGCCTCAGGCATTCTGGGAGTTGAGAGTCCCGCAAGTTATAATGAGGGCATAGTTCCCCCATGCTGGCTGAGGTATTCCTGGAGAGTTGAGTCTGCAATGTCATGAAGGCGCCTAGTTCCCCCATGCGGCTCCGAATTCTGGGAGTTGAAGTCCACGAGTCATGAAGGGGCCATAGTTTCCCCCATGCTGGCTCAGGAATTCTGGGAGTTGAAGTCCACAAGTCATGAAGGGGCCATAGTTTCCCCCATGCTGGCTCAGGAATTCTGGGAGTTGAAGTCCACGAGTCATGAAGGGGCCATAGTTCCCCCATGCTGGCTCAGGAATTCTGGGAGTTGAAGTCCACGAGTCATGAAGGGGCCATAGTTCCCCCATGCTGGCTGAGGAATTCTGGGAGTTGAAGTCCACAAGTCATAAAAGGGCCAAATTTGAAGACCCCTGATGTTGATGGTGGTTTGTTCTCCGGGCTTTGCTGTTGCGCTTCCCAACGTTTTGTCATCGGGCTAGGTGACATCCTCAGGGGGACTTCGTTTGCAGCATCTTCTTTCAGTTCTTCTCTGATTTTATTACTCTCATGTGGTCAGTGGGTCATGTGACCAACTGGTCATGCCACATGACAGGACATGCCACCACACAGCCGGTGTAGAAGCCTGCTATTCTGCCAACGGATCGATCAATTTGGAAGCAGCCTAAGAACCCATAAGGATAAATCGTATCAATCGAGCGAGCGAGCAACGATGGCACCGACCACCGCTTCGCTTAGTGACCTATGCACCAGCTGGTCACATGGCACATCACACGATATGACCAGCCGGTCACATGACCCACTGACCACATGACCACGCGAGATCAATAAAAGCGGAGAAGAACTGAAGCAAGACGCTGCAACGGAAGTCCCACTGAGGATGTCACCCACCCCTTCAGAAGCTAAAGGGCAAAGCCCGGAGAAGAAAGAAAAGAAGAAATAGGGGAGACATGATAGCCGTGTTCCAGTATCTGAGGGGCTGCCACAAAGAAGAGGGGGCCAGGTTGTTCACCAGAGCACCAGAGGGCAGGACGAGAAGCAACGGATGGAAACTGAACAAAAAGAGAAGCAACCTGGAATTAAGGAGAAACTTCCTAACAGTGAGGACAATTAACCAGTGGAACAGCTTGCCACCAGAAATCGTGGGTGCTCCATCCCTGGAGGTTTTTTAAAAAGAGGCTAGAGAGTCATTTGTCTGAGACAGTATAGTTCTCCTGCTTGAGCAGGTCCCTTCCAGCTTCTATTCTATTCTATTCTATTCTATTCTATTCTATTCTATTCTATTCTATTCTATTCTATTCTATTCTATTCTATTCTATTCTAGTCTAGTCTAGTCTAGTCTAGTCTAGTCTAGTCCAGTCCAGTCTAGTCCAGTCCAGTCCAGTCCAGTCCAGTCCAGTCCATTCCATTCCATTCCATTCCATTCCATATTTTCTATTCTATTCTATTCTATTCTATTCTATTCTATTCTATTCTATTCTATTCTATTCTATTCTATTCTATGGAATGACTTGCGTTCAGAAGTTGTGGGCGCTCCATCACTAGAGATTTTTAAGAAGAGGCGCTAGACCAGTGGTGGCGAACCTATGGCACGGGTGCCAGAGGCGGCACTCAGAGCCCTCTGTGTGGGCACGTGCGCCGTCGCCCCAGTCCTAGGCCTTCAGCTGGGTTTTATAAAACCTTTTCGCTTTAGGCCTCCGCCACCATGTGCAAAAAAAAAAAAAAGGTTCAATCAGTCAATTTCAACTTCTCACAGGAAAAAAAAAGATCTTGCAAAGTTGGAATTGATTGATTGAACTTTTTAGTCCCACCCAGTCTGCCGTTACCACCACAGCCACGCCCACCCAATGGGCCACACCCGTCCAATGGGCCACGCCCACCCGGCACTCGACGGTGCATAAGTGGGTTTTGGGTTGCAGTTTGGGCACTCGGTCTCTAAAAGGTTCGCCATCACTGCGCTAGACAGTCACTTGTCTGAGATGATATAGGTTATCCTGCTTGAGCAGTGGCTGGACTAGAAGACCTCCAAGGTCCCTTCCAGCTCTATTCTATTCAAACTAAGCTTGTGGACCAAAAATGTCAGCTATGTCAGGCTCTCTAATGCTTTGCACACTCTCGTCCTTGCACCAGGGCAACTGCATTACTTGTGACGGAAGAGACGATAGCAAGGAATACGCCAACATCCGAGCAGCCATGAAAGTCCTCATGTTCACCGACACGGAAAACTGGGAGATCTGCAAACTTTTGGCTTCCATCCTGCATATGGGAAACCTGCGATACGAAGGTAGCATCCCCATCGCGGTGAAGGGATGGAGTAGGAACTCTAGCCTGGTTTTGTCACGTTCTCCCTTTTTCGTTTATTTTTATCGATCGAGGAGAAGATTTGTAGCTCAGGGTTGAAATGAGGGGACCTTGGTGGTCTCTGAATTTGGTGCTTTTCTTTGTAGATGTTTCATTACCCAACTAGGTAATAGCATCAGTACTAGGAGGGAATAGGGTGTATCTAGAGAGACTAGGAGGAGGAGGAGGAGGAGGAGGAGGAGGGGGAGGCGGAGGGGGAGGCGGAGGAGGAGGAGGAAAAAACCTGTGGTTTAATAGTACATTACTGGTGTTAGATTTAGATTTCAGTTGCAGAATCCAGAAATCCTAGCTTCCCTAAATGATGAGCCTAATTTTAGCCAGATTGTTATTTGAAAGGAGCACAGGTTCAGGTGGGCAGCTAGCTTTGTCTCTCTTATTTAAAACCTGGACGAACCACGTCACTAGCTTGCAATAGTTTATGCAGAAGGATCTTCCCACTGACTGATTGTGACAGTGTTAACTGTTGAATAAACCGGTTGACTGGGTTGATCACACATTTTACAAATCAGTGCTGAAATTCACTAAACAAAATACTGTAAACAAAGCAAACAACATTATGACTCAGAATATGTGAATCTTGGCAGACATGGAGTTTGCTAAGGCATTGAGCAGGAATTGGAAACTTATGGCTCTTTAAGTATTACTAAATCATAACTCTCATATTGTCCTCACTGAATACGATGGCACTGTAGACTTCCCTGAAAGAGGAAAGATTTCCTCTGTATAGATTTCCAGTGAATTTTGCAGTCTACATGTCAAATCTTTCATAGATGTCAACTTCTATAGCATCAGTATCAACCAGGGTACCATCTCTATAGCCATACTGCCTTTTTTGATATGTGAATGCTTTGCAGTTAATCAGCATGTTAGCTGATCAGTTTTCATTCATCATGAGAAATTAATGCTGTCCTAAATGCTGCCAGGAAGTCTAATTGTACATCTATGTGTTTTTCCCCTCTTATACAGGTAAACGAATTCATTTGTACATGAAAAGCTTGCTTGCTTCTCCATGCTTTCAAAAATCTATGGCTACAGTTCCTGTAGGTCTTGGTGTGATTCAGAAAGAGATAGAGACTATTGGATCGCAGTATGCTAGCATTGTTAACCTTAATAAACAGGTTTATGGACCATTCTATGCAAGTATTTTTCGAAAACTGCTGTTCAATGAGACAGAAACAAACAAAGCAGAACTTGAGACTTCTTCCAACTGAAATATGTACAGCTTTTTTGTTCCCTCCTTTTCACAATATTTATATTGTGATCTGCATTCTTCTTTTTTGACTATGCATAGCTTGCAGTGATGACTGTTAATGGGAGACAGAGAGAAATGTGTCTATATTATACAGATTATAGTCAAATAAATAAAAGTTCCCTCCAAATTAAAGCAATTACTAAATTTTTAAAATGTAACTTTTGAAAGTATTGTTTGTAACAATGGATCATATAACATATGGCACTTATTTACTGTAACTTTTTCTTACACAAATATTTCAATGTGTATAAATGCCCACAGTAATATGAATCTTTTAAATGCTTAATATGCTTATGTGAGTGACTATGGTGCAATAATATAAAGTGTATATTTCAAGATTTAATCTGAAATAAATGTTAGGGCATTTGCCTTCTGCCTTTACCCCAAATGGATTGCTCAAGGAGCCCCCCCCACATTGCTCTCTTCTCACAAGATAATAGGGATGATTATGTGTCAAATTTGTCCAAGGCAGTTTCCCATTTTGAGCCTTTAATGTATGCAGTCTTCATAATAGTTTAATAGCAATTGCTTAGAATTTAGTAGCCTCTGATTTCACCTGGAAGAGTTCATTTTTTTTTAAAGAGAAATCATGATATTTTAACTCACTTGCTTAACTACTTGCTGAATTATATATAAGCTATATTTAAAAAAAAAATTCTCGACTTATTGAAGGGCTAAAATACATTGAATGTATAATTTTTTGTTTACTACCAGCATGAATCAGAAATTGAAAATGGAGAGCTTAAGAAGACAGATATATGGTATTAAGCAGCAAATGCTGAACATGTGAACACTTTTTGCAGATTTATGTCAATAAATAATCCCAGTTGATATTTACTTGCTTTTTTTCTAATAAAAAATGAATTATCATTTTGGCCATAACATGCAATCCTCTTACCATATGATGCTTCTGAAGTGATTGTCACAAAGACTTTCAAGAAAGACCTTAATGTTTAAAATAACTGCTGATACATAGGTAATTGTTCTTACAGAAATAGAACTGTGTACATCAGCCCATCAACCTGGTGACAAGCAAGGAGTTCTGAAAGTTAGAATCTCTACAAAATCAAAGAGATATCAGATTGGGGAAGGCTGATATGAATTCTTTTTGTAAAAAATCTCTATTAAATATATATTGCTAGGATATTTTACAAAAGAACCATTTTCTTTTTCATACGTGTCAATTCTACATGGGACTGAACAAAATAACTTCTTGTGATAAATACTTGTTCAGCAATCCAGAAGTGCTTATGGCAGCCAACTTTAGTTTTACAAAGCAATTTTCTTAAATTGCTCAGTATCTTAATGTTTTTTTAGAAGATCTTCGTTGTTCTGGTATCCCTTGCTCTCAATATTCCACCTTTCATTTTTCTAAATAAATTTTAGCAGGTTTGAGAAGAGAGAGTGTGAGATGATTGTGGTAACTATCAAAATATGTATTGAGGAAGTATGTATTGAGCCACAATATTTGTTGACTGTGGTGACTTGTATCAAGAAGTGAATATGTGAATATCCGATATATAGTGAATAAAGTATGGCCCTCTGATGCAGTACTATAACTTCTAGCATCCTGCATGTTGGTCATATTAGCTATGGCTGTTAAAAACTGTAGTTCAACAAATGGAGGGCTATGCTTTACTAACCCATGCCATGTACAGAAAAAGCAATTATCTAATTCTTAACCTTGAAATTTAAAAAGTGTAAAATATTTTGGACCTATATGTACCTTGATAAGTTTGTGAAGCTATAATATTTACTAAAAAAAACCCTTTCTGTAATCATGTTATGGTGTATGATGATCTGTTTTTAAGCATTCTACATTATGCAGGATGATCAAGTGGTGAATGTATGTCTCCACAAATTTTTAATTTACCTAGAGGATTAGATCTAAATTAGTTTAACCTGGATACCATTGAAAACAATGGAAGTTAAACAGAACAAGTCCCATTTATTTCAGTGGGTGTTAATTGCAATTAAGTCTATGAATCCAGCCTATATTTATTGTACAATGTTCATGCAGAAGATAATGTGTGATTTTTATAAATGACTTGAAAGGGGCATTTTATATAGCATGGTATGTCTATTCAAGAGTTTTTGAATATCTCACAACCTTCATAATCTCTTCGATGTTCAGAATGCTTGGTTAAGTAGTTGTTCCTCTTGCATGTTACTTACTGATATTGAAGTACATTTACTTCCTTTGGCTAAAGTTAGATATGTATGTAATTGATTCATTAAGTGGTTTTTGTCTTAAATGTATTCATTAAATTTGATTTCATTTAAAATGTGTGGAGATTATCTCTCATTTTAAGTATAAATACAAAAACATGAAGACAGCAGCATAGATGGTAATTCTTGGATATTTTCAATGGATAGTTTAAGGGTAACAACAATCCTTACTGGCAAGGGGAAGCAGAGAAGAAGTAAAACCAAGTGAAATGGCAATAAAAGTATGCTGTATCAGAGCCATTAAATTAGGCTATACTGTTTTAGTCAGTACCTGGAACATGTCAAGATGTATTGATGTTTCTACTTACATGGCAACTGACATAATCACTTAACAAAAATATCTAACATATTTCAGATTACACTATTTGCTTCTTTATGCCAGGCCCAGCTGCCCATTTCAAGCTTAAACTTCTTTTTGTTTTTGCTTACCTGATACCATCAGACAAACTGTATCTATGTAAAACACTTAACCAGATCAGTTAAAGACTTGGCTATGAAGGACACAGGGGACTTGGTGGACTGCAGAAGCTCAGATTCAATTGTACCTGCTTAGCTATGGAAGTTTGACGGGTGATTTGAGCCAATCATTCTCAGGCCTATTTTACAAGGCTGTTATTGAGGGAGGAAATAGATGGAGTACTATTACATCTGCTTGAAGATCCTGGAGAAAAAAACAAAATATCTTGCAAGTAAAAAATAAACTTGAAGTTACCACACTGAGACTGAAACTAGAAATAAGTCAACTGCAGATTGCAGACAATAGAACTTGTATTTTATTATTATAAAAATGGTATAAAAATATATTTACATACCTGTGCCCAAAGAGATACTTAGAATTCTGCAAATATAAACGTATTACTAAGCATAAATATAAAAAGGTACCACTTTTGCTTTAAAAATGTAGATTTTTTGATTCTTTGAAATCTTTCAGCTCCTTTAAAATAATGTCTGAATCTGGCCACACTCAATCCATGCACAAAACTAATTATTTCAATGGGTTTACAGTAGGCTTAGAAATAAATGTGTCAGCTATTTTAATTGTTACATATTAATGTATAAAAGAAATTTACAACTTTATAAAATGGATAAAAATGCTGAACTTTACTAATGCACACACCAAGGAACATAGTTTTGCTACCATATGCCACATCATAGAAATGCCACAGGACATTGTGCAACTCAATCCCTGGATGCCTTTGGCTAATCATTGTCTCTTTGAGTAACCTCTTCGCAGGGTCATGCACTTTATATGCATAATATAACTGAGCTTCAACAATCCAAGCAACCACCTGATAACACATAGAAACACAGAATATGCTTAATTCTTTGCTAGTCTAGACATGGTCTAGTTGGTATACCTTTTTATTTTTCTGAAGGAAGCCTATAGATTGCACATTAATATTTATGAAATAAAGCCTGGTCACGTAGAGTTGGCACATACATTTAAACTCTAAAACACAGTTTCTCAAACTTGGCGACTTCAAGACGCATGGACGCAACTGCCAGAATTCCCCAGCCAAACTGAGTCAAAGTCCACACAACTTAAAGTTGCTAAATTTGAGAGACGCTGCTCTAAAGGATGTTCTATACGAACATCCCAATGTTTCTAATTATTTTGACTTATCTATTTAATTTCTTTACAATCAAAAACTGTAGGCCGGGAGGATTAGTACGGGGTAAATAAGCTCTGCTCTCGGTGAAATAGTTCCGTCCAAGGAGCCTGAATTGCACCCACGGACAACAACAGGCATCTAATTCTGGTCAAGCGCTTTCATTTGCTCACGACAAATAAGCTTTAGTAGCGCATTGAACGGAACTTCTTTTCAGTTGGTGAGTTGCAGAGGGGACAGATTTGAAGAATACACGCATGCGCTTATACCCAGGAAACGCTGGGTCTGCAGGGCGAGCGTTCTGCAGCATGGATGCGGCGGAGTTGGGAGCTTTTACTCCCGAGCAAGCGGCGGCTCCTGTAAATACGGTGGAGGTGAGCAAAAGCAGCGGGACCAAAACAGAAAGCGATTGTGGACCTGAAGCTTTTTAAACTTGCTGATAAAAAAAATGATGTTAAACCTAGTTTCAGAGGCTTCTGATTACAGTTTCATTATATTAGTCCTTTTCTGACCCTCTTTTTACTGTTGGAGGATATAAGAGCGACATTTGTCACTCAGTAAGATGAAGCATAAAATAGGTAGTTACACTAAGTCAGACCCTCTTTCCTTCTCAGCATCCTGGTGATTAGAAAGAGACTCAATCTCCTGACAAGTAGGGCTATCCTTGATAGAATTCTCGGTTTTCTAAGACAAGAAATCCAAAGATTGATTTTAAAAAAATAATAATTCGGTTGATTAGTAGATTTGCTAGTATTAGTGTATATATACTATATTCCCAAAGCAGTAGTTTTTAATTCATCTCTGCTTTTGACTAAGTGTGGGGACTAGGTGCTATTCTTGTCTCCCATATTTCTCTTTTTAGAGATCAGAAGTTCTGGAAACTTTGTTGGAACTTGAGGAAGCCCAGATAAAACAGCTGTTGCTCCAACCAGTATTGCTATTTTGTGTTTGATCAGAGCAGCTTTGTTTCACCACTGAAGAAAGATGCTCATGGATGCTTCAGTAACTTTAGGTGCTTGTTCATCTCTCACATACATGCACTTTACCTGTGATTTTTCTTGACAAATTCCTACCAAAGTAAAATATTTAAATGATATAGTAGAGCATTAATAGAAGCAATAATGGAAGAACCTAATGGGAGACTTGATTTGCCAAAGTAAGCCAATATTTCCAAGAATTTTGGTTTACTAGGAATGAGTCAGTATGTTGCTTAATCACTTCTCCTTGACTTTAGGTTTCTGATTCTAGCCAGAATATCTGGTTTGCAGTTCATGATATTCTCCATGTTTTATTTAGCCCTCCATTTGATAGCAGGAGCCATTTAGAAATAACCAAGAAGTGGAGTCCAACATGCTAGCTCATTCAGAGACAGAAATTTTATTTCAGTCATTGGCCAATAAAAGTCAATAAAAGAAAGCAAAGTTAACCCTTAATATCAATAAAAGAAAGCAAAGTTAACCCTTAATATCAATGGCAACCATTTGTGAGTCCCAGTATGCTAGCTCATTCACAATAATCTGTTAGCTATTATATGTGAACAAGATCATCTTATATTTACATTTGTTTGAAGGCCATGATTTAACCTGTTTGTTAAAGTAGCATGGCCTGAAGATCCCTAGCCATCTTACTAAATAGGGAATTTTAAATCTGTTGAAAATCTGAATGAGAGATCTGATAGGAAGTCCAATTATGTAGAATAAGAAATAAAATATAAATGTGTTAAACTTGCAATCTTA
>JALGBA010000402.1:600000-891766 GCA_023970755.1 Azemiops feae | reverse complement strand
ATGGGATACGGGCCTTAATCTGATGGATGCCCAACCCATTGATTTCATCGCAGCCGTGGAACCTACAATACAAAACATGGTTACTAACGACGCAGAAAAAAAACTCTATAAGGCAGCGGGTCACGGGGCTACTCATGAACCACAAACAACACCACGTCTTACCAGCAGGGGAGAGGAAGGCCCTAGAGGAGCTACGGAAGGACAAATCCATTGTGATCCTACCGGCAGATAAGGGCAGGGCCACGGTTGTCATGGACAGGGCCACATATAACAGCAAGGCCCAGTCCCTACTAAACGACACCAGTGCGTATAGAGTGACCAAGATAGACCCTACAACATCCATGAAGAATCAGCTCAATAAAATCATGGATAGGCTTAAAAGACGGGGGGAATGAATGAAGAAGAGCTGAGGGCCATACGGCCTAGGGACTCGGCAATGGCGAGATTCTACGGCTTGCCAAAAATACACAAAGAGGGGATCCCTTTAAGACCCATTGTGGCATTTAGGGGTACACCAATGTTTGGCCTGGCTAGATGGCTAAGTCAGCGGCTACAGCATCTAGTAGAGGATGGTACAACCACGGTAAAATCGTCGCAGGAGTTCCTACAGAGACTCAAAGCAGTGAGAATACAAGATGATGAGACCATGATTTCATTTGATGTGACGTCGTTGTTCACATCTATCCCACAAGAGCTGGCTGTTTCAACTATAAAAGATCTATTATAGCTAAAGGGATTGCAAAGTCATGGTTCCCTTAAGATGGAAGACGTCATCAAACTGCTGCAGTTGTGTCTGAGAACACATTTCACGTTCCAGGACACGATGTATGAACAAATCAAGGGCACGCCGATGGGGTCTCCCATCTCGGGTGTTATCGCTGAGGCGGTCCTACAGTGCCTGGAGGCTAAGGCAATGGCCGTTTACCACCCAGAATTTTGGGCCAGATATGTGGACGATACGTTCGCTATCGTTAAACGGACTGAAAAAGCTGCCTTTATGGAAAGATTGAATGCGGTGTTCCCGGACATACAATTTACAGCGGAGGAGGAAGCCAACGGTAGTTTGGCCTTTCTGGACGTATTAGTCACGCGCCAAGCCAACGGCACCCTCCACACAACTGTATACAGGAAAGCGACCCATACCGACAGGATGCTGCATTACACGAGCAACCACCCGGCAGCCCACAAGATCGCATGCATTCGGACGTTATTTGCACGTATAGATACGCATTGCAGTACCAAAAAGGCCAAGCAAGTGGAACATGCCCATCTCCACCAGGTATGCAGGTGGAACGGCTACCCGGCCAGTTTTGTCCAAAGGTATAGTAAGCGCCAGGAACCCCGTAGAGCACCAGAGGACCTAGGGACAATATCCTGGACAACGATACCTTACGTCCAGGGGGTGTCAGAGGCAACGGCTCGCATATTAGCGCCGCATAACATCAGGGTGGCCCACCGACCCAACCAAACACTCCGTATGAAAACGATGCGCCCTAAGGAACCACTGCCAGAGGAGGAAAAAATCATCGGTGGTCTATAGGGTGCACTGCAAGGATTGCCAGTGTAATTACACGGGAGAGACGGCCAAACGGATAAAAACCAGGGTACATGAACACAAATTGGCCGTCAAAAGGCAGGAGCCGTATTCCCAAATATGGACGCATATGGTGAATAATGGACACTCATTTGACTTCATGGGGGCAAAAGCCATCGCCCAGGATGCCTCCAAAGGAGGGCGCCTACTGAAGGAGGCCTGGTTCTCAGATGCGGGCTCGAGTAATCGACACGTAGAATTGCCCCCGGCATATCAGACATTAAAAGCATATCTGGACGTGCGGCCCGGAATGGCCAATGGGGGGGCAGTGAGGATGCCAGACCTAGCCGCGCGACCCAAAACGCGTGTGGGGGTGGAAGGCGCATCAGGAGCGATGACACCAGGAAGGATAAGATCGGTAAGGAAGGGAGAGGGTGGAACTGAGGGCGAGGCAGCAGGTGGCTCAGCTGAGCTTAGGCAGATGAGACAGAAGGATAGGATGCGGCTGTGCATGCGCACACCCAGGCATGCAGAAAGATTGGAAGGAATAGGACCCAGGGGGATAGATAATGGAAGGCAGGTACAGCGGATGGTTCAAAGGGATAAGAAGGAGGGGGGGAAGGTGAGGCAGTTGGCTAATGCACCAACGGCAGCAACGTTAGGAAGGATAGGATCTGCAAGGATGAGAGGAGGTGAATTCAGGAGTGAGCCGGCAAATAGCCCAGCTGATCGTAGGCAGACGAGGCAGAGGGACGGGATACGGCTGTGCGCACGCACATCCAAGCGCGGAAGGAAATCGGAGGAAATAGCACTAATAGGGATAGATAGTGGAAGACAGGAACAACGGGCAGACAAACGGGATGGAAAGGAGGGGAGCGGCAATGGGAAGGCATCTAAGACACCGGATCTGGGTGTAAGGCCCAGAACGAGTACGGGGGAGCAGCTGGAAAGCAAGCCAACGGCGGCAACGCCAGGAAGGAGGGGATTGACAAGGATGGGAGGGAGGAAGGTTGGAGAACTGGAGGGCAAAAAAGAGGAGGCGGGACAATTAAGGCAATTACGGTCAGCCAGGACGGATGGCCCTATCACACGGTCAATGAGTAAGCAGTTAGGCTAGCAAGGTTTATAAAAGTAATTTCCACCCCAAAACTTTACTCTGAGGATGCTGGCAGGGGACCAGCGAAAGCTAAGTTGTTTTAATATTGTAAATAGTTGTTTTTATTGTTTTAAACTTTTTAACAATAAACAGCTGGTTTATATTTCTCCCGGAGATCGAGGACTGTGTTATTGAACATATATATATATATATAAATCACACATGTCATACAACCCACTTTGCCTACCCTACAAGGTTCCATCCAAAAAAGGTGCCGGAACTCCGTTCTGAGCGTTCTATGAGAAATATATATATATATATAAACACTTACATAGCTATCCCTCTTATAGCAAACTCTGGGTGGCTGTATCAAAAATTAAAGAACTTAGAAACCATATTAAAACTATTAAAACCAAACCCACTAAAACAAAAACCTGGTGCCAAGTCAAACATCAGATATACAATCACCACATCTTATTTCAGCACTTGGGGGGGGGGGGAAGCCAGATCGCTGGTGCTTTTCAGAACATTAGGAAAATAGAGGATGGAAGAGGGTTCCATAGGGCAGGGTCTGCCACAGAAAAAGTACGCTTCCTAGCTCACAAAAAGTGGCAACATTTGAGGAAAAGGATTAGGAGCATACCCACCCTATTTAACCTGGTAGGGCAGACTGATGTCTTTAGGGAAAGGCAGTCCTGTAGATAGCCTGGCCCTGTAGGGCTTTAAAGGTAATGACCAACACTTGAATTGCACCCGGAAAGAAACTGAAAGCCAGTGCAGTTCACAGAACAAAAGTATTACATGGGCAAACCTAGGGGCCTCCATTACTGGGTGCACTGCTGTGTTCTGGATTACTTGAAGTTTCTGGGTGGTCTTCAAGGGCAGCTCCATGTAGAGAGCATTGCAATAATCCAAAGAGCAGATGACAAAACATGAATGACTAAGAGGTTTATTAATATTATTATTGTACTATTGTACTTCATTCTCTTCAAACATCTCTAATCTTTACACCTAAACCATGTGCAAGTTTCACAAAGTGGCAACAACTGTAAAAACAGAGACTAGTCAAGCCATAAATGGTATTGGTTTTGATAACTGGTAACAAGTTGCCAAGTTTATCAGATAAACATTCTTTTGAATGCTTTACAATGGCCATTAGTTTCTAGATAATTTTAAAGTGAAAATAATTATTAAGATAGGTATGTAGGTAGGTAGGCACAGTATGTTTGTAGGTAGATATAGATGAGAGAGAGAGAGAGGGAGAGGGAGAGAGAGAGAGAGAGGGAGAGGAGAGAGAGAGAGAGAGAGAGAGAGAGAGAGAGAGAGAGAGAGAGAGAGAGAGAGAGTAGACAGACATTCTCTTCAAACATGCTATTTTTTACAGTTAAACCTACTAGAACAGTTTCACAGATGTGGAATGAGATTCATAAACCCCTTTATTACTGAACACATTATCTCTCTTTCACACACACACACACAGAGAGAGAGAGAGAGAGAGGCTTAGATGCAGCCATTGAGCCAAGTCTAGAGGTTGTGAATAGTGTAACCTGCATCAACAAGGGGGAAACTTTTCTCTGCCACAACAGAAATAAAGCAAGTGAGGGCAGGACTGTTTTTTTTTAAAGAAAAAGATGGCTGTATATAATTACCTAGATAAAACTAGATTTCAAAAACACACATTTCCACAAGCTGTGTAACAGATTGGCTATATGGGCAGGTTAGCTTATGGGACAAATGAATGTAAACTTTTTTAATGCTATGTCCCAGTGTGAGCACGTAGCAGCTCTCAAGAATAAGTTCTTTCTATACTCATATACTTGTTTCTACACATATTTTGAAAAAAAACCAACAGGGCAGTAATCGATTCAGTGTTAAAAAGAAGAAGAAGAAGAAAGGGGGAGGGGGAGAAAGAAAATGCCAAAACATGTTGCAGCTATCTAATGAACCTATCAACAAGAAAAGTTGAGATGGTAAAACCAGCAGCAAATACAGCTTTGCAAAATGCCTCACTAAGAAAGAAGTAATTTACTTTTATTAAAATGTGATACAAAATTCCACCAGATACTGCTAAGTTTTCCAGCTGGCCCTTTTGATAATATAATTACATGTGATTCAAAGCTTCATAATGAAAGAAGAAGCTTGAAAGAGGCCTCATGTGCGTGAATTAAGTTTGCAATATTTGATTTGCAATTTTTACAAAGTGAGAAGCGTATTACATGTGTTTGCCACAGAAATATCCTTCCATCTTTTGTTACATTCCATCTCTTGCTGTGCTCAGCCTGATTCAGATTATAGAGCACCTTAGAATACAGGCAAGGCACTATTATTTGCCCGTAAAATTATTTGCCCATCTTGGTGCTCTATAATGAATTGATTACAATAATTAATTGTAATTATACCGTTTCAAAAAGGGCCTGCTCTGTTATCAACAAACTTGTAATTAAACCACATGTCCAAGGAGATCTTAAGCATTTCTTGTCCTTCATTTGTTTGTACCAGAAAACCAGGATTATCAGCTCCTGAGGTAAGAAGGTTTTCTAAACTTGGATTGGAGAAGCAGAAAAAAAAACTTTTGCGTAAGACCTCTGAGAACATCTTGTGGAGCACTTCATGCACAGAAACATAACATGTAGAACTATTTAATATGTATAAATTAAATACTTATGCTTCAGTATGTACTTATTGTGTTAAGAATATATGTTCTCATTAAGATTTAAGCAAAGGCTTGTGAGACAATGTAACATTTCTGGATTTTTCTTCAAAAAAGGAGAAGACTGAATTAGCTAATGGAATCAAGTATGTTTTGAATGAACTTCCATTTCATAAGAATGAATTACATGAATGACAGTGGTCTAAACACACTTCCTCAAACACAAAGACCACCAAATCAATGGTAACTACCCTGTGCAAATTATGCTTAGGATTATTGTCTTTCTGCACGTCGCATCAGATTTTAACTGCATGGGTCTTTGCAGAAATACGTATACCTTTAGAGCAAGGCTTGGCAGTTTTATTTTCTCCATGTTGTTCATTTGCCTCGTTTTGTTTTTTGCTTAGATGGTCTTTTGTACAGGGGTGGTGGGTGGATAATTACAGAAGATATATTAGCAGATGCTCTGCATTCCTATACTGATGTATGTTCAGTGCTATAATCATTAAAAATAACAAATCAAACTATATAGATGGTTTTCATTGACATGAACCTGGGTGATTTCAGGAACTTGAAAAAAAGTTCCGAGGAGATTCATGAGCCATGGCTTCCAATCTGTGTCTTAGAAACAAAAGGACAGAAAACAGGAGGCTGAATTTGTGATGGGATATAGTTAGGAGGTGGATTCTCAGGCAAGAGGGGGAGCATTCTGGAGGAATGAGAGGCAACTCAGCCCAGATATTATGCATTGGAAGAACAGGGTGAAGACAACCTCTCCCTAATAGTTCACAGAGCATATAGCAGATGCAGATAATAGAGACAACAATCTGGCAAGACTTTGTTTATAGATGTGAAACAATAAAGAATTCAGCTTGGAAGAATTACCACACTGTTCTTGGTTTGGGATCTGACACTCAGGTTCCAATACATGTTCTGGAATAAGCGGCTTTTACAAAGTGATGTCTAGCCAGTGCCCAGGGACAAAAAAAAGATGGATTTTTGTCTTTTTTCATAGAAATTAATTTATCTTTAGAGCTATCTATATGCTTCTTTCAGTTCATAAAATTAATTATGTGCCTTGTAATCTTTTCCATTTGTTCAGAAAGTGACAGCTTAAAAAGTAATTTTCTGGTTTTGTTTTGTGGGTATCTGTGTGTATTTCTATATGGGTAGATGTTTCTTACTATATTGCTCAGAACCTTACAAAAAAAGTACCCATCTCAACTGCTCCACACTACTGTTCATTTTTACTTCCTAAGAAAGCTACTGTATGAAAAAAAAAATGCTATCAAAAGCCCCCGTGGCATTTTGTAAAAGTAAAGATGTTGATGGAGGCAGATTCTTTGTTTTGCATCATGCTAGCTTGCTATTGTATTAATCAAAAGTTGTATTATAAATTGTAAGGTGTACAGAGAACATGGAATAGTACAGGTAGTCTTCAACTTACGATCACAATTGAGCACAAAATTTCTGTTGCTAAGCGAGACATTTGTTAAGTGAGTTTTGCCCCATTTTGTTACCTTTCTTGCCACAGTTGTTAAGTGAATCACTGCAGTTGGTAAGTTAGTAACATGGTTGTTAAGTAAATCAGGATTCCCCATTGACTTTGCTTGTCAGAAAGTCACAAAAGTTGATCACATGACCCCGGGACACTGCAACTATCATAAATATGAATCATTTGCTAAGTGCCTGAATTTTGATCATGTGGCGATGGGGATGCTGCAACAGTTATAAGTGTGAAAAATGGTCATAAGTCATTTTTTTCAGTGCCATTCACTAAATGAACTGTTGAAAGTCAAGGATTACCTGTATAAGGTGGACCCCAAATTAAGACTTCTACATCAGATTTTCACTGTATTTGCCCACTTTTAGAAGCATAACAAAAGGGGTAGAGCTAATGACATTGTTCTCCACTCCCTCCTGGGGTGGACAACCTAAGTGCAATAATTATGTGTTTGTGCATGTGTATGCGTGTTCGTGTGTAAAGTACTTAAAACTGTTTTGTTGTGAATACTTGCAGTGATTTCTCTGAGATTTGTTTTCTTTATGACAAGATTTCTGTGTTGGTGTTAGGCAGATTTTCCAGTCTTCAACAAACCAGATGGCTATCCAAAAATGTGATATGACAATTTTTAAGAGATTTAAGAACCAAATCCATCAAAGAAATAAGCAGATTCTTTTTTGCTGAGATTTTGAATTATTAAAAATACATATTTTTATGTTCTGGTTCATAGTAAATTATAATAAATAGCGGTAAGGATATCTACCTAAGGTCTATATTTAGGTAAAACAAAAATATGTGTGCAATTTTGTATGTTTTTTTTTTAAACTGGTTGTGGTATTAATAAAATGCAAGCGTTTTCTAATTAAAGGCATTCAGTATTTATCCAAGTGTCTTAGACTATTGAAATAAGTATGCTGCTTATCATTTTTAAGAAATGATTTAATCTTCGTACATTCAACATAAGCAAATTATAATCATAAAAATTGTAAAACTAAAAAGAAGTTTTAATGTATTTTTTTAGTTTAGTCCAGTTATATTTTTCATTTAATAAGCAAAATAAATAAAACACATGTAAACCAGACTTTAGAATTTTTCTTGTCCACACCTCTTTTTTTAATCTCAAGTATCTGATCTGCCACTGCTTACTGCTTTTAATATACCAATTCTGTACAAGTAAGACTACACATTGCATCTAGCCTACTACCTGTAAAACAATCAGATCATTCTTCACCAGCTTTTAAGCTTTTAAAAAAAAAATCCAACATCTTTTCTGTCTTATTGCTTTGGGATGTGGACAGGTCAACATCTTTTATCAAAATCTTTGCCTTCTGGCAGTAGCAGCAGCTACCTGGTGCTCTTTACCAGCTGACAGTGGAGGTAAAATTGTCTGTGTGGGTTACTTAGGGCAGGGGTTTGCTGGCTGAGGAATTCTGGGAGTTGAAGTCCACAAGTCTTACAGTTGCCAAGGTTGAGGACCCCTGACTTAGGATCAAGAAGTATGTTTGCTGTCTGAGAGGATGCTCCAGACATGATATCTTCTGAAGAAAAAAAAATGCTGCTAGAAAGCTTTGTGAATGTGTTTTTTACTCTTGTTAAAAAAAAAAGAGCATGGTAGGTTTCCATTGGATCACAGCTAAAACTACTCTTGTGGAATAAAGAATGTTACTCTGTTTTCAGGATTATTTCCTGAAATTACAGGAATAACAATAGTAATGACATTATCTGCCTTCACAAAGGCTTTCTTGGTCTGTTCTGCATTAATGCCTAGAAACAGCCAGGAATGAGGTTACAAAAATGTTGGTAGAATTGGAGATTAGTAATTTGGTCTACAAGTAAGTTTTGAAATCATATACATTTTAGATATGTTAAAATGCAAAAACTGTCAATGTTATGTCACATTGCTTTCATATTTTTTTTGTTTGCTATGAGTCTTCTGGAGATTGCATTCATTATTCTGGCACTGTGAATAAAAGTGCCATATATAAGTAAACTACATATTTTCTATGGTGGTATAAACATTAATACTAGTTTTTGATTAACCTAATATGTCCTGTTATTTCAAATTTCAGACCAAGGACATGTTATGAAAAATCCTAGCTCTTTTGAGAAGTCTACAATGCTTGGAAAGGTGAAAAGAAAGATAAAACGTTGATGTCTAGCAACAGGATGGATTGACTCAATTCCAGCAGCAATGGAACTGGAAGAGCTGAAAGATCAGACCAAGAACAGACCGTCCTTGAGAATGTCTATCTATGTAGTCTCTAAGAAATGTCATCAATTTGATGACACATAATCAATCAATCAGTACTATATGTACAGGTTTCCAAAAGTCATTGTCAGGCTTATATGAAACTAAGTAATAATAGCTCCAATCAACTCTTCAATAATAAATATAATTGCTCAGAATTATATTTGCACATATTATCTCAGCTTTGGTAGAGAACTTCATCAGATACATCATACCTATCCACCAAATTATTTTCTTTATGGGGCAGAAGGATCATCCAAAGTTCAACTGTCCATCTCTGTTCTGATCCTTGAAGCTTGAACAACCAAAGGCTACAATATTATTTCCAGTAATTGTGGAAAGTGCTGTGCTTTTTAATACATATAGATACAAGTAGTCTTTGACTTATGACAGTAATGGAGCCTGCCAATTACAATTGTAAGTTATGATGGTTGTAAAGCGGGTCATCTCATGACCTACCCAATTTCTTTTGTGGCAGCAGTTATTAAGCAAACATCGCAGTTGTAAACTCCTGCAAGTGTTAAGCAAACCCATTGTTTTCCATGGGGCATTTTTGCTCAAAACCAGAAGTAAATGGCACTTTTGCAAAAATGTCATAAATTGTGATCACATGAGTGTGGAGTGCTGCAAACAGCCATAAATGCAGGCCAAGTTCCCAAAATGTAGTCATGTGACCATGAGGAGTGGCTATTTGAACTTTAGAACTGGGTTATAAATACCTTTTGGAGGGTCCTTTGCAGTGGTGGAATTCAGCCGGTTCGCACCACTTCGGCAGAACCGGTAGCTAATTTTTTGTTGCCCAGGCCCAGAATGGACTTCCGGAAGTGGCATCCACACAGAGAACTGGTTCACATATTTGAATCCCACCACTGGTCCTTTGTAACTTTGACCAATGATAAGTCAAGGATTACTTGTAATATAAAAAAATTGCATGTTGTTCGTGTACCTCTGTCTTCCTGCTTTTTTCTGACCTATGTTGTTTTTGCAGTTAAATGTTTTTTTAATGTTTGCTGGTGTTTAATAAATAAACAGCAAGCTATATTATTATTAGGGCTGGCCACACAGTCAGCCACATGTTTATATTGGATTTGGCATTTTTATTCACCTATTGAGTTCTTCCCAAGAACTTGGGATAGGCAGATGTTGTTGCTTGGTGGTGTGAATGGTATTGTCACAGGAGGTAGGTTGTTCCAAGTAAAGCTGCTTTTTACAATTGACTGATGTGATTTTGTCAATGTTATTGCACTGTTCTAATGGACCTACTTTGTCATGTTGTAGTCTGTAGTCAGCCTGCACAATCTTCTTGCAGCAGCTGATTTAATTGGTCCATTGTTTCTTCAGTTTCTTTGCAGAGGCAGCATTTGCTGTCTGTTGCTGTTTTTCATTTCTGGCTTTGTATACGTTTATTCTTAAGGCTTGGTTTTGTGCAGCCAGAAGTAGCCCCTCTCTTCTTTATTCAATTTTTCTGCTCTTAAATCAACTTTCCTGCTCTTAGCCATTGCCAAATTTTGTTGTTATGTGCTTTGTCTGCTAATTTTTTGGAATAATAGCCATGCATTGCTTTATGTTGCCCTGTTTCTTTTCTGTTCTTCATTTGGTCTTTCTTGTAGGCCAATTTGGTCTCTCCAGTGTTCAGTAAGAACTTCACAGTGTACCATTTTTCAATTGCTCTCCTTTGGGAAGCAATAATTATCATGGGTATATTCTGGAGCAAAGGGTAACTAAGGTGAGCATGTTTGAGTATTTTTTTTCCTGTGGTCATCCTGTAGTTTTGCCAGAGACAGCAATCCATTTTTCCCCCCAAGTCACAGTAAATAAACTCCCTGGAAATTATTGATGCAGAAATGTGTCCTAGTGTTATGCATGGGCATAAGAAGTGTGTGTGTGTGTGCAACTTGTCCATGAACATAATTGATTTTCTTGTGTTCCTGTCTCCTCCCCTGTGAACTGACCACAAAACCAACCAGGCGCTGAAGTATTTGCCCTATGAATTTAAGAAAGTAAACAGAGCTCAGTTCAGTTGCTGAACCCATGATCATGGGCTGATTTATGATCCTGAAATCCATTTTTTAATTAAACCTTTCCCAAAATACCAACAGACATTTTTATTATTATTTTCAATGGTTGCTTAACAGCCAATCCCCCACAACCAACAACAACAACAAGAAAATCACCTCCAAAACCAGACAAACTCTCTCACATAACACCTCTTTGTTTGGTTTTTGATTCTGACACACCATGGAAAATGTTATGTATTCCAATGAACTTTGAATCAGTAAACATTCCTTTGGGAAAGAGAACTCAGAAAAAAACTGCCCTCCTTTCCAGTTAGGTAAGAATACTAAAAACAGAGATGTGGAAAATGAAAACATTTATTACTCTTACACTAGAGGTGACAGAAATCATTTCCATGTAAATCCAACCTACAGGGTATAGAATAATAGAGTTGGAAGGGACCTTGGAGGTGTTCTAGTCCAACCTGCCGCTCAAGGAGGAGACCCTATATCATTTCAGGTAGGTGGCTGTCCATTCTCTTCTTAAAAGCCTTCAGTGATGAAGCACCCATAACTTCTGAAGCAAGCTGTTCCACTAGTTAATTGTTCTCACTATTAGAAAATTTCTCCTTAGTTCTAAGTTGCTTCTCTCCCTGATTAGTTTCCATCCACTGTTTCTTGTCTTGCCTTCTGGAGCTTTGGAAAATAGGTTGAATTCCTCTTCTTTGTGGCAGCCCTTCAGATATTGGAACATTGCTATCATGTCAGCCCTAGTCCTTCTTTTCACTAGACTAGACACAGCCAATTCCTGCAATCATTCTTCATATGTTTTAGTTTCCAGGTTCTTAATCATCTTAGTTGCTCTTCTCTGTATTCTTTCCAAAGTCTCAACATCTTTTTTATAATGTGACCAAAACTGGATGCTGTATTATTTATTTATTTGTTCATTTGTTTGGTTTTTATTGGTTTGTTTGTTTATTTATAAAATTTATTGCCTGCCCATCTTACCATAGTGTAACTCTGGGCAGCTTACAGTCATAAAAATATATCTATACATGTTCAATAAAAACATAAATAATTAAAATCAAGGATACATGGGTAGGGCAGGGGTGGAGTGGGGGGGAGATGGGATCTGTTGGGGTTACATGATTAACCACTGTGGTGTTCCCCCATTGGGGCCCCAAATCAACTAGCAGAGCCATGTCTTTAGGCTCTTATGAAAGAATAGGAGGGTTGGGGGGCAATATGTTCTAGAGGGCAGGTACAACAGCAAAGAAAGCCCTCCTCCTGGACCCCATCAGCCAGAATAATCAGGCTGATGGGATCCACAGCATGGCCCTCTCAGCCAGCATGGGTGGGATGGGCCAATCCCAGTGGGGTGAGACAGTCCCTCAAGTAACCTGGACCCATGCCATGAAAGACTTTAAAGGTGCATCTTGAATTGCACCCGGAAGCAGATGTGGTAATAGCATTCTTTTTCAAACATACTCAACATAGTATAAACATATTCTTTTAAAAACATACTCAACATAGTAGAGTATGTTTTTAAAAGAATATGGAGTTTGATCAAAAAGCTACAATTCATGAAACTGTCCAAAAGGAATCCTTGTAGGATTCATTGTTTCAACAGAAAGAAGTTAGAAATACATACACAAAGGAAGTAGATGTAAATAGGGCCTCATACATTCTTATACAGGTTTGGTAGCATTACCTATGGCTGCAAACTTTAAAAAAAATTGCTTCTGAACAGACACATATATAGTAAGTATTGAGCGATAACTGATAAAGATCACAGGTGAAGAAAACATATGCACCATTTACTATTTATACTAAAGACAATTATTTATAATAAAATGATGACCTCAGATGTGCTACTTATTAAAAAAATATGTCAAAATAATGCAATGAAAATAGACAAAAAAGTTATCTTCCTAGTCTCAAAAATTCACAGGGATATAGCTATGAATGTAGGAAATATCTGCTATTTGAAGATTATGATATTTATATAAAATATTAAAATAAAAGCTGGACAGCTGTGACAGTAAATAAAATTGCTGAACCATAAATAAAATAAGTTATTTAATACTGTAAGCAGTAAATCTAGACTGCTAAAAAATTCTCTCCCAGCATGACCTTTGCCAAGACTTCTGAATGTTGCTCCACCCATTTGGAATTTGCCAAAGTTAGGGAAAGTATAACACTGAACTCTACCACTCTATATGGATGGCAAGAATGCCTTTTTCCTGAAAATGCTGTTTGCATCCCACAGAATAGTTCATAATGTAGTCCGATCATTCTTTTTTATTATTCTAATGTCCAGTTTTCTGGGAGAAAGTCCCATTGAGAACACTAATTGCTTATGAATAAACATCTATAGAACTGACAAAAAGGAACTGTAATAAGAATTTCACAATAAGACTATTATATCAAAGTTATATTGATTTTGATAATAATGTACTGTAAGTTATATCATTGTGATTGATTTATTATGTGCCATCAAGTCAAATGTTAACTATTAGTGATTACATCGATAGATCTTCTGCCAAATTATCTATCCAAAAGTACTGGCCTTTCAATGGCGCACCTATAATTGAGTCCATCCTCTTCTTCTATTTCCTTCCACCCTTTCCCAGCAATAGACTTCTCAAGAGAACTGACTCTTTGGATATTCTGTTGAAAATTTGACAACTTTAATCTGGCCATTTGTACCTCAAATGAGAACTCTGAATTGATTTATTCTGTGATCTACATATATGTAACCATGGTATTTTTTTCTAAGATAACATTCAAAAGTTCTTTCAATTCTGCTTCTTCAAAATCCAACTTTTACTTCCACAGAGCGTCACAGGAAAAACTGATGAATATTTTTTCTTCATTGCCTCACTACCAAATACTATTCTGTAGTGTATTTCTTGACAGCTGGTTCCTTTATTGTTGATAGTGGATCCTAAAATGCAGAAGAAATTTGTTCAGTGAAGAGATAATTTCCTTAAGCTTTTATTAACAACCAGACAAAGATAAAATATTTTGAATCTCTTGCTTTTCTTTCATATTTAATTGGCTTCAATATCTTCAAATAACCAATGCAACAATAAACGAATTATAGAAAATAAGGTTATTATTGAGAAGCTTGACCAAACTTTAAAATCTTAAAAGTTATAGTACTGATCATTTGTTACATATGGTTTATGCATGATTATGATTCAAAATCTGAACAAGTTAAAGATTGTACCAAATGGGTGCAGACTACAAATATATTTATAGAGGCACAACAGTAGGAATGTCAATAGAAAAATAATATTAAATTTGCTTTAATCATTATAGAGAACTGATATAAGATATTCTACAAATGAATATCACTCCTATTCTCATTGCTAAAATGGATAATTATTTTTCTAAAAAGTGTTGGAAATGTAATAAGGCATTTAGATCCTTCTTTTATACGTGTTCACAATATATTGTGAATATTGTAAAGTCCAACAATATTGGAAAGTGATTCACTGTAGAAAGAACCACATTTTGAAAGCTGCAGTCCTATTGCAATCTAATATATTTTTCATAACTTTTACAAAAACATGCAACTTTTTAAAATATACAAAATTTGGAATTATATATGTTAATGGTCACAAAACCTTTGTTTGCCTTTTATTCAAAAAGATCTCTGATTCCCCATTTGGAAAAATGGCTAACTAAATTGTGGGGATATTTCTCAATGTCTAAAATAATGTTGTATTTAAAAAGTTAACATGACATGGCATTTAATTTTAATATAGGTAATTTTAACTGGAAATCATTCTTGTACTACAATCTCACGCATGGAATTGTGCCATCCCAAAATTTTGGTTTTAGAGCTTATGTTTTAACTTGCATATTTTATGGTATTTATGGAATGCATTATTTGCTATTTGTAATGTTCTTTTAATGAGATCAATGTTTATCAGGTTTTTTTCAGCTTAAATCTCAATAGTGGATCTCAATTAGAAAATGATATTTCATAATACTATAACATTCCAAATATGTATTGAAATGTATTAGTTTTGTGATATTTCAGTGTTGTTGTTTATCTCCCTGGTATTTCAGTAGCTCCAATTATTTTTTTCCCTTTGTGCTTATTTCTTACATTTTTTTAAAAGGTATAATGAAGAAAAGCAAGTATAAGAATAGACAGAAGCTACCCACCAATTTAATATCTAAATGTTGCATATTCTAAGCTATGTGCTGCACATATTGTCATTAGTTTGATCTTTTGTATATTTAATCTTAATCCCATTTTTTTTGCTGTGCTGCTTCCAGTCTAAAATCTTTCTCTATTCTCAGATAGATTGAATAAATAAGGAGAGAATATAGAGCATTATCTCACTCCTTTCCCAACCAGGAGCAATCTGATTTGCCATGTTCTACTTGGGGCTTCCTACCTGTGTACAGTTTCACATGAGATCACATTATTAAAGGCCTTTCTATAGTTCATGAAGCACATATGGACTCTTTTTTGGGGGGGGATTATATTTTTATGTTTTCTCATTTAGCCAAAATATATCAGTAATATTATCTCTTGTTGCTTGGCCTTTTTTTCTAAAGCCAGCTTTAAAATCTGGTATCTCTCTTTCCATGCAGGATTCTAATTTGTGTTTGATGTTAAGTGTTATTTTTCTGGCACATGAAATTAAAGCCACTGTATAATAGTTGCACATTCTGTTAAGTTTTCCTTTTCTGGTATTGGCATGTAGATTGATTTCTTCCAATATGTTGGCCATTGTATTGTTTTCCAGATTTGCTTGCATGGTTTGGTTAGAATGTTTACTGATTCTTCTTCCATAGCTTGCCATATTTCTGCAAGTATTCCATCAGTCCCTGTAGCCTTCCAACTTGATAAAGACTCGAGTTGTAATCAAACTTCATTTTCTAGTACTAGAAGTTCTTATAAATAGGAAATCTAAGCTATGTTAAATGTTGACATCTGTACTAATAGACTTTCAGAACTCTTCTTCCATCTGTGATCTTTGAATCAGTTGCTATCTGTTGGCATTCTTTAGCATACCAATTTAAGGTTGGAACCTCCTCTGAGTTCAAAGATCTTTTGGAAGACTCCCTTGTTTTGCCGTATCTGTTTCCATTTTCAGTGTCTTTACAGATGTCACTTTAATACTTCTTATCTTGTCTAACAGCTCTCTGAAATTCTTTGTTAAGTTCTTCCTGAGATTTTGTTATTTCTTGGCTTTGGTTCCTCTTCTCTTCTTGGCAATTTCTACCATTTATTCTGTCACCCGGTTTGCTTTCTTCTGTTTCTTGGTCTTTGGCAATCTTTTTTTTACATCTATCCTTAACAACTTCTTTAATTTCATTCCACAGTTTCTGTAGTTCTGTCAGTGAAGTTCAGAGTGATTCCTTGAAAATGATGCATATATGTTCAAGACCTTATTGTGGAAATGGGTTGGCTTTATTCTTCTGCTTTAGTCTGACTTGGAACATGCACATGAGCAGTTTGTAATCTGTTCCACAATCAGCCTATGCCCATGTTTTCACTGTTATAACTTGTATCATTCTAAGGCCTGGAAATTCTGCAATGTTAGTATCCAATATCATTTCTATTTCTCTGTTCTTCACTTATAAATATAAACACAAAACACTTAACTTAAAGGTTTCTGTGGCCAATATGAATTGATAACTTTCCTGCTTTTAAAGAGGCTGTTCTGGGCCAAAAGGCCTCTTTTTACTAGAAAATAGTGAAATCAATCATCAAGAAGGTTCTATTTTGCTGTCACAGCTAGATCCACAAAACACTCAGAAGTTACTTTATTATCTTTTTCTGAAGAAAACACTGCTGTTCTTAAAGTACTGTTTCTGCTTCCAGATAACAGTAGCCCTGTTGGCCATTATTGATTACAATTAAAGCTACGAGGATCAGCAAACTACATTTTACTTGGCTACAGAATACATGTTTATCTGCAAAACAGAATAAAAATGTCAGTGATCACAAATTATTCAAGATGAAAGATGGACCAAATATTTATGTATATGTTTCTACTATGGTATGAGGGCATTTCCTACTTATTCCCTCCTTCTATCATCCATTTTTGTACAGAAAAAAAGAAGTCCCTTAAGACTTCTTGTTCTTTGCATTTGTCCCCAATCCAAGTTGCAGAACCCATTTATTTTTTTCAGTATGCTCATCTAGTCTTTACAGCAAAGCAATCAATGCATAATGTGACAAAGAGTTTTACCAGTTAGCTTGTCTGAGAGACTGGTGCTGATTTGAGCTGAGAGGAAATAACTGGCCCAGATCATCTAGCTCACCTTTCAGAGACCGAGTGCCCAAACCTCAACCCAAAACCCACTTATTTATCGCAAAGTGCCAGGAGCGCATCAGCATTGTGGTGCCTCAGGGGGGAGGCACCGCCTCTGGCATGCAAAAACCAGGGGTGCAAAAATGGGCCACCATGCTGCAAGGCGCAAAAATGGCCACCGCCGTGCCGCAGGGTGCAGATACAAGGCGCTGCACCACGCAAGAATGGGGCAGGGCTAGTGAGTATCACACAGGCACTAGCCCCATCCCATTTGCAGCGTGTGCATGCTCGCGGCTCCATGCATGCATGCACACATGTAAAATGCTCCCTTTTCTTCCAGTCCACCAATCAACAATGGTTGGTGACCTCTGCTCTACCACCTCTACTCGAGCTTGCTAGTTGGCCACTTCACCTCCTTTGTGCTGGGTGGGGCTCCTGCTCCAGGCGGCGGTGGCGGCCTGATGGACCTGCTGCTGGCAGCGGCGGCACGTGTGCCAACAGAGAGGGCTCTGAGTGCCGCCTCTGGCATGTGTGCCATAGGTTCACCACCACTGATCTAGCTGGTTTCTACAGAGGTCTACAATCTGAATCTTCCCACACTAGCCCAGCATTTTAACCATTATGCCATGATGTCTCTCCCTTTTCTAATTTTGGGAGGAAGAATGTTCCATAAAATAGGCATCATGGCAGAGAAGACACATCTCCCAGGATATATCAAATGAAGGTCCCTGGACAATGGTACCCACAACATTCTAGTCTGCCAGATCTAGTGATGCAGAATGATATAATTGGGGAGAGGGGAATCATCAGACAACTCAGTCCCATGACATGTTTAATATTACAAAAATATCAGAATGGACCGATAAAGCTTTCAAACAGTTTTTATATAATAATTGTCTTGGTCTGTGGCATAAAAACAAGAATCTTACATCTTTTAAATGAAGAAATAGATTAAATCATATATGGATAAAGGGGAATAATCCATAAAAGTTTTTGCTATGATAAATGTTTTAACTTTTAACATGCAACAAGACTCTTATCAATAGTGATAAACTATTATAAGTGATGTACAATATGTTAATAAGACAATTTCTAAAATTCTGAAACTAATGCATCAAGCCCACTTGTTTCTTATAAAAGCATATTTTTTTAAGAACACATGCTTTCTGAACCCCACTTCAAAACCTAATGAGACAGAATTTAGGATGAAGTTATCAGTGCCTAAGTTAGAATGGTGCTCCCAAAAATCATTATGTTCTTTTTCACCGTGCCTCTATGCTCCTTGTCACACAGAAGCTCTCTAATGTCACAGCAAGATTAGAGACCCAGGCTTCCCAAAGCCCCTTTAGCCTGTTATTGGCTAATTATTGGCTTAGTTGCTATAATGCCTAAGGCTATGCTGTTGGGTGTTTAGGCAAATGCTCTATTGAACCTTTAGAATTTGATGGTCAAAGGACATCTCCTCTGAGGTCAAGGACCAACATGGGTTAAATTAAACCACAGAGGAATTGTTTTGATGCCATGAGCTTTCAAATAACAACTTATAGGTGCCAATTGGATAAGCATTTTTCAGGCACTGGAGGAAAACAGGCAGACAGGTGGGCGACGACTGCTGCTTATGGTATGCAGTTGTAGGCGCAGTATGTCAGTGAGAAAGGAAGATATAGTAGCACAAATGTTTAAGATTATGTTACATTGATTTTAGATTGATCTAAGCCATTCACTCTGCTAACCACTTATTTACACTAGTCTTGTTTGTAATTTACCTCTCCATCATTGCTCAAAGAGGTAAACAAAACCTACTACTATTTAAGCAATCCATTTATTATGAGAATGGAACTTGTTGATTAACTGACTGTTATCTGTCATCCTCGGGATTCAAGCTTTGCATGAACTTTTGAGTGAGCCTTCCAAGCTGCCCTAATGCAAATTTCAAGTTCATGGGAATGAGCAATATTGATGCTCCCGGCCCTGCTTCCCACAGCTAAGAGACAGCTGTTATTCTTTAGCTAAAGTTCTTCCTACGTAAGCTGATTCGGCAGGAAATTTATGATACTTTCCCTGCAGGTTCAAGCATAGTTTTGGATATTTACTAGACAGAAGAGCCATAGTCTTCACTCACAGTTTGGATAGCAGAAGAGGCAGGTGATAGATTCAAGATCAAATATCAAGCAATGATGAAGAGAAAATATAACTTGCCTATTGCTGCCTTCTCATTATTTATACCATGGGTGGTCAAATCATGGGTTAAAGGATCTTTGTGACATGTGTTAAGCAGTGGAGGGATTCAGCCAGTTCACACCAGTTCAGTAGAACTGGTAGCTAATTTTTTGTTGCCCAGGCCCAGAATGGACTTCCAGAAGCGGCATCCACACAGAGAACTGGTTGTTCACATATTTGAATCCCACCACTGGTGTTAAGTATATACCTATTGTATGTCAGAGAGGAAAGGGAGGGAAACATGACAATACACTGAATTATAATTATCAATTATAATGAATAATAAGTATAATTTATTGAAATATCATAATAAAATTACAGAGAAGGAGAAACATGTTTTCTGGTGAACATTTTTTTAAAAAAAAAAAAATGAAAAGAATATCACTAGCATCTCTAAACGTAGGATGCACATAGTCTTAAATCTCTTTACCTTATTCTGTTATTTCTTATAATTAAGTGAAAGTAAAATTACACCCCAAATCAAGGTTTGTTTTATTTGGAACAATCTTATTGTTGGAGGGTCTACACCCCCACAAAAACTTTGCAGCTTTCAACGTAAGATTTATTTCCTTTTCCTAAAGAGGCGTAGATACATAGTCTCTCAGAATTTTTATTTAGGATTGGTTAGGCAAAAGTGATTGCTTGTCTAGAATATTCAAGTACAAGGAACTTTTCTTCCCAAGGACATTAAGGAAAACTGGGGGACTACAGAATACTATATAGCTTTCTGTGCCATGCAATTCCCTGACATTGCATAAATTATAAATTGGGCATAACTTTTTGTCACTTTTTTTTCGCTCCTGATTTGCATAGATAGATGCCCAACTTATGTCACAAAGATTTCATAGCATAAGATTTTCTCACATATGGCATTGTTGTTGTTGTTGTTGTTGTTGTTGTTATTGTTGTTGTTGTTGTTGTTGTTGTTGTTGTTGTTATTATTATTATTATTATTATTATTATTATTATTATTATTATTATTATTATTATTATTATTATTATTATTATTATTATTATTATTATTATTATGGTTCATAGCACAGTCAGCCAGATGTTTGGACTGGATTTAGCATTTTTATCCACCTATCGAGACCTTCATAAGGGCCTGGGATAGGCAGCTTTAGTTGTTTGATGGTATTAAAGGTATCATTGCAGGATGTGAACTGTTTCAAGTAAAGCTGCCTTTTGCAATTGACTGATGGTGATTTTGTCAATGCTGACGGTGTTCAACTGATACTCCATATGTTTTGGGGTTGCACCCAAAGCACCTATTATTATTTCTTTTCTTTTGCCACAGTCTTTCTACTGCCATTTGCAGGTCTTCGTATTTTGTGATTTTCTCCAGTTCTTTCTCTTCCATTCTGCTTTCTCCAGGTACTATTCATGTCCACTATCCAGACGTTTTTTGTCTTTCTTATTAATAATTGTTATGTTTGAGCTATTATGTGGCAAGTGCCTGTCTGTTTGAATTCTTTTATTATTACGGCTAACTAGCATGTTGGTATTTTAAGTTCTAAATTTTCATGATATCCTTGCATAATGACTAGATAGAAATAAAATAAAGAAAACATGAAAAATAATTGCATTGTTTATTTTTGAGAAGAATGAGTGTATAACATGAAGCAGAAAAAAAGATGTTATGGTGAAAAGAAAACATGAGTGTGATTAAAGCCAAGAATGGATTCCAAGACTACAATGGTTGTAAGCTGTAAGCTGAAGCCCCGCCCCAGCTGTTCTTCTGGTTGGAGGTATATGTAAGACTAGACTTATAATGATATTGTAGCATTGCAATTCAGACACTGAAACAGCAGTAATGAGTCAAAGGTAAGGGATGGGGGGAAATAATTTTCGCATATAGATTGAATTAACTGCTCTTCTGAATAGATAAGAAACTTGGTAAGGTCAGTTAGATGTGAGCAGGAAAAGTGTGTTTAAAAGAAGTATAAACTACTGATTTTGTTATTTTGAACTGTAACCAGTATTTTATGTTATAAAAAATGCAAAGTCCTGTGTTCATAAAACTGAGATAATTGCTAGTGCAAAGTAAAATGATTACTATGAATACTATTTGGAAAATCATTATATTAATAATGCCATCTTTTCATCAGATAAATGTCTGCCAATGGTAACATAAGTAAATTAATTCAGTGGGTATATCCAAAATAAATATTCCATATCCACACTAAAAGTAGGTCAGAAATTTGGATCTAAAATCCATATTACTTCCAATGTACCTACAAGAGTTGGCTTTGTGGTTAGGCTCAACCAATCACGAATGTGAGATGTAAACCATAAGGCCAGGTTTTTCTAAATTCATTTCCAAGTTCAGGAAGAGATTTGAAGTCTTTCCAATTACCAAGAATTTAAGCAGGAGAAAGGAAAAAAGAATCCATCTTGATACAATTTTATTTAAAAAAAAAGAGAAGAGAGATTTACTTTTAATTTCAGAATCCATTTTTGAATGTGGTAGCAGAATGTGATGGGCTGGCAAAATGCTGTTTGTTCTGCAGCCATGCCTGCAAAATTATGCACCCTTGATCTTTCCATCTGAGCTGTTACTCACAGAGCAGGTTTTGGAGCAAGTTCTGCAGCACATAGACATCAGGATACAGAAATAATGCCTAAAACAGATAGATGGATTCTCACTTGTGTAGCAGTCTAAATAAATGAGAAGAAGATTTGAGGATGGATGCAGAAGGCTTGAGATGCTGGCTGATATTTTGAATTAAAAAAAGAAATGAGAACTCATGGACTAAAATTTTGGATATTAATCTATAAAGTTTTCAGGATTGCTCATGTTAGTCTGTTCACACACACGTGCACGCACACGCATACACAAATATCTGAATGTCAAATTCAAACATACTTATTAGGATATAAACTCATGAAATAGAGGCTCTTTGATACATGCAAAAAGTTTGGTACCCCAGGTCAAATTATAACCAAGGAATCCTAAGTGAACAGAAACTGACATAACCTCTAGTACAGTGATTTTCAAACTTGGGAACTTTAAGATGTATGGACTTCAATTTTGAGAAATCCCATGCTGGGTGGGGAATTATGAGAATTAAATGCAAGACATCTTAAAGTTGCGTGATTGAAAAGCATTGCTCTACATGGCACAAAGCTAAACACTACTTCTAGAATATGTGGATCTTTAATTACATCCCTTGTTTTTTCCACCCACATAATATTTGCTGTGCCTCTAGCTGTCATAAAATCCATCCTATTCTTAAAGGTTGGATGCCCAGAGTCACCTTTTCTGCATTTCATTTTGTTGAACACTGGGCGCTATCTAACAAAATGAAATTCAATGGTGAAAAAAGTAAGGTTCTACATTTAGGCAAGAAAAACCAAACGTACAGGTATAGTATAGGGGGTACCTTGTTCAATAGTAGTAACTGTGAGAGGGATCTCGGAGTCCTAGTGGACAATCACTTAAATATGAGCCAGCAGTGTGCTGCAGCTGCCAAAAAAGCCAACACAGTGCTGGGCTGCATTAACAGAGGGATAGAATCAAGATCACGTGTAGTATTAATACCACTTTACAATGCCTTGGTAAGGCCACACTTGGAATACTGCATCCAGTTTTGGTCACCACGATGTAAAAAAGATGTTGAGACTCTAGAAAGAGTGCAGAGAAGGGCAAGAAAGATGATTAGGGGACTGGAGGCTAAAGCATATTAGGAACGTTTGCTGGAATTGGGTATGTCTAGTTTAATAAAAAGAAGGACTAGGGGTGACGTGATAGCAGTATTCCAATATCTCAGGGGTTGCCACAAAGAAGAGGGAGTCAAGCTATTCTCCAAGGCGCCTGAGGGCAGGACAAGAAGTAATGGATGGAAACTAGTCAAGGAGAGAAGCAACCTGGAACTGAGGAGAAACGTCCTGACAGTTAGAACAATTAACCAGTGGAACAACCTGCCTCCAGAAGCGGTGAATGCTCCAACACTGGAAGTTTTTAAGAAGAGACTGGACAGCCATTTGTCCAAAATGGTATAGGGTTTCCTGCCTGAGCAGGGGGTTGGACTCAATGACCTCCAAGATCCCTTCCAACTTTATTATTATTATTATTATTATTATTATTATTATTATTATTATTATTATTATTATTTGGTGACCATAGAAATAAGGTGTCCTCTTTTCACATACATCATTCTTTTTTTCTCCAGAACTATTGTGTGTAGTTGTGACCAATCAGTTCAAAGTTTGTTTCATCAGTTCAAACCACTATGTTCTAAAATGTTTCAGGTATATCCATTTTTCTCTTTTGCATACTTTATGACTAATAAGACGGCTGTGGAAAGAGTCCTTCTAACAGTTCTCCCATTGAGTTTTACTGTAAATGTATAGATAACTGTTCCAATGTCAGCTAGATTTTCCCACAAGTCATTTGCAGTGATCTGGGTTCTGTTTTGAAGCTTTGTTTAGGGAGAAATTCTAGCAGAAACTTTTCTTGATCTTCCAGATTTTGTCATGTCTTCAACTGTTTCATATAATGATGTTTCTCCCAGTTGAAATTGCTGGCTTTAGAGATTTCTGTATAACCCTGCCCTAATTTGTAAGAGTGAATTGCCTTATTTTCAAATGTCAGACAGCTGCTCAGAGGAGCTCAACATGGTTGAAAACAGACAAAATAACAATCATAATCTGATATGTTGGAAGGGCTTGAGGATTTGTTCATTTGTAGAATTGTCTTCACCCACTTATAGGCCTAATGAGTCAATCAGCTTTTTTGGCCCTATTAACAACTTTACTGTAAAAAGAAAAAAAGTAGTACTCAATCAACCATCCAAACTTCTGCATCTGTCATATTCACTGTTTTTTTGTTTTGAATCTGTAAGCAACTGCACATAAATAGTATGATTTCAAACAGCCATCTGCCAAGGATACTTCAATGTAGACTCCTATAACAACGAAAATGTTGGTCTTGATAGCTTTAAATGGCCCTTTATAGTTCCACGGTATTATTATCCTCTCTAGAAGTTTTTTTTTCTCTCTCTTGGCAGCTTTTTTGAATTGAATCAATGAAAATTAAAGTTCCTTAGAAGTTGATTTGCTGTTCTGACATTATTTTAATAAAGAGACCTGGACAGAGTAGCCAGTCTGTTCCCTATCTACCCTTCCAAAAGGTCATTGCAAAGTGTCAACAAATAAACGAGTTGGTTTTCTTGTTTTTGTTTTGTCTGCAGCTAGAATTCTTTATTGGCCAAGTGTGATTGGACACACAAGGAATTTGTTTCCGGTGCATAAGCTCTCAGTGTACATATAAGCAACAAGTGATAAATCATTATTATAATCATAAATACAATAATCATAAATAAATACAACACTCAGTGATAGTCATAGGATACTAAATAAGCAATCAACATAAATCATACTAGGATAGTAAATAAAACAATATAAATAGTAAGATACAAGTTATAGTCATAAGAAGATAAGGAAATAGGTAATAGGAAAGATGAGAAGGATAATAGAAATACAGCCTTACTAAATAATTTGACAGTGTTGTGGGAATTAGTTGTTTAGCAAAGTGATGTTATGGGGGGGGGGACTGTCCTTGTATCTAGTTGTTTTGGTGTGCAATACCTGTAGCATTGTCTTGAGGGAAGAAGTTGAAACAATTTATGTCCAGCTCAAGCTCATGTTAGCAGCCTATTTTTGTCATGCTTTCCTCTCCCTTTTATACTATGCTGTAGAGATAGTTCCCCACTTACCCCTGTAATTGAGCCTAAAATTATAGTCATAAGTCGTGCTAGTCGTTAAGCAAATCGCTATGTGTTTGCGTCCAATTTTATGATCTTTTTTGCACCAGTCATTAATTGAATCACGGTGAATGTTAAGTGAACACCATAGTTGTTAAGTGAATCCATTGTCTGCAAGGGGTGTTTTTTTGCCAGAAACCAGAATAAATAACAATAGCACTTAGACTTATATACTGCTCCATAATGCTTTACAGCACTCTCTGGGCGGTTTACAATGTCAGCATATTAGCCCCAACAATCTGGGTCCTCATTTTACCAACCTCAGAAGGATGGAAGACTCAGTCAATCTTGACTACTGTCAGGATTGAACTCCAGGCTGGGCAGAGTTAGCCTGCAATACTGCATTTTAACCACTGCGTCACCAGGGCTCTAAATGCTGTTTTCCAGCAAAAAGTGTCACAGATTATGGGACACTACAAATGGCTGTAAATGTGGATTGGTTGCTGAGCACCCAAACTATGATCACATGAACACAGGGGACTCGACCATCAGAACTTCAAATCTGGGTTATATGTAGCCCTGTGGAGGTCCATTGTAAAGTCAAGATTTACCTAATTATACACACACACAAAAAAAACCCCAACCCCACACATTATATATATATATAACGGTTGTGAAATAGGAACTAATGTGAACATTTAATCTTGGATTACGACTACCCAGAAAATAAGCTAATCTTCCTTGTGTACTAGTGTAAGTAACTTTAATGTTGCTGACCTAGATTATATAAATATGTTTGATCTATTTATTTAAAAGTCATTCAAAATCAGGAACTAACATAGCCAGACATGGAAATCTGGTATTTTCACCAGTTGCTACTGTTGAAATTAGTTATTATACATTATTGTAAACTGCATTAGCTTTGGATAGAAATGTTACAGACAGCAGCTAATATTTTCAAAATCCAAAAACCTCACTATTGTTTTTTCTTTGTGCCCATGTACGTGCACATCTGACCTCCTGGCTCCCACAAAATTCTTATATCTAATATATCATATCTCCTGAGTTTTACCGTTCTTCCACAAATCTAAGTTTAATATAGTAAAATTGTATTTTACTTTTTTATTTCATATTTTATTGTTCTAATACTTGAGATGTCTTGGGAATTAAAACAAAAAACAAAATTTAAAGTCCAAATAATATGGCATTTATATATATATATATATATATATATATATATGAAAAACACACACACACACACACACAGAGCTAGACTCCACAAAATTCAAAACCAACAATTTTTTTCCTGAACCAGAAAAAAATGCTGATTAAAAAAAAAAATTAGTTGGTGTTAAATACGTTTTTTGATACCTCCAAGGTTCAGCTAATACATTCCCCAGACAACATTGGATGTTTCCAGCATGCACTGGAAAAAAAGAATTGCCTCTGACAGTATTAAGTAACTGCAACCAATCCTGAATACCTGCTCAATTGGAGTAATAGATTCAGGCTGGGAAATTTTCCTGCCAAAGTTCAATTGAAAGGACATGTTTCCTCATTTAACTGCTACTTAGTTACAGCTAATCAGCCCATTACATTTTGTTTGGTCTACCGTCACACATTCTGCATGAAGTTGCCTTTGAAAAAATATTTCTAAATTTTACTTGATTTAGAATGCCTGTGATAAATGCTTCTTTGCTCTGCGGGCTTTTATCATAAGTACAAGACTGCCATTTAACAAACGTTTCATGGCTCAAAGCCATTTCTGGAACAATTTACAGTGCTGATCATAATTTATAAAGTTGTATGCCTCACAGGTCCTTCTGTCTGTTCCACTGACCGTGGAAGTAAGTTTGACAATGTTCTGTGGCACCTCTGAACTTTTGTCAGCCCTTCAAGGTAGTTCAAGTCAGGAAATCAAAACCAAGAATACTAGTATTACTATTATTGTAAGGTACAGTAACAGAAGCTTGCAAATCTGAAAGTGCTTCTCCCCTCCCCTGCCTTTATGTTCCAGAGAACTAGAGAAGTCAATTCTGAGACATTTTCTTCACCCCCATTCCTGCTTTGGACTCAGATTTCTCTTATTGTCTAAGCTGCAGCTCCTCTTCCTATCTCCCAAAGTTATTCTCACAGTCTATTTCAGCTCTGAAACAGGCAAGATAGCAATATTTTCTGTGACTTTACTACAGCCGATCAAAACGTACTTATTTAGACAGGTGTTTCAGTTGATGATGCAGATTTCAATAGATGCTTTATATTTGCAATAGTGGCAAATATCTTTATATATTTCTGATGGATTGTTATATAATTGTGTTTGTATCTCCCCGTGATGATCTGCTTTATGAACCATTTGTGGTGGAAATATAAATGCATATATAAATAAGGGGTGTGTTTCCCTTCCCTGGATGTCTTCAAGCAGAATTTGAATAGCCATCTGTCATAGATATTTTAATGTTGTTTTTTCCCATGGATCAGAGGTTAGCCTTAAAATCTACATTTAGTTCTGATTCTTTAAGTATCATATATATTTCTTTGGATTTAAGCTGTGCCTCTAATGTAATTAATGGGGACAACAAACTCTTTTACATGTTCCTTGGTGCTAGCAAACTCCCAGTCCTATCTATTGTTGATTTCTATTATGTATAAGCATTTTAATGGAGCCATTAGAGTCCATTAGGATTGGTAAGACTGTAAACCAATCCAGAGCAACCATTTAAAACATAATCTATACCTCTGACAAGGTCTCAGGACCTAATATAACTTCCAGGATATTTTTGGAAAAGACAATGTTAAAATGATATAATTTTTTCTTTGGATGCTCTAAATTTTGGTTACCAAAATGGTTTGCCATTTTCTTCTTCCTAGGGTTGAAAGAAAGTGACTGGCCCAAAGTCAACCAGCCAACTTCATGCTTAAGGTAGAACTAGAATGCATGATATCCCAGTTTCCAGCCTGATACCTTAACCATTACACCAAGCAATCCCACTATGGCAACTGTTACATGAAGCTGCCCATAAAACACGCTCACAATGCTAAATATTGACCACAAAACTTGAGGAATCTCTGAATTTGTTCATTCACTGCAGCAGCAAATACTTCATGTGATGCTTCAGTACACAAATCTCACACATCTGTTGGATTGGCTGGGAGTTTCCTTCAAAGTGATGTTGTGCTATTTTATAGCTTTTAAAAAGGAGAGAGAAAATTGCTGCTGCAATGGCTGCTCCAGAAGCTATTTTCCAATAAAACACAGGAATGCTTGTTTAGTTTTTTGAAAATAAATTACTTCAATAGTCAAACATCAACTATTATTACATAAAATAAGCATTTATATACAGAATGTAAAAGGAATATTAAAACTGCTGGCCCTGCATTAACAATAACATTAATGGATATTAGTTATCTCTGCCTTCATTAAATAATCAATAAGCATTCCCCCTGAGCTTTCTTTATACAGGTAATAGATATAATTATTCAAGGACCTTGCGCAACCTCTTACATAACCCCCAGCTGGTATTTCAGTTTGGATGTGAAAGATCTTAACACTATACTTCATACTTTATACAACTTCTTCATACTTCTCATGATCAAGCATATAATGCATTGACATTTTGGGCACTAACCTCATACACATTGCCAATAAACAAAACCATCCAATTCCACTCATCCAGACTTTCTATAATTTCACTTGATTTGGGGACTGATATTTCCATGGTCTCCAAATCACAACTTTGTAAAATTCACTTTATATCCCACCTCAGAATGTGATCTAATTTGTCTCGGATATCTTTGGGTGATTCCTGCTTTTCTTGGAAAACTGATAAAAACCTCTTTCAAAAATATCTAAAGTTTTGTGACTCCATAAAAACATAAATGGAAAAAAAATAGTAAATTATTTTAAAATGCCATGCAGTGACATTAATGAAGAGGAGTGGCCAGCCTTTAAATTTTGACCTTCTTTTATCATCTAATTTTTTTGGCAGGTTTGGATTCATTTATAGAATGTATTTCATTTATTCATTTATTCAGATAAGTCCAGCATTTTTTGAAATTTGCATGTTAAGAAGCAAGAGGAATAGAGAATTTCTTCCTACTAGAAAAAAAAAATACATACTTTACAGTGGCCTTTAAAAATGACCAGCAAAGTTTCATACAATTGCATGGCTCCATGGAGGAAGAGATTTACTACCAAAAATCTGTTTTAACCTGATTATGCAAATGAAACATTCTTTACAATATGTGATAAAACTATCAATAACATTAAAAAATTAAGTTAGCTAATAGTAGCAGTGCTATGAATGTGAGCACCTGGCTAATAAGCAGCAGAGATTAGTATTCTGCTTGATTGTTATAATAAGGTTCCTTTAGGGATTAAGAATTTGGGGCAGGAGGTTTAGAAAATTTGAAATCTTTGCTACCATTTAGTGGTTGTCTACATCAGTGTTTCTCAACTGGAGCAACTTTAAGATGTGTGAGCATACTGGCTAGGAAATTCTGGGAGTTAAGTCCACATATTCTAAAGTTGCTAAGGTTGAGAAATATTGATCCAGATCTTTGCAGCCCAATTATGGTTATCCTAGAAATTATTAGTGTTACAACTGATATAATATTCCCAAACTGAAGCTATTATAAAAAAGTTAGTTAACCTTTGTTGTAGAGTTCCAATTTCTGACTTGCTTAAAAGCCATAAAGCAGGAATCTTACTTAGGATATAATCAAAACAAAATCTTTCATATTTTTTAAGTTACTCCTTTGGCAGAAAGATACAACAAGCAAGAATCCACCAGCTTTATGGCATAGGCCAAAACAGATGTTTGATCTCACTAAAGAATACATACTGTACACTATTCACAAGGAAATGTCTCCAGTAGAAATTTGTTTTCTTTAAATCTAGGAGGTAGGCTCCTTTTTTCAAATATGTAAGAAAAATAATTGTCCAATGAAGAAAGAGTCCAAAAGAACATGTGGGAGGGGAAATTAAATCAACATGTAACTGTAACATCAATTTCAAAATAAAAGAGGCTATGTGTGCTCCCATGAAAATGTTTCTTCTCCCATTAATCTTACTATTCTTTACTTTTCTCTAACTTACATTTATTGCTCCTCAGACAAGGAAATATTACAAGGTTACACTGCCACTTCATCCAAAGTATTTGTTGCCCTACAAACATCAGATCACTGTCAGCAGAATATCTCTTTCAGATCCACTTTTTATCTCAACATCTTAATGAGAAGACTGAAGGTAATGGAGAATGAAAACTACTGCAAATAAGAACATTTTCCCTCCTTTTCATAAGCTTTCCCATGAACAGGAAGACAAGGAATTAATTCCATGCATTCTTAACATTGACCATTTGAAGTATTAATTTATAAATTGAAGGAGGGGTGGGAGGACTCCGATCTAATTCCTCCTTTGCATAATCTGCATTAAGGAGAATACTGCTTCCCAACTTCTCCTTTAAAAGCTTGTTAGGACATGGATTGGAATAATGAGTACACCAATGAGTAACAAACTATAGTTGCTATGGTAGATTCTGGGATGTGCAAAACATTCAGAAGAGGTGCTATTTAAAGCACATTAGCATGAACAAAACACATCTCTCCTTGCACCAAATGTGCTTTTTCCAAAAGGCAATTGAGCTTTCTTGGGGTTTTTTGCTTTAAAAACATTTTGCTTCTCATCCAAGAAGCTTCTTTGGTTCTTCCTGGATGAGAAGCAAAATGTTTTCAAAGAAAAAAAAAAAGAAAGTCCAGTTGCCTTTTGGAAAAAGCATCTTTGGGACAACCATGACCTGGATGATTGAGATCTTCCATAGACACCTCTCCATGAACAATTAAAGCAGCTGCTTCAGTCATGGGGCTACTCTGAAAGCTGTCCTTAAGTTGTCTGCTTCTGTGTACAGGCATCATTTCCACTGGGATGCCCAGTGATGTGGTTGCCCATGCCTACACCCACAGAGACAACCATGTAAAACTTGTACTGATGTGGCTTAATCTATGAGGATGAATACTTCTTTCAGTCTTGGATTGCAGACTGTGACTATTTCCATGTTTATCTTTGAGGTACCTGAATCCTTTTTACTTAGGCTTGTCCCTAATGCTGTTCTGCTTTCATTTGCCCGGTTTCACACAAAGTGACAACATTTACTCTGCTTATTTTATGTTATATACTTTCTTCCTCATCTTGATCGTCCCACATGTTTTTCATTGGTTTCTCAAACATCCGCAGCAATACAGCTGCTCTGTTTGGCAGCCACAAGAACCTACAACCACCAGTGCCTCCCTCTGTCTATAGTTTAGATATTTCTTTTGGCACAAAAAGGAAGAGTTGTAATTGGATGTGAAGTGTAAGGAGGCATGTAGAATTCTTGTGACCACCCGAGTAGTGAGGAGGGTGTTTTTGCAAAGGAGACCATTCTTGTACTTTAGACTCCTGTCTTCCAAATTAAAAGCTTTTGTTATTTTTCATAAATATTTCTCTTGCAAGTAAATTTAGTGACTACTGTAAGATGCGGACCAGTTATTTGGATCTGGACTCAGCATTTAGAAAGCTAAGTTCTTGTCCATGTGTTTAAGCTTTGCAGGCTGTGTGTGTCGGTGTGTTTTAGCACACAGAACATGTCATAATTGGTCTGGAATTTTATGAAAAAATCTCAAATCAGGGCTCATCTAATCTTCAATATGATATTTTAGAAAACTCTAAGATGGGGGAAGGTAGTTAGATACATGGACAGATGGATGGTAAACAAAAAAAGTAAAAGGTTACTGAAATAAATATAACAAGAATATGCACACATTTAAAACAAAATTCACCAAAATAAGATCAATAACTGTAAATAATTATAATATAAATTACAGTACATAAAATGCACAATAAAGTTAAAAGATTGAAAAAAGAGAGGGAAATCAAAAAGTCCTTTACCAGTGATTTTTTTTAAAAAACCTCTTAATTCAGGTGTCAAGTGATATTTTTCTGAGAAGGTCGTTCTACAGATGGCTTTTTATCACACTGAAAACAGTCCTTTCAAATATTTAAATACCACATTTCATTCATAGAGAAATACTAAACACTTCTGTTCCTAATGCCAGATAGGTAGAAAATTGTCAGTTATATAAGGCACCCAAAATCTTGAAGGAAAACCTTGTCTGTTGGGCTGTAGAATAGTTTGTACCTTGATCCAGAAGCAGATGGACTCTGTGATGGTTCCTGTGCTTTGGATTAAACATTCTTCTACTATGCTCCAAGTCCTTAACCAGATGAGTCTTTAAAAAATCTTATTAATTATATTTATCAATTATTAAAATTAATTACTAATTACCAATGAATATTAATTATATTAGCTATGCATATTAATTGGTAATTAATTATTTGATCCAATATTTCAGTCTGAAAAGTTTTTACCCATTTTTATTCTATTTTAGACTGATTTAACATTTTTTGTAAATAATACAATGAAATATTTGTAATAAATAAAAATGAAGAAATGAAACCTTAGGTTTCCTGCACATGTACATTCCTTTCTCAGTTTCTAGAATGCTTTATTGATAGTGATTGTGCTAATGGCTCTTAATCTTGTCACTTTGTGTATTGTTTACTTAAGATTTCTAAAGTGCTCTATTTTTTCAGACTCTGAGCAATGCCCAATCATTAAAAAATTAAAACCAGCATATAATATAATCTCAGAAACAGGACCCCTGATATTTACAGTCCTTAAGTTGGAGGGGTATGTATGTGTGAAATTTGCATAAGTAAATATTTGGTCACTTGGGTAAGACCCAAACCATCTGAATAATTGATATAGAGATATAATACTGATTAAGATTGTTCAGGGGTTAATCCTTGATCAATTCAACAGACTTTAAACCCGATCTTCTTTCCAAATACTAAAGTGAAAGTAAAAAGTATTTGTGAGCATACATAATAGGTCTTCAGTCCTAAACACCAACTTAGAATCCACTTCTGATGTCTTCTTCTAAATCCACATAATCAATCTGAATCTTAGGGTCAGAAGTTGCAAATATTTTAATGTCCTAAATAAATTAAAATAGATATTAAAGGCTGACTTTTTTATGCTTCCTGAATAGTTTGCGTCTTTAGCTAACAATACATAGAAATATTCCTGACATTTGTGCAAACATTATATGGAGGTAAAGAAAAAAATGCTGTTGCATTAATTATCAGTTTTCTATTTGACAGTTTAATTAAGAACAGGAGAAAGTGTGTTCAAAGCTTATAGGATTCATGATGAATCACAGACATTCTTACAGGCATCATATTCATGTTTCAATTATACACATTGTGAACTGATGAACAGCAATCTAGCATCTTCTATTTAATAAATGTGATATCTGTTGGAATTGATAACATTAGTTCAGTAATTATGAGCTGTTATTTTCAGGCATCAAGGGGAAATGGGGAGATATCCTGGAAGTTTGCCATCTCTCTCTTTCTTTCTGGCAGAGTCCTATGCCTTTAACAGATGTGTGATGACAAAAATGAAACAGGTGAATATTTTCTAGCATATGAAATTGGACTCACACGGGAATTGCTTTAAGCACTGAATGTCTGCTGGTTATATAGCAATTTAAAAATGCAGTAATCATCAGAACAAAAGATGGCAACACCCATAAATGATATATATTAGCTGGATTTCTTTTTAAGTATGGCCAATAACACAATCCAGCTTTATCTTTTCTGAAACAAACTTCTTATTGTCATTTGTTTATTTTTTGATGTGTGTCTCTCTGTGAGTGTTCAATTTGTTCTGGAAGAATTTTGTTTTACGCTGAGTGTACTCTACTTCTCCCTTAAAAGGCAGCACAGCCTTTCTATATATGTTTCCACACACATATTTCTCATGTTAGCTGCAGATTATTAAATTCCCCCATCTGGAGGGCACCGGCATGGGGAAGGCTGAGATTAGTCTTCTGACATAAATACAAAACATCCTTTGAAAAATTAATTGCCTATTCTTCTGGGACTAATGAGCTTTTTTGTTTTTTCCCCTTTCAATGGCTCAAAAATCTTTTGCATCAGCATAGCTTGGAGAAGGTTAGCGTGCTGCAGGTATTATTTGTTTAAAGGAATTTATCTTTACTAGATTCCTAGCTGTGAAAATTCAGACTTTCTGAATGTATTTTGTTCTGCTCTCCTTTTCCCATTCTACAAAAATCTCCTTTTTGTAGCCAGAAGAGATTTCAAAATTGGTAGCTGCCGGTCTTGTGACCTCTCAGTTGGTGTATCAAAAAAGATTGCCATAAAATAGAGCTTTGAATTAATATTACCATTTTTGTTGAAATACAATAGTCAATAATAGTCCAAGGATATAAAAGAATTGCTACACATGGAGTTTGCACCATTTCACTATTTACTCTGTGCTCCTGTAGTCTCACAATACCTTCTCAGTTTGACAGCTGAGCTGTTTTGTTTCCAGCTTAACTGCAGGGTACTTTAAACAAGTTTGTCTTCTAGGATCATGCAACCCAATAGACCCTTATGGAGGTTTCATTCTGCTTCTAAGCACCTAGACTGTAGCTATGCTCACAAGTCTTTCAAGAGATAAGATGGAATGACTCTTTATGCAGTTGCCACCTTGCATAGGAATTACTGATATCTTCTCCACACAACCAGATGTTATTTATTTAGACAGTTCATTTTAGTATGGAGTAGGAAGATGAAGTTTTCTTATGCTACATGATTTATAACTGCTTTTTGCTTTCCACATTTCTAAGTAAGCTTAAGCAAAGAGGATTGCAGGTGATCTTGAAAGGACAGTGGTAACCTAAGTTGTCAGAAAATATATTTAAAAGGGATCTGCCCTTAGCATTCAAAAGACAATTTTCTCTATGTAACAATAGAGTTATAACCAAGTGCTACCAATATTGTTTAATATGTTTATACGTGTGTAATCTATGTTTTCAGAAAAATCAAGGCAATTTTCAGGGAGGTTTCCCTTTATTTTATCTCAGCGGCAATGTGATCCATATTCTCAAAAATTAAAGACAGGATATTAATCTGCTCAGTTTGCCTATTAAGGGAAGACATGTAATTTAATGCCAGAGTATGTTTTGCATTCAGAAAAAAGTCAATCCTTAGCATATTCAGTTAAAATAGAGATGGGAAATCTCATATAGGTCGTGGCTGCACAATTGTTCATGTTGTTATGCTCTCTAAGGGCTGCATCTGAGATGTAGTTATGATTTTACTGTGGAAAACGGAGTTGGGTTTACTGACCTATTTTTTCTTTTTTGAGGAAAGCCACATTTTATGGATGTTTTAAGCTTCTTGGGGGCTTAATAACAAATACAGTATTTAATTTTATTTTATGCCCCAAATCAAAGGAAAACAGCATGGCTATTATATCTTTTCTTGGCACTGAATTTCAGCTTTATATTTAGAAGGGAGGTGGATTGCTTTATGGTATACACAAAAAGAAATTAGGAATCTTCCCAATATTCATGTGCTGTGTTTGCCTACCTCTTTTTTAGGCAGTATCTCCCTCATTTAAAAGAAAATAGGTTGTATTAGCATTTCCTGGGAACCAGTAACCTCCAGATGAGACAAATATGAAACTCTTCATGATTCTTCAGTCCCACAGATCACTCATAAGCAAGGAAGTAACAACATGGTATATTTGTTTATTTAAGCAATATTTGGATGTCCTCATATTTTGTTGTGATCGATGGGTACACTATTTGAAGATCTGAATGAGCAGGTTAGAAACAGATCCTCAAAGAGAAAATCTATGTACTGTAGTTGCTAAGCATTGTTACCAACCTTACAGCACCTAATCAATTGTCCTTCCTTGTTTCCATCTCTCAGAATGAGATAAATGATCTGCAGTTTGGGATTCAGGTAAGAAATTAAGAGTTATAGATGTCCTTCCTTTCCCCAAATCCTAACATGTGTTGTCTCTAACCCAACAATATAAAGCTATCAAAGAACATCAGGTTCTAATTATTAGTTACATAAAAGCTATCTTTCAGACACACTGAACCATAAGTCTAATGTGTTGTATAAACCTAAACTACATGATTTTTTAATACTTCAGAATGCAGTGTGAATACAGAAAATTAAATTAACTGGATGGCATTATGATTAAGTTGACTATGACAGGGAGCAGGTCTGCTGACACAGGTGCTGAATCCTTGGGGTAAAAGAGTGTTGTTCTTTGACACACCAAACCTCTTGGAGTGTTTCCTAGAAGGAGAGCAAGATGCGGAGCAAAGGACTCCTTATTATCCAGCAACTCCTGCCAAACCTTTTAATGTAGCCAAAAGGGTCTATAATCTGATTTTAAACCACAGAAAAACAAAATACAGGACAGTTTGGGCATGAAAGTTAGAGCCATGATTCTTTTTGGAATTGTTTAATAGCACTCTTTTGCCAAGTTGAGTGCATATGCTTGTTTCCTCTGTGACTGATGCGAGTTGAATCAAATGATTATAAACAACTGCTTACGCTTGAAGAGAAGGTTTCGGCTATAATTACCTTTGAATTTATTCATAATTATCTTTCAGGAAATTACTTATCTCAATTCCTGCCAAAGGGAACAATTGGAAATGGCTCATTTTTCCCCATTTCTAAGGCAGTGGAGCTTCTTTCATTTTATAGGCTCACATTTGGATTGGAGAAAAATTAGACACTTGACTTCCATTCCAGATTTGTTTTTTTTCTTGGTTATTCTTTTTTTCCCCGCCAACAAAATTACTGTATAGTTTATACCAGATGAATAGTTGTGTTTTGGTCAGGTGGAAATAAAATGGCCTAGATTTGCACTTCTTGGATATCCGTTCATGGATGCTGAAAATGTTTTTGGCTGAAGTTTTGATCTATAATCAATTTCTAAAAGAAAAAGATGGGGAAAGGAAATTGTGCATGTACACACACATAAAAGCCGCAAGACCACATTACCTCATTACATTTACATAGAAGGCATCTAATTCACTGGAGTAAGAAACAATCTTGGGGAAAATTGAGATTTAAATGGTCCATTGCCTAACTGAAGTAACACTAGCAACTTGCAGCTAAAGTTTTGGCTGGTTGCTTCAAATCAACATGTGAATTTTAACTTCCTCCTATCCCTCTTTACTTGCCTCTTTGTCTGTGTTGTATATGGCTTTTCTGTTCTTTTTTATTCCACAGATTTTTTAAATTTTTATTATTCTATGATTTGAAATGTGTGGATCTACGCAATCCAGTCTCATATTACTGCTCATAATACTGCTCATATTAGAAAGACTGGATGTAAATGTTTGCTCCTCAAAGGATTGGGTTTTGTAACATGCCTTTTGCGATTTGCTTATTACTGCACATTGAAGTTTATGTCACAGCAAGACAGACTCTAGGGAACTCCATTCAATATTTTCACTGTTGTGATTGAGGGTTTGTTTTTTTAAAAAATGCCTGCAATCATTGCCTGTAGAGAGGGGCGAGAGAGAAGCCATGTATTGGTGGGTTGGAGGAGGAATCTCGATCCTTTCAACCTTGTCCTTATGCCCAACCTCTTCCTCCTTTGCTGTAGCCTCCAGTTATGGGTTTCATGCTATTGTCTCATGGGCACCACCAATTTTCCTGAAAGAAGGAAATGCTCACCCTGTTCTTAACAATGACTTCACAGCCTGAGCAACTTCCTTCTCCATAAATTGGTAAATGCTTTATCAATGTATAAAATATAAATAAAAATAAAAATGGGAAAGAAAATATAAGGTACAAAGGAAAAAAGAAAAAGGCATTGACTTCCGACTCTTTTTAGAACAGTGCAAGATGACATTACAACCACAGCATTTTACTTTTATACATTAGTATATAACTAGCCATTTCTATAACAACAAATCTATCTAATCAGCAAAACCAAAGTCAAAGTTTCATTTTTTTAATCACAAGCACAAAATCCAGAAGTGATATCCAAATAAAAAACATAAATATTTTCTCCTCTTTGAATAGAATAATGAATTGAACCATTACTGCTTTATCTTCCTTGCTATTGAAATAATATAAACTATCACCATTTATATTAACAAAATTCACTGTATTCTTTCAGACTCTTTAACCTTAAAGAGAAAAATATTTTTTCATCCATTTTAAGCTATTCTTTAAAAACATTTCTAAAATTAAAACATTCTAATACATCTTTTTTTAACTTCCTCTTAGCATACATATTTTAAAGTTCACTTTCAGACCAATAAAATTCCAACTAACGCCAATTAACTCATTAAATTTAGATCACTCCATCCAAGTTACCCTCATAGAATATTTTTTCTTCTTCTTATAATACATCTTTTTTAAAACTCTGGATTTTTCTTTAAGCTAATACTTCTTTTTCTTTAACCTTCTCTTAACACAGATATTTTCAAATACACTTTCAATAATATTTTACAAACTTTAGGAATTAATTATTATATATAAAGGAAAAACTACATTTTCAAACATTAGATTAAGACATTCTTTCGATTACAAATATCAAACCAATGAAAATCCATCCTAATTCCAATTGACTCCTTAAGTTTAAGTCACTCCTTCCAGCTTCCCTTCATGGAATAAAATCTTTTTCTTCTCTGGAATGTTTCTCAAGTAGTTATAAGCTTCTCTTTTTCTCAAGGATAATAATAATAATAATAATAATAATAATAATAATAATAATAATAATAATAATAATAATAATAATAATAATAATAATAATAATAATAATAATAATAATAATAATAATAATAATAATAATAATAATAATAATAATAATAATAATAATAATAATAATAATGATGATGATGATGATGGTGGTGGTGATGATGTTGGAAGGGACCTTGGAGGTCATTTAGTCCAAACCCCTGCTCAGGCAAGAAACCCTATATCATTTCAGACAAATGGCTGTCCAGTCTCTTCTTAAAAACTTCCAGTGTTGGAGCATTCACAGCTTCTGGAGGCAGGTTGTTCCACTGGTTAATTGTTCTAACTGTCTGGAAATTTCTCCTTAGTTCTAGGTTGCTTCTTTCTTTGGTTAGTTTCTGTCTGTTGCTTCTTGTCCTGCCTTCAGGTGCTTTGGAGAATAGCTTGACTCCCTCTTCTTTGTGGCAACCCCTGAGATATTGGAACACTGCTATCATGTCACCTCTCATTCTTCTCTTCATTAGACTAGACATTCCCAATTCCAGCAACCGTTCCTTATATGTTTTAGTCTCCAGTCCCCTGATTATCTTTGTTGCTCTTCTCTGCACTCTTTCTAGAGTCTCAACATCTTTTTTATGTTGTGGTGACCAAAACTGGATGCAGTATTCCAAGTGTGGCCTTACCAAGGCATTGTAAAATGGTATTAACACTTTGTGTGATCTTGATTCTATCCCTCTGTTAATGCAGCCTAGCACTGTGTTGGCTTTTTTGGCAGTTGCAGCACACTGCTGGCTCATATTTAAGTGATTATCCACTAGGACTCCAAGATCCCTCTCATAGTTGCTACTATTGAGCAAGGTACCACCTACACTATACCTATGCATTTGGTTTTTCTTGCCTAAATGTAGAACCTTACTTTTTTCACCATTGAATTTCATTTTATTAGATAGTGCCCAATGTTCAAGTCTGTCAAGATCCTTCTGTATCTTAAGCCTATCTTCTGGAGTGTTGGCTATTCTTGCCAGCTTAGTGTCATATGCAAATTTGATAAGTTCTCAACCTTGTTAATATCCATGAGGAAAAAGTCTCAAACTTGTCCTTTTCAAAGCTGCAAATTTTCTTGGAGCTCTTCTTTCAATTGTGTTGGGAGGCTTCTATTTAAACCATCATAATAAAAATTGGTGTCAGGTTTATATTCCAAAATTACAGTAGATTCCTCTGCATTGTCAGCTACTTGTGAAATTGCCTCAGTGGTTTGGTAACTTTCTACACATATTTGCATCTCTGAAGTAGTTTGAGTAGTTTTTTTAACATCCTTGAGCATTGCTGATCTATGAACTGATGGATTTTATTTAAAGATTTTTCAAATACATGTCTAATAATTTGCTCCTCCATCTTTTTAATTCCCTCTTTAGACAAAGAGTAGCTTTTTTGTAAGTCCCTTAAGAATTGCTGACAGTCAGGAATCATAAAAATCAGAAAGTTTTAGCCACCCACAGCGAAACAGACCAAGCTATAATTTACTAAAAATAATAAACTAGAACCACTACTTTCTGCCCTTATATTTTTCCATCATTTTTTTTAAAAAAGATAGTCCACACTTCCTTATTTTAGCTTGTCTTAGCAGCCTTCTTCCTTGTCGTTTAACAAGAAGAAATCCCCAAAATGATGCAGATTCTCAAAAAGGAATAACAGGCTGTAGTTAAAGAGAGCCTCTTTTAGCTTAATAAAGATTAATAGTCCTTAAAAATGATTAAGAAATGAAAGGCACAACTTACTGTCCATTTGAAAAATAAATTCCAAAATGGCTGCTTCTTCAACAACAAATTGATTGCAGGCCTGCCCCCCAACTTTCAGCACACAAGCTGCTTCAAAGCGCAGCTCCTGAAGCTACTTGCAGACCTGTTGCTGTATTGGAGGATCTTGAGGGATAATTCTAGGACTTTCCCTAACTCAGGAGAGTCATATAAACTAAAGGAATGCCAGTTCCTTCTGTTGATAGTTGAAGAAGCTACATTCCAGGGAAAAACCCTTCAGGGATCCTTCCTTGGTGTGTTGTCAGTTGGCCATCTTTTCACTGGAAGTGATAAATTGATGAATATGATGGTGGTGATGGTAGTTGTGCTGGTGGTGATAATGATGATGACAAAAGTGAGTAAACTCTATGGTGCCCCTTTTTGGCCCTAACATCTTTAAAATACATGGTCAGAAAACAGCCCTGTTTCCCTTTAAAATAGTTGTCTAAAGAAGAACAATTTATGATTTAAAAATCATTTTTATAGAGGAGGAGAAAGAGGAGGAGGAGGTAATTCATTCAGTTGAGTCTGACTCTTGGTGATTCTGTCCACATCTTCCAATCTTGCACTATTTCTTTGAATTTTTTTTTATGCTCTGATGTCAGTTTTGATGGTGTTCAGCCACTGTGTTCTTTGACAGCCTGGTTTCCTTTTACCACTAATTCTTCCAAACACAATTGTTGTCTCCAGGGAATTCCTCCACATGACACGTGGTAGTAAGTAGGTAGGAAGCAGTTTTGTGATTTTGCCTTCTAGTGATATTTCTAGTGTTATGTGTTCCAGTACTTGCTTGTTAGTCACCTTTGATCTCCAAGGAATACGCAGGAGCCTTCTCCAAAACCACAACTCAAACCATTTGATTTTCTTCTTGTCTTACATTTTTATTCCATCTTTGATGACCATAGGTAGCTATGGGGGGGAACACAATCAAGCGGACTAACCTACATTTGATTGATGTCTTTTCTTATTTATATTCAGCTCATGTTCAGCATTGCTGTGTGACCCAGTGCAATCCAATGTTTTATTTTTGTGCTGCATTCACTTCTTTGAGCTATCAGCAATCCTAGGAAAGTGAATTTTTCCATGCATTCTATCTCTTCACCATCAGTGGTTATGAGTTTGGTCTTTTTGATATTCAGAAAGAGACCCAAATTATCACTTTCTTCTTTGATTTCTTGATCAGTTGTTCCAGGCCTTCTTTGGTTTATGAGCAGAGAATTGTATTGTCAGCATATTGAAGATTGTTGATGTTTCTTCCAACAATCTTTATCCCAATTTTTGATTCTTCAAGATCTAGCTTCCTCATGATCATTTTGGCATACAGGTTGAATAAGAAAGGGGAGACAATGCAACCTTGTTGCACTTCTTTCTCTATTTTAAACTAATCAGTGTCTCCATAGGGTGTTCACACTTGCTTCCTGATTTATGTATCAACGTGCTGGTACCCCAGATCTTGTAGGGCTCTCCATAGCTTTTAATGATCAACACAATCAAAGGCTTTCTTGTAGTCAAAGCACATGAAAATGATATTTTTATATTCACAAGATTTTTCCATGATGCAACACAGATTTGCTATGGTCGCAAAGTCCCATGACCACTTTGGAATCTGGCTTGGACATCTGGTAATTCCCTTTCAATGGTTGGTGCTAGTCATCATTGCATAATTTTAACCAGAATGACTAACAATAAGACAAGTAAATATATTATGTAAATGTAAATGCCCCAATAAATTACAGTTAGATGAACTTAGACATTTGATTCTGTTAAAATCCTAATGTATATGTATCCAAGAGGGAGGCAAGGAGAACATAACTCTGAGGAGAAAGATCATACACACATTTTTTAAGCAATGATCATTGGATTATAGAAAGGAGGATTGGAGAATAATAGAAAAGTAAAAATATTTATAAGAATTTGGAATTGTAGAGCAGGAAATTCTAGGGCTCTGATTTGCTTTCAGGATCTTAGGATCATAAAATGAAAGGAAATAACTTTTAAATAAGAGAAGACAACCAAATAAGTTAAGGAAAACCAGATAACGAGGACAGTCATTTTATAAAGAAAAGCGGAAATTTCTGCAAATGTTATCACTGCTGGAAATAATTAATTTATCTTTGTTGATAAACAGTAAACTGTTGATGGGATTAGAAGTGAGCTTCCAATTTGCATGGAATGTTTGGTATTTTGTTGAGTTACATTGTTAACTTTAACTCCCCTCTTTAACTTTGCCTTAGAGCTTAGACCAAATGTCAGCAATCTATAACCCATAGGCTAGATATGGCCCGCTTTCCAAAATCATCCAGCCTGTAGTCCCCAAAAGAAATATACCCACTTGGACAGCAGTGGCCCTAAAAAATAGTTCAAATTTGTAATCCTGTATCAGCTTGATATACAATAGAACAGCACTATTTTAATAAATTGTAACATTTGGGTGGTACAATGAGCCAGTTTGATCTAGTGGTTAAGGTACCAGGTTAGAAACTGTGAGTTATAATCATGTTTTAGACGTGAAAGCCAGCTGGATGACCTTAGCCATTTTCTCTCTCTCAGCCCAGTTCACTTCACAGGGTTATTGTTGTAGAGAAAATAGGAGGAAGAAGGAGTATGAGGTAGATTCATTGCTTGATTTCACAAGATAATAAAAGTGGGATATAAATGAATGAATGTCCAAAAAGAAGTAAAAGAGACATATTTATATATTTTATTTTAGAAGTTTTGATAGTGTTGCTTTCATGCTTTTAAAAAAAAATATTGGTTCCCGTATCTCCCATATCTCCCATTTTCAGTTTGTCCTACAGAGGTTGATAGCATCATGGTCAGGTTTGTTTGTTTTCCTATTTATTTATTCCAATATATATAAGCTGTGCATTTTATATATATGACTCTGGATGGTTTACAAATGTTTAAAACAATATAAAAATAACCCAACAGTATAAAACCAGATAAAAATCATCATAAAATTCATAAAATGCAGAGCCAAGGTCTCCTTCATGGATTACTGCCTTGTCATGGCGAAGGGGCTTGCGTAACTCAATGAAGTTATGAGCTATGCCGTGCAGGGCCACCCAAGACGGACAGGTCATAGCAGAGAGTTCTGACAAAATGTGATCCACTGGAGAAGGAAATGGCAACCCACTCCAGTATCTTTGCCATGAAAACCCCATGGACAGTACTAAAAGGCAAAAAGATATGACGCTGGAAGATGAGCCCCTCAGGTCGGAAGGTGTCCAAGAGCAGAGGGCTAGTACTAGTAGTGCCAGAAAGAGTGAAGCGACTGGGCCAAAGCCGAAAGGACACTCAGCTGTGGATGCATCTGGTGGTGAAAGGAAAGTCCGATGCTGTAAAGATTTTTTCTCCATAGGAACCTGGAACGTAAGATCCATGAATCAAGGCAAACTGAACGTGGTCAAACAAGAGATGACAAGACTGAACATCGACATCTTAGGAATCAGCGAACTAAAATGGACAGGAATGGGTGAATTTAATTCAGAGGACCATCAGGTATACTACTGCGGGCAAGAATCCCTCAGAAGAAATGGAGTAGCCTTCATAGTCAATAAAAGAGTAGGAAAAGCAATACTGGGATACAATCCCAAAATGACAGAATGATCTCAGTGCGAATCCAAGGCAAGCCATTCAATATCACAGTAATCCAAGTCTATGCCCCAACCACTGGTGCTGAAGAGGATGAAATTGACCGGTTCTATGAAGCCCTACAGCACCTTATAGAATCAACACCAAAAATGATGTCCTTATCATCATGGGGGATTGGAATGCTAAAGTAGGAAGCCAAAAGATAAACGGAAATAACAGGCAAGTTTGGCCTTGGAGTACAAAATGAAGCAGGGCACAGGCTGATAGAATTTTGTCAAGCGAATACGATGGTCATAGCAAACACTCTTTTCCAACAACCCAAGAGACGTCTCTACACATGGACATCACCAGACGGTCAACACAGAAATCAGATTGACTATGTGCTCTGCAGCCAAAGATGGAGAAGCTCTATACAGTCAGTAAAAACAAGACCAGGAGCTGACTGTGGCTCAGATCATGAGCTTCTCGTTGCAAAATTTAGGCTTAAATTGAAGAAAGTAGGGAAAAACACTAGGCCACTCAGTATGAACTAAATCATATCCCTGATGAATATACAGTAGAGGTGACAAATAGATTTAAGGAATTAGATCTGAGACAGAGTGCCTGAAGAACTATGGACGGAGGTTCGCAACATTGTACAAGAGGTAGCAACTAAAACCATCCCAAAGAAAAAGAAATGCAAGAAAGCAAAATGGCTGTCTGAGGAAGCTTTGCAAATAGCTGAGGAAAGAAGGGAAGCGAAAGGCAAGGGAGAAAGAGAAAGATACACCCAATTGAATGCAGAATTCCAGAGAATAGCTAGAAGAGATAAGAATGCCTTCTTAAATGAACAGTGCAAAAATAGAAGAGAACAATAGAATAGGGAGAACCAGAGATCTCAAGAAAATTGGAGATATGAAGGGAACGTTTCATGCAAAGATGGGCATGATAAAGGACCAAAATGGCAGGGACATAACAGAGGCAGAAGAGATTAAGAAGAGGTGGCAAAATTACACAGAAGAACTATACAAGAACGAGCTTAGCATCCCTGATAACCACGATGGGGTGGTCACTGACCTCGAGCCAGACATCCTAGAATGTGAAGTGAAATGGGCCTTAGGAAAGCTGAGCACAACAAAGCTAGTGGAGGTGACAGTATTCCAGCTGAGCTATTCAAAATCTTAAAAGACGATGCAGTAAAAGTGCTACACTCAATTTGCCAGCAAATTTGGAAAACTCAACAGTGGCCACAGGATTGGAAAAGGTCAGTTACATTCCAATTCCAAAGAAAGGCAATGCCAAAGAATGTTCAAACTATCGCACCATTGCACTCATTTCACATGCAAGTAAAGTTATGCTTAAAATCCTACAAGCTAGACCCAGCAGTATGTGGATCGAGAACTTCCAGAAGTACAGGCAGGATTTCGAAGAGGCAGAGGAACTAGAGATCAAATTGCCAACATACGCTGGATTATGCAGAAAGCTAGGGAGTTCCAGAAAAACATCTACTTCTGCTTCATTGACTATGCTAAAGCCTTTGATTGTGTGGATCACAACAAATTGTGGCAAGTTCTTAAAGAGATGGGAGTACCAGACCATCTTATTTGTCTCTTGAGAAACCTATATGCGGGTCAAGAAGCAACAGTGAGAACTGGAACCACTGATTGGTTCAAAATTGGGAAAGGAGTCAGGCAAGGCTGTATTCTGTCGCCCTGCCTATTTAACTTATATGCAGAGCACATCATGAGAAAGGCAGGGCTAGATGAATCAAAAGTTGGAATTAAGATTGCCGGGAGAAATATCAACAACCTAAGATATGCAGATGATACCACTCTAATGGCAGAAAGTGAAGAGGAACTAAAGAGCCTCTTGATGCGGGTGAAGAAGGAGAGTGCAAAAGTTGGCTTGAAACTCAACGTTAAGAAAACCAAAATCATGGCATCCGGCCCTCTCAATTCCTGGCAAATAGATGGGGAAGAAATGGAGGTAGTGACAGATTTTATCTTCCTGGGCTCTAAGATCACCACAGATGGGGACTGCAGCCAAGAAATTAAAAGACGCTTGGTCCTGGGGAGGAAAGCTATGGCAAAATTAGACAGCATACTAAAAAGCAGAGACATCACCCTGCCAACCAAAGTACGTATAGTCAAGGCCATGGTTTTCCCAGTTGCAATGTATGGCTGTGAAATGGACCATAAGACCATAAGAAAGGCTGAACGCAAAAGAATTGAGACCTTTGAACTATGGTGCTGGGGAAGACTCTTGGACTGCAAGGCGATCAAACCGGTCAGTCCTAGAGGAGATCAACCCTGACTGCTCTTTAGAAGGCCAGATCCTGAAGTTGAAACTCAAGTACTTTGGCCACCTAATGAGAAGGAAGGACTCACTGGAGAAGAGCATAATGCTGGGAAAGATTGAGGGCAATAGAAGAAGGGGACGACAGAGAATGAGGTGGCTAGATGGAGTCACTGAAGCAGTAGGAGTGAGCTTAAATGGACTCTAGAAGATGGTAGAGGACAGGAAGACCTGGAGGAACGTTGTCCATGGGGTCGCGATGGGTCAGACACGACTTCGCAACTAACAACAACAACAACAACAGAGCCAAGGTAATCACGTTTACCTAGAACAGGGGTGTCAAACTCGCAACATCATGTGACATGTCGCGACATATCACGACTTTTTCTCCATTGCCGGCAATGGGCTGGGCGCAGTTTCAACATGACGCATCCAGCCCGCGGGCCGGCAGTTTGACATCCCTGACCTAGAACATTTAATAAATTAAGTACTGCATTCCCAGATCCCAATGCTTGTTGACAAAACCATGTTTTCAGGATCTTTATTGTTGTTGTTGTTGTTGTTGTTGTTGTTGTTGTTATTATTATTATTATTATTATTATTATTATTATTATTATTATTATTATTATTATTATTATTATTATTATTATTATTATTATTATTATTCTCAAAAATTCCATTTCTGTATTGAACAGTGTGTTGTCTAGGTATACAAGTATTAGAATATAAAAATCATCACATTCACAATAATCTTATCAGAATACAATCATATACTAAGAAATAACAATCATATTATTAAAAATAGTATTTCCCACATTAACATTAATTGTATAACAATCAAAATATTTACTAATCCGTTATAAATCTTCCTCACATAATCCACATTTTCTCATATTTCCAACTTTCTATCAGATAACCATTGGTAAAATAAGTCCCATGTCATATAGTATTCAGCTTCTTCTTTTTCTTTTTTCAGGATCTTTTGAAGGACCAGCAGGGTTAGGGATAATCTAAGCTCCAGGGAGAATGCCTCAGCAGAAAAGGCTCTCTTCCTTGACCTGCCACATAACACTTCCTGGCTGATGGGACATGTACTACGGCCATCCTGTCAGATCTGATGAGATGGGTGAATATAATTGGAGAGAGGTAGTCTTTCAAGTAACCCAGTCCTATGCCATGTAGGGTTTTAGAGGTTATTACCAACACTTTGAATTGGAGCAAAAGGCAAACTGGCAAGCCATGCAGTAGCAAACGGAGGTGTAATGTGAATTGATTATGGAATGCCTATAATTGCTCACTCAATCTCATTTTGCACCAGCTGAAACTTCCAAATATTTTTCAAGGGCAACCCCATATAGAGAACCTTATAATAATCCATATGAGATGTGGCTAAGGAGTGAGTGATATTCAGCAGGTCCTTCAGGTCCAGGAACCCAACACAAAATTGTACAAAGGCCCTCCTGGCTGCAACTGCTACCTGTTCTTTTTCAAACAGGAGCTATGGGTCCAGAAGGACCCACAAATTACACAGAGGTTCAATTTGGATTAGTGCAATTCCATCCACAACAAGAGATGGAAAGTCCCCAGAATCAGAAGACTCCAAAGCCACTTAGTCTTACTTGGGTTGAGTTGAAGTCTGTCATTTCCCAACCAAAACCCCACAGCCTGCAGTCACCAAGACAACTCTTCCACAGCATCACTTAGTTTGCTGAGGCTAGACATGTAAAGGTGGGTATCATTAGCATACCTTATGACTTTGGATAACCTTGCCCAGTGGGTTGTTAAATAGGAGCAGAGGAAGTACTGAACCCTGCCATTCCTAGGAAAGTAAAAGTAGAGGTAATCCCCCCCCCGATCAACTCTGAATCTGGTTCCTGAGGAAGGAAGTGAACTAGCATAATAAAGTGCTGTCCATACCTAATCCTCTGAACTGTTCCAGAAGGCTACCATAGTCAATGGTAATGAAAGCAACCGAGAGGTCAAGAAGAGTAAAGATGGATGCACTACCTCCATCCTGCTCCTGCCAAAGGTCATCCCAAAGTGCAATCAATGCTATTTCAATTCCATACCCAGGTATGGATCCAAGCTGAAAGGGGTCCAAATAATCCTTTGGACCTAATGTCCTACTTCACTATAAAGGGGAGGGTGGAGATTGGATGGAAATTGTCCGGTATAGTTGGGCCTAGCAACAGCTTCATGAAGAGGAGGCAAACGTCCACCTCTTTAAGGGGAAGAGGGACAATCTCCTTTCTCAGGGAAGAATTCACTACCATCCACATGTCACATCATGGAAAACCCTAGCCAATGAGGATAAATGTTGTATCTAATATATAAATGTGCCTGAGTTCACAGTCCTGAGGCCCCTGCCCATTTCCTCAAGTCCAATCCAAGATCAAATTCCACCCCCTCATCCAATAACTGAGCAACACTTGTGTCCCAGTCAACCTTCATAAGACCCGTTTCAAGGCAAGAATCTGTTTTAATATAAGACAGATTATGGTTCAAACTCAGATTATTTTCTAATTTACAATTTTTCAATTGTAGCACGAACACATCATTTAAAAAAAAAGAAAAATCTAATAATCTTGTACTTATGTTTTTAAAAACCTCGGGGGGGAACTAACTTCTCAACAAGAGAAAACTTGTAATTAAAAAAATTCTACTGGCTCTTTCACTCACAACTTTATCAATGTTAAGGAAGAATCATAATTACTATGGTATTTCTGCAGTATTAGTAAAAGTAGGTATGGAAACATGACACTGCTGAAAAGAAGGGCATCCTTTGAAACTACTACCTGCCTACATGATGTGCATTTTAATGCTTTATCCTTGTATATATAAATTAAACTTAATTTTGTGTATTTACACTCTGTGTGTGTGTGTGTGAGTGTGTAAAGTGATTGGCAGTTATTTTCCTGAAAGAGAAAAACAACAGTAGAGCAGGAAGGCAAAGTGTCCAGAGGGTGGATAGTACAGTTTCATTTAATAGCTCCATCCATTTTTGTTTTTGTTTTAATTTTCCAAGATAAAAAAAACAATACAACTTTTTTTTTTAAAGGATTAATAGAGTGGTGTCCAAAAATATGTCTATCAATATAACAAAACTGAAGATATGGCTAGGAATTAATGAAAATTATTCCAGCCATTTTATTTAAAAAAAGTTCAAAAAGCAATAGTCTCAAAACCATAACATCAATATTTAATTAAACTAATCAATATCAGCAATTAATTAGATCTTAAGATCATAACAACAGCACTTATAGTCCCAAAACATGTCTAAATATGACCCTAGGCACATTTTGAAACAGCAATTGCTGCAATAATAGATTGAAATATACAGTTATGAATACAAAGAAAATAATAAATACAAATACATATATCAGTGATATTTTAAAAACAAAACCAATGGACTCCACAAATGAAAAATCATATGACAAGTATGCTGATGAAAAAAAAATATTTATCCATTAGATATTCCAGTGTTATACTTTCTCCTGTAGGTATGACAGTGGTTTTTGAAGGAATACATTTGTTCAAAATGAGAGGTCAGCATAAAATCCAGTTTTATTGAATCTGTTGAAATCATATCAGACCTCAGCATTGCATAATTCCTGCTGAACATGGTACTGCATAGCCATCTACTGATCTTCATTCATGGCATTAATATTATACAGGCAAAATTCTCATCGTCACTGCTGCTGGTAAATCCAAAGCATTTCCAATTGTATTCTAAAGACCTGAAAGAGACTCTTGCTACTTCGGAATTAGGATCCACTCAATCCAACAAATACTATATAGGTATTTTGAGACACTTCATAAGCAGGCTATGAAGTGGAATCTCTTGAAGGAATTCATCTCTGACACTTCAGTGGTATTGCTAGTAATCTAACACTGGATGTTGTGTGCAACTGAAAACTATGGCAGCTTTGTAAATTTTAGTAAATAAGTCTTTTCCTTGTTTGAAGCCTCTGCACAGAAAGAAGCACCCATTCACATAGGCATCTACAGCCTCTTATCTTTGGATAGGACTGTTTCATTTTCTGCCATTTCTTCTATCTCCAAACTTTGTTTTTCTGAACCTCTGTGAGCTCATAAAAGCAATTTACAAACTGTGGTTGATAAGAACAAGATAGCAGAAGAGCAGATTCAGTTTACTCTCCTTTGGGAATGTCTTGCAAATCCCACTGGTTTTGTGACAGAAAAGAATTCATTGGCTACCTATGGTTTAAGACAGTTAAGATTTGCTGATTAAGCCATACAATTCTAAGCCATTATTTGTGAATCAGAACAGTGATGGTGAACTATTTGGGCTGGGTGCGTTAAAAATTTGGAAAATGCCTAACTTGACTCTGCTGGTGTGTCACACCCTGCCAAACAAAAGAGAAACAATTCTCTGTCTCCAATCCCCCCACTCCTCAAAATCTAGGCCTTCCTGAACAGTGGCACTTGGCAGCAGCACTAAGGCTGCTGCACCTGGGCCTGGGTCTCAACTTCCATTTCAGAGCCACTGCTGTCATTCAAAAACGCTGCCTCATGATGTTTCCCAAGATGTGTGAGCCTTGGGAAATGGTGCAATTGCTCCTGCGACCCAGCACTTCCCAGGATCTGCCACATGCCGCTTGTCTTCGGATAGTGTTCTTTTTCTGTTGAAAGGCCTCTGCAGGTCACACAAGGCCTTTAGTATTGAAAAATCTTTGGAGAATGCTCTTCCACAGCCTCTGCAGCATTTGAAAACTGCGGGAAAGCACGCCCTGTTCTTGTGTGATTTTAAGAGGCTTCAGAGGCCATGCGAGAGCATGACCCTCTCATGTGACTTCAAGAAAGTCTGGAGGCTGCAAGACAGCACACACCATTCTCACACAGCCTTCAGAGCCTCTGGAAATCATGCAAGATCACGGTGTGCTTTTAAGAAGAGTTGTTGTCAAGTGCTGGTGAAGGCTGGCATGCCACCCAAAACGTCATGTTATGTCACCTTTGGCATGCATGTCATCGATTCATTATCACTGATTTAGAAACTACAGTGGTTATTTTTCACGTTATTCTAGCCCAAAATTAAACAAAACCTCATTACAGCCTAGCACAGTATGCAATCCCACTGGGGAAATAGAGCTGTTAATCCCATATTAACCTAAGAAATAGCAGTAGCAGATTACTTTACCCATGATTCGGCAAGGATGTGAGTAATTTGCTTTTGCACATATGTGCAATGTAAATTGGACTCCATACAGTATATTAGTTGTCTATGGTTTTCCTGTAACTTATGTACAGTAAATATATTAATCTTAATTAGAGATGTTTTGAATGTTTCACAAGTGTGGTAAATCTTTCATGCATCGATCTGATTTGGACGCAATAGTAGAAGGCTTTTGAATGAACCTCCAGTTTCTTAACTGCTCCCTTTTCTCATTATATTTAGTAAATCAATATATTTTTGTTTTTGTCTATGCTTATTCTAGTCCTACATCTGTCATGGGCAAATAGTGAACTGTATTGATCACTGTTAAAACCAGCCACATTTTAAAAAAAATCAGTTTAATTTTATAATCCTGATTTGTTTTCTTGCATGGTAAACAAAATTTATCATACTTTTGAGGTTTACATGTAGCCTGATCTGAAGTTAATTTGTGGCCAATTGAAAACAGAAGCAAAAGTCTTGGGTTGCCTCCTTGTGGCCATCGTGAAGGAAAGGGTGGGTGAGCACACCAACTCAAGGCATTCTCTCAGAAACAGCCAATTTTGCATTCTCCCATGAAAATGCCTCCCTAGGATGTTTTTGTTCCATCTGGATTTTTCTGGTTTTGGAAGGGAGAAATAGTTGGGGGAGGGGGAACATCTGGAGAATATTTCTGATGCAGAATTACCAGGACATATTGAATTCCTGTCTCTTGTTTCTGCAAACATTTCCATAAAAAGTTAGTCTTTCCCCTGAACATCCATACTCCATGGTAAATACAGGTTTTGGATACCTGTGTTGGTTACAATGCTGATAATTCAGTCTTAAAAATGGCAACACTAGTTTTCATATGTTACAGCATTACAGCACTCATACTGTAAGGTATTGGTGGGTAGTAACTTTTTCTAAAAATAAAAATAAATTTTAGATTCAAGGCTTGCATAGAATCAAAGTTGCTTTAAAATGTTTGCCTCAATAGCATTCTATTCAACCCTTGTAGTCTCTTGTTAAGGATTGAACTGCACTTTTCTTCAGAAAGTGGAATGGGAAATGCCTGTACTGTATGTTTTTCCTTGACTTTCCTGAGAGACAGACGAGTGAACTTTCAACTCCCCAATAATCTGTAATGTGGGAAAGTTCCATTTTTAGGTTTACATGAAGGAGCTACCTCTGAGAATAGCCTTTTGGCCTGGTGGAAAAAAACTAGAAACATCCCAGGAAGTCACTGAAACCTTGTAGTACTGTGAGAATTTGAATAAAAATAAACACTGGATTATTTCAAGCAAACTCCCTTGAGAAAACAAAGTAGGCTTATTCAGAATGGTTTGTCTAATCTTGACAGAACAAGAAAAATTAGCAACTGATTCCAGGTTTTGAAGGGAGGGAGAAGCTAGTAACATAGTGTTGAAACCTTGGAGAGGGGGAAAAAAAGGAAATGCTAAATGATATCAGACCTGAGACCAGAACAGTGAGATCTTCATGAGAAACTGCAGAGTCAGAGTGAATGATTTGGAAAAGGTGTTAGCTGGAATTCTCAGAAGTTTGAGTGTTTGAAAAATTCAAGAGTTTGAAAGAACCAGACAACAAGTATTTTCTCAGAAGAATTAATGGTTCAAGTAGCAAGAAGAGCTAATATTCATGTCGTGAGTTTGTGAAGCTACAAAACAAAAATGGTCCCCCAGCTGGCAAAACTAAATGAGAAGCATTGTCCTTTTTGAAATTATGATTTCTATATAAAAAAACATCCTATTTTATTTTATAAATTTGAATTTCATTCTCACAAACACTAAATTAATTAAACAGGCACATTAAATAAATAATATCCTGCAAAGGAATAGGTTAGGAATGTTTTTTTGCTTTCCTTCATATTAGCACATGAAACTTCTCCCAGATGACTTGATTGTCCCTCTTCAAGGGTTATAAAATAGAAAACATGGAGGGGAGCCAAGCTATTTGCCCCAATCCTGCCTACCTCAACCTGCCCTACAGAAAAGATCTGTGATTAGGTTGTACCCACCAGCATGCTATTATAATTGCAATAGGTTTCCTTGATTTCACTGAGATTTGGAACCCTGCTCAAAATAACACAGAGCCTAATTCAAAGCTTTTCTCCTCAAGATGGAAAGGTTTGAAGTGAATGAGGTGGGCAAAATGTATACAGTAGATGTATTTCACTCTCACACTATGGCTGTTATTATTATTAGCCTCTGAAAGAGACCTATTTATAGGAATATACAGACTGGCTTCTATATGACTTATGAGTTTGAGTTATATAACTAATTCAATCCATTTGAATTCAGTTAGAAAAATCACCTCAATTCAATTTTCTGAAGGAATCTAAGTTGATCTAGATCCAGTTCAAAAAGAGGTTTCAGTCCAGAGACTTGACAAAATTGTCACTGAATCTCTGAAACTTTGCCAAGCCTGTTTGTTTAACAGTACAAGAGGAACCTGCATTAATCAGCTTCCAGAATTCCAGTGTAATGTTTGCAGTCCTTGGATTAGAAGAGAAGAGAAAGACCTTGTGTTGGGGAAAAAATATATTGATTAACTGATCCTTGTTCAACTAGGTTCCTAGTTTAGGAATTTGGGAGCATTCCGCTGTTTTTGAGAAGACTCTGCCAGCCTCTGGTTCATAGAGGCTTCTGCTACAAAGGTGAATTCTTTTTTTCAAGATTTCTCTTGTGCATATGTCTCTGCTAGACTTCTGGCTTTCCTTTTAAAAACAAAGAAAGCAAGTTTACCCTCAGATTGGTTCTGCTGCTAGATTTCAAAGGTATCAGAGCATCTTTGAAAGATCTAAAAAATAACTGGGCTAAAGTTTTTAAAAGGCAGCAACTGTCTGTGCTACTTAAACTTACGTTGTATGGAGAAAGCTCTGAGTGTTGCTTTGAGTGTTCTTTGACTAGAAAGGTGGGGTGTAACAACAAGCAATAAAAGAACAAAACACAGCTGACACATTTTGCTGATAGCAAATATGATGCTGTATGCCTTTTCATTCCTGCACTCATGGCAGATTGTGAAGTTCTGTGATTCATGTTTTTAACAAAATCAAAGGTATACATAATCCAGAATAGAAATTATCCTAACAGATTTACGTTTATGAAAGAACACACCATCCTTGATCAATGGGATGCCAAATTTAGAAACTCAATCTTCTGGTGGAATTGTAGTCTTTGATATCATGTTATTCTCTTGTTAATAGAATACATGATTGTCACACGATTCTATGGATCAAGACTGAACCATTATTTAAAATATATTCATCTCCAGGTAGTCATAACTAAGTAAATCAATTTATATTTATCAAATATTATTTATAACTATTAGAACAGAGCTTTGGAACCTGTGATATTCCAGATATTGCTGAAGTAAAATTTTCAATAGTTCCACCAGCACAGAGGCTGGTGATGAATGTGGAATTTGTTCTTCCTAATCTATGCTCTAATATACAAGTATTTGATAAATTGAATTAGAGTTTGATGAAGAAAAATAATGGGAGAAGAAATAATACAAAACTCAACTCCTATTTGCATACTGTTTAGTTTCATTAACTACACATATTAAAAAGGAAACAACTCTATTATAAGTATAAAAAATTTTATTGCCTCCTGCTTTCAAGTTCAACCTTTAACTCCTCCTATAACTTTTATCTTCCTTTCTATAATTTTCCTAAGAATTGTAACTATTGCATGAGAAACTGGGTTCATTGTCCAGCTCCTTTCTGACTTTTAACAAGGTATTTCCATTAATTTTTCTAAGAATAAATATCCTTTGCCCCAACTTTCAACTGTCATTTTTGTATAATAAATCAACAGATATACAGTCTGTATATATAACTACATATAAAATTCCAAATTGTTCCCTGCTGTGAGATTTTGTAAAGCAAGAGGAACAAATTTACAACTGCAGCTTGAATAACCTTGTGGTCAAATAGCATTTATCTCATGGAATTCAAGTTACTGGTATTTGATGAGCAATACCTAGATGACAAAATAACTAGAAAGGAATAAGGAAATGGAACAGCAAACTTTTTTTTTTGTTTGACCCCAAAAGTTTGTCAACAATATACTGTGGCCTGGAGAAGAACAAGTTCAAGGTGTCTTAAGAAAACAAGAACACATAAGAAAGAAAGCAATTGCTTCTATGCACATGACAAATGAATTCGATAGCTCAAAAAACAAGAAAAAGTGTGCCAAACATTTTTAGATCTACTGCTGAAATGAACTTAAATCATTAAAAATAAAAGATAAAAATAATTCTGCTCTAGCATATCCACAATATAATATCTGCTGCCATTAACAACATCATTAATAACAAATGTCTATTTAATTACTCTTACTAAGATTTTAAAAGCCATTATGCTTGCAACTTGAAAAATTCATTAGCGCAAAAATGATGCTTAGTCAAATGCGCTCTCCCTAAAGTGATAAACTTTGGGATTTTAAAGGTATACCCATGAGCATTTTTTTATCCCTTGAGAAGTAGGAGTGGATATTTCCTCCTCGGTGGGAATTAGGGTTATCACCAAGAGTGGGCTGATTTTAAAATTCTGAGCTCACCCAATTGTATTTATTTTCTCACCCCAATCCTGATCTCCTTTCGCCTTATAGATGAGTTGGTGATATATAAATTTAAATAAATAAATAAATATTTATTTCCACACAAAAATCTGTCATCCCTAATAATGTTTATTTAATTAGTAGACCTAAAGTTGTTGCTATTGCCATATTGATAGAAAACTGAGATCTGAATTCCTTGCTAATTTACTGCAAATCATTCTGAGATCCTCCAGTAAATCTAGATCTACCCCCTTCATTTGAAGTGTTGAGGCAGACTGCTTTGCTTCAATAAAAAGCCTTGCAAAACCACCTTCTTGGCACATGCACGTATGCGTAGATCATTTAAACTAACATAGCTAGTTTGATGTTTTGGCCTTGCTTTCCAGGCATTTTGATATTTCACTGAGCAACTTTACAGGGCATTCTGATCAAAGTTCGAAGTAGAGGACAACAGTGTTCTGAAAGTTTACACACTCTTATTTTATAGCAGTGTTTCTCAACCTTAGCAATTTTAATTTGTGTGGACTTCTAGCTCTCAGAACTCTGGGAGGAAATGTCCATATATATTAAAATTGTCAAGGTGGAAAAACACTGCTATAAAATATCCATCTCCTTTTAACTGTTTAACAAATTTATTGAGGCATTAGCTTTTGTGTACATGATGAGGTGGGTCTGTGGTTCCTAAAGTTTAACATGTGTTAGTTTTTATGATTATGTGGCTATTGGATTTATTGCAAATTAAATATTATTTTTGAATTGGTTCATTGTCATCTTGTTGGGGTTTGACTCGGTATTAAGAACTGGAGTACTTGCCCAACATTTTATTTGCTTGAAGTTTTTTGTTATGGTGCCTAGCAATAGCAATAGCACTTAGACTTATATACTGCCTCACAGTGCTTTACAGGCCTCTCTAAGCAGTTTACAGAGTCAGCTTCTGGGTTCTCATTTTACTGACCTCGGAAGGATAGAAAGCTGAGTCAACCTTGAGCCAGTGAGATTCAGCAGAATTAGCCTGCAATACTGCATTCTAACCACTGTGCTGCCATGAGCCTAATTCGTTAAGATCTTGCACAATTTTTCTCTGCCTCTTCTCCCACTTATTCAAATGGGTAATATTTCTAAAGATGTGATGACTTATAAAGAAAGCTGGTAAAACACAAAAAAATAGCCAATTTTTTTCATTTATTCTTATTTTCCCTTGGGTTTTATTTTCCTACTTCTTTGCCTTACGAAACACATGAATACTGTAGCTGTTCTGTTCTCGCAAAGCAGACATCGAGATGAGGCAGGTTCACAACAAAGGATCTCTTTATTAAGTATATTCACAGAACAGAAGCAAGAACACAATGGCCACTTGCCTTTTATACTCCCCTTGCAAGGGGATGCACAGCCAATCATTGCAGGCCGTTCTCCCACCTTGCGCATGCGCGCAAGGCCACAGACAGCCTGTCTGGGTCCCGGGCAGACACGTGGTCTGTCCTGTCTCTGCAACCTTTCTGCAGCCTTCCTGAGCCTTGATGAATGACTCAGCAAGGCCCAGGACATAACACGCCTCCCCTCTTGGATTAAACAATACTACGCATATTGTTTAACATTATACACACACTCATCATGCCTGGCCGGTTGGCACGTTATGCGGTCAACCTTACTCCTGGCAACCTATTTCCCTTCAGGTCCCCGTGGTGTCCACGAACTTTCACTCTTTGACAATATTTGCACCGCAACACTATAATTGTTGTTTACTTCCTCAGACTAATAACCCTCCTGTATAGTGAACAGGGACCTTACATATTCATTTAAATACTTAGGAGGACCCTTGACCCACTCTGATCTCCGTGGAGCCAAATTAGGTGTGGGATTAGGAATAGGTGCCTGGAGTGCCTGCTCCCAGTTTGTGCAAAACAAGCCAGGACTTTGTCGCCCAGAAGACTCAGGGGTTCCCCCTGACTGCTGACTGGCTGGATCCACCAGACCCAAGCCAGATTCCCTTGGTGGGGTTGAGTTCCCCAAGCCCCTTGATGGGGTGAAGTTCCCCCAAATTCCATTGGACTCCTCTTGGGAGCACTGTCCCATAGAGCTGCCTCTATGGCAAGACCCCCGGAGTCTATGCCAGAGTCAGGAGCCGCCTCCATGGCAAGACCCCCACCTGGGACTCCTCTTGGGAGCACTGTCCCTCGAGCCCAAGACCAGCAGCAGGAGTAGCCTGAGTAGCCAATTTTTGGCCATTTGCCCCTAGCCAGGGACCTCTGCCAGAGTCAGGAGCCGCCTCTATGGCAAGACCCCCGGAGTCTATGCCAGAGTCAGGAGCCGCCTCCATGGCAAGACCCCCACTAGAAACATGTGGAGGAACATTTGGATAAGTGTCCCCGTGGAGAGACTGTGGTCCACAATCATAATTGGGGTCCCCCTCCCCCCCGAGAGCAGAGCCAGGAGCGGAAACATTGCCTGGAAGCCTCCAGCGCAATTGGTCTATGTGACGTCTAAGCACACGACCATCCTCCAAGGCCACTTCACAGGACAGTGGCCCAGAGACCTTGCATACCACAGCAGGTACCCAGAGATGTCCATGCCCATAGTTTCTGGCCCAAACCGGATCACCCACTTGGAGTCTCCTAGGTGCCCGCGGTTGTGACACCTGTGAAGCCACCCGGTCTGGGTGCAGCCTGTCCAGCTTCATGATGAGTCTGCGACCCCAGCGGAGTTCAGCTGGGCTCTTCCCTGTAGCTGTGCAAGGTGTGGTGCGGTGTGCAAGGAGAAAATCAGCTAACCTGTGATGCCAGGGTCCTTGAGTGATTCTATTTAACGCCTCCTTGGTGGTACACACCATGCGTTCAGCCTGACCATTGGTGGCAGGGTGAAAAGGAGCAGACATAGCATGCTGGATCATGTTGGCTTGGAGAAAAGCCTGAAACTCAGAAGAGGTAAATTGGGGACCATTGTCTGAGACAAGGACATCAGGAAGACCATGGGAAGCGAAGATTCCTCTGAGCACCTGGATGGTCCTGGCAGTAGTAGTGGAGGATACAGGAACGACCTCTAGCCACTTGGAATGGCTATCCATGAGGAGAAGGAAGAATTGCCCCTAAAAGGGCCCAGCATAGTCAATGTGTACGCGTGACCATGGAGTGAGTGTCTCCTCCCACCTATGTACAGGGGCCTGGAGCATCTCAGGCCGTGACTGTTGGCACACTTGGCACCCCTGAACCTGGGCCTCAATGTCCTTATCGAGTCCAGGCCACCAAAGATGGCTACGCACAAGCGCCTTCATCCTCACAATTCCCGGATGTCCCTCATGCAGAGAGAGCAAGATTCTAGTCCTCAATGAGGCCAGGATGACTACCCTGCTACCCCACAGGATACACCCTTTGAACGTGGAAAACTTGTGTTTCCTACGCCAGAAACTTTGGAACTCTGTACCAGGACACGTGTCAGGCCATCCTGACAACACCCATGTCAGCACGCGTGCAAGCGTGTGATCAGTGGCAGTTTCAGCAGCCACATCCCTATCATTGGGGGGAGATTCAGGCAAGTCCTGAATGGAAAGAATGTGTACAGCAGTAATAGGCCACAGGGACCTGAGTCCCATCAGCCTTAAGATGACTTAGCACTGCTCCTATCCCATAACGGGAGGCATCACATGCGATGCACGCAGGCAATTCCTCATTGAAATGCGCCAGTACTGCATTTGAGGATAGCAAAGCCTTGACTTCTTTGAAAGCCTTTTCATGGACCTTTGTCCATGTCCATGGAGTCTGCTTGTCCACGAGCTGGTGTAACGGCTCAGCCACTGCAGCCTTGTGGGGGAGAAATGAATGGTAAAATTTAAGTAGGCCCAGAAAAGCTTGCAGTTCAGCTTTTGACTGGGGACTTGGGGCCAGTTGAATGGCCTGGAACTTAGACTCTGCAGGGTGGATGCCTTCAGCATTAATAGGAAAACCTAGAAATTCGGAGGATGTTACAACAATCTTACATTTGTCTTGCTGTAACTTCAGCCTGGCTTGGCGGAAACGCAGCAAGACAGCTCTCAGCCTTCCAGCCAAATTCCCAGGTGACTCTCCTGCAATGAGGACGTCATTGAAATAGGGGCAGACCCCAGGAACGCCACAGAGCGTTCGCTCCATCACCCCTTGGAATATGCCAGGGGCTACGTTGACCCCAAACTGCAGCCTTTTTACTTTGAAAGCCCCCCTGTGAGTAACTATTGTCTGGGCCTCAGCTGTTGCCTTGTCAACAGGTAACTGTTGGTAGGCCTGAGCTAAATCAAGCTTAGCAAAGACTTTTTCCCCCTTCAGTGAGGCCAGGATGTGGCCCACCACAGGCACTGGATATGCATGCTGCTGCAAGGCTTTGTTTAGAGTGCATTTATAGTCTGCACAAATTCGGACTTCACCATTGGCTTTTAATGGTGTCACTATGGGTGTTTCCCATGGACTAGAATCCACGGGTTCTAGAATGACTTGTTGGAGCAGTTTGTCCAATTCAGCATCTATTTTACTTTTGAGGGCAAAAGGCACCCTCCTTGGTTTAACCCTGATGGGTGTGATGGCTGGATCTAATCTTAAAGCAATGGGAGGCCCCTTGTATGAGCCAAGCTCTGGGCTGAACACATTGGCAAACTCCTTACAGACTCCTGCAAGGCTGGCAGTTTGTAGATGGTTAAGACCAGTCACTTGGATCCCAAGTGCCTCGAACAAATCGAGTCCGATAAGTCTAGTGCGATCACCCCCAACTACCACCATATCTAACAACCCATCAAATTCCTTACACTGTACTCTAAGCGTGGCCTCCCCCTTCACACTAACTTGTGAATTCTGGAAATCAGTGAGGATGAGATTGGAGGGCCTGAGTTTGACTCGTGAGCCACTCCTGGAACAAACCTTATTAAAGGTGTCTGCAGAAATAATAGAAAGAGCGGACCCTGTGTCCAGCTCCATGGCCAGGGGAACTTCCTGCAACTTTACATCAATACGTAGCTTTTTCTTAAGGGGCCGGTGAACCCCAGTCTTGAATACCCCCCTACAGTACCCGCAGAAACTCACCCTGTGTTGGCTGGGGACCTTGGTACCTTTCAGAGGCAATTCATCGGGGAACCTGTTTTTCTGGCGACCCATGCAGGCTGATGCAATGTGGCCTTGCCTGCCACATGCCTGGCAAACAGCAGAACGAAAATGGCAGTCGGCTCTCCTGTGGCGACCCCCACAGCCGAAACACCGAAGGGATGCAGGCGTCTGTCCTCTGCGTTCGTGCAGTCTTCTCTCCGCCGACTGTTGAAGTTTGTCCACCTCTTCTTCCTCGGATTCTTCTCCGGATGCCTCTCGTACGACCTCTTGATAGAAGGGAACTGCTGCTGGAGGGTTCTTGGTCGACCGCAAGGCCTTCACCGTGCCGCCGGCTGCTTCTTCAGCTGCAACTTCTCTCAGGGCATCTTGGAAGGAAACATCAGCTCTAGGAAACAACTTTTGTTGCATCTCACAGCTTCGCAATCTGTAGACAAGTCGATCTCGGAGCCTCTCTTCCAAGTCTTGGAACGCACATGGCCTAGCAGCCTGCCTCAGAGCCGCGATGAAGTCCATAGCTGATTCTCCCAGCCGCTGATCCCGCTGCTCAAATTGGTGCCTCCAAGCTATTACGGAAAGCTTGGGCTCAAAATGCTCGTGCAGCATTGGTGCTGGGGCTACAAGGTTCTCAGCAATGTCAAAAGTCTCTTGCCCACAGACACACAGCAAAGTAGCAGCTTTCAATTCGTCTTCTTGGATCTTATTCACCCTGAAGTAGTTCTCGACGCGAGCTATGTAAGAGCTCCATCGTTCTGGGTGCGAAGTATCGAACTCAACAAGACAGCCCAGCTTGGACATCGTTGTGACCGATAGCCTCATTGACATCTCTCACCACAAGGAAGGAGAAGGGGTCCCACGAAGCCAAGCCCACCTCCAGCATCTTCGTACTGGCAGGCGGTTGCTTCTCCTGGACACCGCGCTTCTCTTCGCTTCAGGCCTTCAGGTGAGTTGGCCTAGCTTCTTCTATGGCTTCCTTTTCAGCGAATCCCACCTTCATCGCCAATGTTCTGTTCTCGCAAAGCAGACATTGAGATGAGGCAGGTTCACAACAAAGGATCTCTTTATTAAGTACATTCACAGAACAGAAGCAAGAACACAATGGCCACTTGCCTTTTATACTCCCCTTGCAAGGGGATGCACAGCCAATCATTGCAGGCCGTTCTCCCGCCTTGCACATGCACGCAAGGCCGTAGACAGCCTGTCTGGGTCCCGGGCAGACACGTGGTCTGTCCGGGTCTCTGCAACCTTTCTGCAGCCTTCCTGAGCCTTGCTGAATGACTAAGCAAGGCCTAGGACATAACAGTAGCATTAGTCTTAAAGTTGTTATTTATCAGTGTAAAAACAAAGGAATCACAGAAATCCTTCCCAAACTTTCAAGTGTGCAGTACAATCTCTCCTATTCAGCAACCTTTAGGATTTCACAAATACTAAATGCAGTCCTTGGTTGTGTTCCTACATTAGAAGAAATAAGAATGATGGTTGTCCATTTTCATCTGCTCAACTACAAAAGGTTGGTGACTTGCTCTAAATTGCAAGTGGAAAAGAGAAGATTGGAATTTAAATTTAGAGAACAAATTTGCAAAATACTCAACAAACTTTGTAATTGGTCTCTCAGCAACACGCAAAGGTCTTCAAATTGAACAGAGCTGTTAAAAACATCTGTTTTTTGTTCTAAAAAAGAACATAGAAGATAGATACTAGCTTCCCCAGTCACACTAATCCTAAAAGTAACAGTGAATCATCCATACAGAAATGTTGAATGCCAATGAGCATGTAAAATCCATCCTTAGGTTTTTTATGTCATTTAAAGCCAATTTTATACTAAAAAATGATGCGATGCTTTTTATTTAGCATTTGGAAAATAAGTGAAGGAGATAGCTATAATTTTGGTCACTGTGGTGGGCCCAATTGGTAGGAAAGGAACTTTCTGTAAACAAAGGCCAATGTGCCAGTTTATTTTCAGTTCAACTCTCTGTTACCTTGAACCTTATTCTACCAAGGTATGATTTGTAAAGCTGCAGCTGCTAAATAGAATGAATGAATGAATGCAGTAAACAAAATGTCTTTTGCCACACTCAAAAAGTGGGACACCCACAAGTCATAAAACATCTGTCATAGACAAGAAGACCTGTTTGCCTCTTGGCATGTGTCTTGGGCCTAGATGTGTGGGAAAGAACCTCCATATTGTACAATTCATTTTCAGATGAATGCACCACTTAGCACATTGCAAATCTTTAAATAAATACAAACTGAGTTAGAGTCAGTTCAAAACAGGCAGCTGTTATGTTAAAAATGTGGGTAGCAAACTGCCTGAAGTTTAAACTATTCCCCTACCTGTGTTTGAAATAGAAAATGATGAACAAACCATGCTTATTAAGCTACAACAAATCGTTTGTTCTGTTAATCATTAACAATAACTATATAACTGGCAGTGATAAAACCCAGAGTTTTAGAAATAGAAGGAGAAGGCAATGAATTTATATTGACTTCTCTGATATGTTTTTGATGGATTCAGTTGTTTATGCAGTATTTTCTAGATTCTTTACCTGTTAATCATATATTTGGGAGCTTGTATTCTAGACCAATGATTTCCAAAGTGGGGTACATACTGTACACCCCAAAGATGGCACAAGATGATCCTTTAGGGTGCAGGGAAAAATATTACAATGTGGTTTTTTGTATATTTTTCTCTTCCTTTATTTCATTCTTTTTTTCCCTTTTATTTGGAGTGGGTATATTTTATAATATGTATAATTATATATTATTATAATGTCTAAATAACTAAACATTTGGAGACCATGGCTCTCGACAATGAAGAACCTATTTTAGGATAAATACTAGTAAAAATGTAACTGTTTTCCACATTTTATATTGTTTTCTGATGTTGCTTCATCACACCATCAGTAAAATCAGGTAGGGAAAAGAATGCATCACCTGATTTCTTATACTGCCCCTACCAGCCAAAATTAGTTTAGTACTCTGGGTATCAGAACTTGAAGCCTCCATCTGATGCTGGAAGTATTTAAATATGCACCTTTTTTATGCATTCATCATTTTGAATTTGGTTGGTTTCCTAAGCATGTCATGAATTTGTGGTTTGGGTAATTGCCACGGTGATTTGGATCATTGCATGCAAAGCGCTTGCCCACACAATTGGAGATAATCTAAATAAACATGAAATATTTGATTGTGAAAGCCCATTTCAATTATTTTAAATGAGAGTCAGTTATATACTAGAGAGAGTAAACTTAAACAGTCTCCCATGAAAACTGTCCATGTGATTTACAGCACTGATTCTCCAGGACTTCACATTGCTTTGTAAATGTTGTGATACTGAAAGTTGCTTTTCAATTTTATTCCCAATGATATGCCAAACAAAATCTTTTTTTTTTTTCAGAGCAAGCATGTATTAGGATTGCATTTTCACACAGTTATTTTTCATAACTTAAAAAAAAATCCCTTTCCTGGTCAGGACATATTAGTTCTGATCTTGTCACTATATATGAAAAATTATAATGTTTTATAATGTTTTGCTTAAATGTATATTTACTTTCCACCGGAATACTATGGATTGCTTTTGTTATTTTAATGCTCATTTTTTCATTTCACAAGGGTCAGTTTGAAATACCTTCTTACATTAATCTCCCTAAATCAGAATGATTATGAACTCGACCCCTTCACTGCTTGGGCTTTATTCAGAATCATGTATGAATAAAATAAAAGTGCTAGTTCTCATATACTGCTGATACTATTCTTCCATTGCAAAAATGCTTCCTTTAATCTTCCTTCATGGTTTCTTTAATCCTTCTTGGCAAACTTTTCTGGAGTTTTTGGCAAGGTCTTTGTCCATCAGGTCATCCCCTCCACATGCTTGCTGACATTATCAAATAATTTTAAAAAAAATTGAAATAAAATTTATCTTGGCAAAGTTTTCTTTATTTAAAAAATAATTTATTCTTAATGAATCATTAATTTTATTGATTTATTCAATTTCTATAGCCACCTATCTTAGTCAATGACTCTGCATGGGTTATAATTCAAAACCTATACAGTACACTAAGACGTTTTAAAACAATAATACTTTCAATTAATTTTCCTGGAACAGATCTGAAGCACAATTACATAGATTTTCTCTGGATCTCTTTTAAAAACTGTATGTGTTTTCTGCTATGATAGAAAGGACCATTTTAGTTCCTTAAGAATTCTTGTGCTGACCTCATTTGGACCTGAACATTTGTTTCCTCACAATTCCCCATAAAAGTTGCCTTAATTATTTATCTTCTGACTAACTTCCTAAAAATATTAATTCAGGTGAGAAATCAAGCAACTCATTTCTCCCAGTCATTTGGTTACATTTCCCAGATGAGAATGAGAATGAGAGCAGGTTTTCTAGTATTGATTCGATAAATTTGATTTTAATAAAGAGAGAGGAAGGATTTTATTTTATTTTTTTTATGTTTAATGTTGGTAGTTTGTTCATGTTTTGAATTTTTATCTGAAACCCCCATATTTTGTAAGATTTCAAATTACCAAACAGAATTAGAATCAGAGAAAGATTAAATAATGCTCTACCACTGCCCATATAAAGTATTAAATTTAGAAGCAGTATAGTGTTCTCAGACATTTTTATAAGTGACATTAACAAATGTCTTTTAGATTCCTTGGGAACAGTTGAGCGTACTTGTAAATTACTCTTCTGCAGTATGTCTTTCAGTCGAGGACTGAACTACAGTATGGATTTATAGAGGCACATCACGGTTGATACATTACTTGAGCTATTTGCTGAATGTTATGATGAACAGTTAGCCAGCACTTTCACTGATGTGTTCTACAACATTGCCAGCCATGGAGCTTGATTCAAGGAGTTTTTTTTACCTTTTTTAGTATCATTGTTGAAAAGTAAAACTTTAGTTCCCATTCTGGTATTATGAGTTCTCTTGACTGAAATGAGATAGTGAAGGTTGGACTTAAAATGCCAATTTCAATAATGCAGATATTTGGGGTTGGCAGAGGCATGTGAAATTTAAAGCAAAAAATGTTTAACACCTGTAAAAATATTAGTAGTGAGGTTGTGTCCTGGTTTCTACTATACCACCTACCATCCCTAGCAAAAGAATGATGTGTATTGTTTAGAAAGAAATACCACATATATAGATGCAGTCATCTACACACACTTATGCTAGTGATAATAAGATGAACATCTGTTTATTACAAGACATGTTGCAGCATTCTGTCTTACAGCATTCCTAACCAGATTTAAATGCACGGCCTTCCTACTATCTGTATAAAAATGACATGTGGATTCATTTTTTTTGTTAAGCTATGAACTAAAATTCAACTGTCATAGAATTACCGGAAGGTGAAAAAGAGAGAGGTTTCAAGGGTGACAGCTAGAAATTCACTTCTATAGCAGTTTCTTCTTAACTTTATTGAAAATCTTTCCTCAGATTTACTGAAGACAACATTTCATGAAGTCTTCAACTAAACTAAATACTTCACAGTGTAGTTAAGAAATGTGGGCTCAAGGAAAAAAAAGTCAAGTATGATTGCTTCCTCTTTTCCTCAATTAAGAAAGAAAACAAGTCTTATTTTCCATTTTCTTGGTTGTTGAGTATCCAGGTAACAAACCACTTAAAATCGAACAAACAAAACTTGATAATTGGCCCCATCCCCATCTGAGCCACAGAAAAATGTAACCATGGAAACCTGTAGACCATCTCCTGCACCTTCAGGATTTAGGCTTTTCAGAATCTGTCCAACAACCAAGTAAAATTACATTTCAGGGAACATTTTGTTCTTTCCTTTAAGGATGGGTGGAAGTGGACCCATAAATAGTTCTCAAAAAGGAAGAAAGGAGGGGAAAGTGCAGGCGATATTCAAGACTCTATTTTAAAAAGGGAGATGTTAAAAGTTCTTCTGAGCAAAGAAGAAACATGCATGGACCCTGCAAAAGACAATAATTAAGCCTGGGATGATTCAAGCCCAGCAGGTTGTCAGAAAGCTCAGTTGCAAACATGAACTTTCTTCACTGAGAAGTTCAATACAAAACAAGTCACTTCACAGTCTTAGTTTCAGCTCTCTATTCTCCCCTTGGTAACTGTGAATGAAAATTCTGCCTTGGTTTAGGAGCCTAAGAAGACTGTTTTCATAAAGCTACATTATTAGAAATTGCAATATTATGCAGTCCTGATGTATTGCAACAATTTTAATTTCTCTTGGATAGATATTTAAAAAACAACTGCAGGTGGATCACAGAATAACAATAGCAAAACAATAATATATCTACAGTTTAATTTACAGTTAAGACCATTTTTAATCATTTGAATAAATCAAAAACATATCCGTGTGTTTGTGTGTATGTGTTGCACAGTACTAAATTTCTCCAAAGTGTTCAAAGGTAGATCTAGATTGGGTAGAAGTCTGATGTAATTCCCTTAGAAAGAAATTCTATGAAGTTATTATTGATAAGCCCCTTCCTTGGAACTAATTAATCTAATTAATTGGAGATGGTTGTTTGAATATTAACAGATCCCACCTCTCCACCCACTCCTCCCCCGCCCTCCCCATGTGTCTTTGGTTTTAATGTTTGTTTTAACTTTTTATGTTTTAGCTTACATGTAACTGTTAGCAGCCTAGAGTTACTCTATGGTAAGATGGGCAGTCAATAAGTTTTATAAATAAATAATAAATATTAATATTTTTTTGCTTAAGATTATCCCCTATAACCAATTTTTGGGTGTGACTTTGGTGGAGTCATGTAGCAAAATTGAATTTTCATATCAATTAACCCTCAATATGTTAAATTCATATCAATTAACCTTCAATACGTTAAATTTAGCTCAAAAATGAATTAAATGCCAATGTTGTTGTTGTCAGACTGATATGAAATATGCTCTGAACTTCTTGTTTTCTACCAACATCTTGGAGATGGCTACCTTTTGAATCAGTTGTATTTTCCAAGCTGTCTTAAAGATTGTCTCAGAATCTGGCATCTCCTCTGGTAAGGAAGCCCTCATTGATCTTGTAATAACAAGGGTGACATAGCTCAACAGAAATACCTTATATTTTACCACTACAATAATTTCATTTAATCTTCCACAAGCCTTTTGTTCCATTTGACTAAACTGTCTAACAAAAGAAAATACCATAACTTTGCAGTCTGCTATTTAGTATATAAATGATCACACAATGTTCTTTAGCTTCTTATAAAACTTGACTGTAAAGAATGCCATGAAGACTGTCCAATGGTGCATGCACGAAGTGTTAATGGAGCCAGGAGATGAAAGTAATTTTCCTAAAGTTTGTTGCATAGGCACTATAGATTAGACACCACCATTATTATTAGCACTAGTGTAATATTGTTCAGGTTTCTCCCCAGCAATTAAAGATTCCTTGCTGCTTAACTTTATCCTCAGAGAATTTTATATCTCACACATTTTGATAGAAGTATAAGCTCATTAACAGAATATTTTTTAGCCAGACCATTACGTCTTCATTTTGAATCACAGCTCATTAAAACAATTATAATCAAATGTTTCATTTTCTTTTTCCCTTGTGAGGAACAGCTGAAAAGGTTATGTTTGTTTTTCTTTATCAGAATCTCTAGAGCTATATAAACAGAATACTTGGACTTGTTTGTGCTGCTTTTCCTTTATATTTTAGACTGTTCTTGAAAATGCACAGTTGAACTAGTAGTGCTTTTCTTTGTGTCAAGAGAGTTAAAGATGAGGTACAAAACTCTGGGTGTACTTCATGGATCTTTCACGTTGTTCTCTAGCTGGTCTTAATCAGAAACTTGAAGTAAAAAACTAAAAATGATCATGCATTATACATTTGCAACTTACCTTTGGACCAATCAAAAAATAAGCAGAGAAAACAGTAAGAATTAGTGTTCACATAAGCCATTGCAGAAGAATGTTCAAGAATGGAATGAAGTTGAGCAATAACCATGAATATGCAAATGAAGTATTACTCACAAGTAATCAGAATTGTAATCAGGATAGCAGGATAGAGATGGAAAAGGCAAATCAAAAGGACAACAGAAAATAATACTAAACTATAGCATGGTTGCATCCAAATGCACAGGAGGAGAGAACAAAGAACCATGATAAAATCATGGCTTCATCAAGATCTAGGTGGTTGGTGCCTAAGACATGAGCAAATTTTCCCAGTTTAAGCTTTTTATCTCTATTTTCTGTATTTTTAAATTTGCTTTTATGTTCTTGGAAAAGTGCGAAATCTTAAAAATGCTCTTTGGAGTAAAACACTTTTTGGCACTCTGCTCCTGGTAGTGTAACAATTCTGTGGAATTCAAGGCTTTTAGGAAGAAGGATGCTACCCTTTTTCTGCATCTAGAGGGGATGCTTCAACTTTATGTCAAGATATTTTGATCATAATTTGGTTCCTTTCTCTTCTTTATAAACACTAGTGTATCTTCTCAGCCTCTTTGTCTATTATACCTCTGGACTCCAGAATGACTGAGATAGATGACTCTGCCAAACTGATGGCTCTCTGTTCTTCATATCTCCAATCCTAGATAGATTATTTCCCCATTTCGTGACAAAAGCAACTAACAACATGAATTCTGTATAGCTCATCTTGCTTCCCAACCATGTCAGGTGGATAGGATGGATGTCTAAGTATACAATTTGTCTAATACAGAACCATGGCATATTCCACAAGGAATATGCCAACTTACTTTATTTTGCTCCATGCAAACAAAATTGAGATTCTCTGTGCTCATCTGTTAGCCTGGAAGAACAAACTGTGATTGGATGTGCTGCAGATGCACAATTAAGTAAAAATGCCTGATCCCATTGTATTGTATTCTAGAATCCTAAAATACCTGAACATTCCATATAAAGTCTTCTTCATTTGTAAGAGATTATTTGAAGAACAATATGCTGGTGTCCTGAAATGCTTGAAGCTTAGTTTTATTGGTCTTCAGAGTCACAGTTTTAAATTTCATCATTCCAGCATTCAGTCTGCAAACGATTTACTACTTTGTCCATTACCAGTGACTATGGTACATCATCTTCCAGGCCTTTAGCTAGATTGAGTGAAGCCTCTTTGGATTCTGTGGGTTTCTTTCTTTCTTTCTTTCTTTCTTTCTTTCTTTCTTTCTTTCTTTCTTTCTTTCTTTCTTTCTTTCTTTCTTTCTTTCTTTCTTTCTTTCTTTCTTTCTTTCTTTCTCTTTCTTTCTTTCTTTCTTTCTTTCTTTTCCATTCTTGTCCAGTTTCTGTCATCTTTGCTATTTTTCTTCTTTACTTTTTGTTTCCTATTGTATTTTTTAATGTTTTTTTTTACTTGTCAACCACTCTGAGTTGATGGGGGGTGGCATGCAAATTTAATCAATCAAAAATAGGATCAAATGATAAAAAGGTAGATAATAATGCCCTTATAAAATAAAAATGACATTTTCATGTCATGGAGAAATAAGTAGCAATATAAAATAAAATATATTTTCATCAATAAAAAGCAATGAGGGAGACCAGCAGATTTCTTTTAGGAAATACTTCAAGTGCATGAGCCCACATTGGTGTACTTTCAAAGGTCCTACATATAGTTGCAGCTGCACAAATTCATAGCTACTACATCCCCAAGAGTTATATCTGTCCACTCAACCTACCCATGGTCAGATAGCAACCATTGGGTATACTTAGTCATGATTATTACCTTTGTATTTTTGTACTTTCATTACATTTTCCTCTACTGTTCTGTTTTGTTTGTAGTTATATAAGCTTTGAAAGTCCCCAAACCTGCTGATAATCCAAAAATGGATTGGGGTCATTTTGGCAAAACAATCATTTAAGAAAGTACATTTCTCAAAAAAGTGCTTTGGGCCAGACTGCCCACTTTTCAGATTCAAGAATATCCAGTGATTGTTATTTTCTTTTTTTTAAAAAAAAAGTCTGATCATGTTAGAACTGTTTCCCAGGATGAATTTTAAGAAAGCTGATTCTGATAAAAAGAAAAGATACTATACTTTGAAGCCTTGGTCCATATGTAATAGTACTTTTCCATGTACAGTTTCCCAAGGTATTCCATTTTAAAATAAGGAATTTATTAAAATGGCATCTTTTCTTTCTTTCTCTTTTACAAACATAAATATACAAAAATTCAGTATCTGATAACCAATAACCATAAATCTCCTCCACAAATAAATCAGGTATTTGCCATTGTAGTATTTGTTTTTCTCACAACCCTTGACCTCTCCTTCCACATAACACTAAATGCTATGTTTCTTTTCTTGGGACCATTAACAGTCGGACTCTAAATGCAAGTTGCTATTGTGCCATGAATTCTATGATCAGTGTCGAGTATAATGAGGTAAAAGATCTGTTCTTCATTGCCTCCCTAATCATATCATTTAAAAAAAAAATTCATTGTATTCTAGATAAGAAAAAAGCTAAGCATTTGGTCGATATTAGAATACATGAACCAACCTTGTTCTCGTTTTAATTTGATTTTTGTTATCTACTTTAATCCCAGCACACTTAGGTATTTTGCCTCTGTTAATTATTTTTCACACAGATGGATATAAAATCAAGGACAATGTGAAATATGACAGAGAAATAATGTGAATGAAGATCTTGTTTAAGACTAGAAGCCCAGTGTTCTCAAAATGCTTATTAAATGGTTAGAACATCTTGCTGCCCCAGGAATTAGAGATTTGGAAATAACAGGAAGAGAAAATGACCCCTGAACATCCATAAACAATTGTTGTGATTTCAGAGGTAACTAGACAACCTATTCAAAAGGTCAGAACTGGCATTGAAAGAAAAGCCATTGGCCTGCAAAAGATTACATCCACCTATGAAGTTGACTATACTATAACCAAATACTATACAAGGGTTGTTAATGTAGTGAGCCATTTGACTTCATTTTTGCTGGTCTGTGGTAGTCATTCAGGAGCTAAGTATTCAGGATTTTGGTCAGCCATTATTTATAAAGTGTATCTGCCAATGGTGATATTAAATATATAGGAAATAAATATATTAACTATAATTCATTTCATTCATTTAGTAAGTCAGTTTGTCATGACATTCCTTATTGGCAAGCCACACAAAGTTTGAATTAGACTTTCAGCCTAAAAATATTCTTTATCTTCTGGGTACCAGACTTAAAATGAAAACTGTGGTTCCATTTGCATCCGGATATTCCTGCAGTCAGCAGAGAGATTCTAGCTCCAGTTTGCCTGCAGGTATAATGCAGAAACAAGCAGTATAGTGGGAGATAAATGACCACCATCTTCTGCAAGATGCAGCATGCAATTTACCTGCCACCCAAGAGGCTAATGAAAGGGACTGTCACGTTGATTATGCTAAATATAATAATATTCAAAAGAGTACTTTTGAAGACTCCTAAAATAGATCCTATCCAAAATCATTGTTAAAATTGCTTGGGCTTCAATAATAACAAGTACCAAATGATGTACATATGATAATGGCAACATTTATAATTTCTTGTTTCATAAAACTTAATAGCAAATTACAATTTTTCATTTTCTAGGATTTATTCCTAAATTTTTAAAGTTAAGATTTTCCCAGGCTTTAGAAATCCTGGAAAAGATTTCAGAGATCTAGACCAGGGCTTTTCAACCAGTGGTACGGGTACCACCTGTGGTACATTGGCACCTGGCAGGTGGTACGCGACCATCCTAGAAAAGTGGTAGCGGGGGAGGGGAATGAGCTGAACCGGTGGCAGCACCGCACAAGCCTGAGCGAGAGATGGCTGGAGCTGCAAGGCTGTCAGGGCTCAGCGGAAGCACCAGGATCAGTGCCGCTTTCCAGCTGATCGGCGCTTCTTCGGGGCTGTCAGGGCTCAGTGGAAGCGCCAGGATCAGCACCAGGCTCCAGTTGGAAAGCAGCACTGATCCTGGCGCTTCTGCTGAGCCCAGAAGACGCGCCGATCAGCTTGAATGTTGCAGCATCTACAGGGTTTTGTGATTTACATTCAGATGCTTGGCAACTGATTCATATTTATGATGGTCACAGTGTCCCAGAGTCATGTGAAGTGACCAAACTCTGTTGCAACCACCCAGCAGATGGGGGGAGTAAAAACCAGACACCCCCCTCCCACACCCCCGCTGCCAATCCTCAACAGAAATGCTCACAACAATGAAAACCTCGGACAGGAGGAAGAGCGCGGCCAGGCGGGCAGGCAGGTGTCTTGCTCGGCTGTGGCTTGGGGGGCACTTTTTTCAGTGCCATTGTAACTTCGAACAGTCACTAAGCGAACTGTTGTAAGTCGAGGACTACCTGTACTTTATCACTTTTTTCCGGGTTTTTTTTTTGTCATCAAGTTTTTGACACCTTGTTAGGTGACTGGTGGTACTCGGATATTGCCATATCCTAAAAGTGGTACAATGGGTGAAAAGGTTGAAAAGCCCTGATCTAGACTTTACAGGCTCTCTCAGAAGGAAATTGAAACAGCAGCTCTTTAGAATCCCAAAACATACACTAATTATTTTCGTTGCCTATCAGATAGCAAATAAAATTGACTGTCCAAGCAGAACTATCTGGATAGATATATATGTGAAATTATTACTGGGGTGCTTTTAAATTGTAATAACAATAACTTTGATATCCTTGTTAAGAGCACAGTGCAAGGCTATGAGCACATTAAAGAACCTGTAACACACCATAACCATAAATTGTCCTTACTTTTCAGGAAAGGCTATTTCTAATCCAAATTCTAGTGAATTTGCAAGAACTCAGAAGCCAAGGAACCATTCATATAGATTAAATTCATATAGATTAAGTTGCAGACAAATGCTAATGCATGAACTCTTTTCCTATTGAGCTAGATTGTATGGGCATTTTCTTTTTCTTTATCTAGAATCCTTAATAATGCATTAGATGACCAAAATTTCAAAAGAATCTGCTAATCTTCTTCAGCTTCACCTCTGGTTGCTGATGAGCAATGTATCATCCAAACACATTATAGAAATTAGACTTTGCATTCCATTATGCATTCAGACATTAATAGCAGTATGATAAACCTGTCTGAACCTCTGGGAGTTGGCTATATAAATCAATGTTCCATATAAAAAGATTACATTCTCATGTGATAGTGTTGAAGTTCTACATCTTTCTCTCTGGCCTTTGAAAAACACCCATCTGCAAGAGAATGTTCAAGTGCTTAATAAAAAGGGTACAGTTGCAAGGAAACTCAAGGAAGAAAAGAAAGATTTGAGCATCAGATGAAAACTTTCCTTCTTTTTAATTGGCCTGAAAGCCAATTTTAATTTTCCATGCAATTGTGGAAAATTTAGGTTAGGGATGCTGAGAAACAAAATGAATGGGAAATGCAGTTGCCAGGCTGTATAAATCATTCGGTGAACAAGGCCAGGAACAGCAGACCCTTACTCCTCCTGTCAGTCATTCCTTTGCTATTGAGGGTGGTGGATTTTCAGAGTATTATATCTCAGAATAAACTCAGAGACTCACAAACATAACTATGGAATCCTGAAATAGTCCTTATGTGTGAATGGGTGGCGAGGAGGGAAGGGAAGCAGATCTATGATTCTCTCTGCTATATTAGTAGTCCTTTTATTTCTATGGGACTATTTCTGCACATTTGTCATTGTTTTGGACTTTTTCCATTCATTTAAGACTTAAATTAAATTTTAAGTGGAGAAGGCTTAATAAACTTAAGAGGAGTATTAATGTTTCATAATGTTTATTGACTCAGCTTTGTAAATGGATATGTTTTCACATGTCCAGAGGCAAGTAGCAGAACATAGAACATAGAATCATAGAGCTGGAAGGGATCTTCTTGTCCAACCTCCTGCTCAAGACAGGAGACCTTATGCCATCCTGTTCAAATGGTTGTCCAATCTATTTTTGAAAACCTCCAGTGATGGAGCACCCTCAACTCCAGGAGGCAAACTGTTCCATTGAGCAATTGTTCTCAATGTCAGAAAATTTATCCTAACTTCTTGGTTGGATCTCTCTTTAACAAGCTTCCACACATTATTTCTTGTCCTGCCTTCTGGCACTTTGGAGAATAAGTTAATCCCCTCTTCTCTTTGACAGCCCCTCAAGTACTGAAAGACAGTTATCATATCCCTTCTAAACTTTCTCTCTGGTTGGTTAGACAAGTAAGATGTTTAGAAATTTAGAAGCACACCTATATCAATTTCTTTGTTTGTGTGCACATGCACATTACAAACTGAATATGCAACTACTGTTAACACAAATAAAACAATTTTATGAATAGTCAACCCTAATCTTCTATGTTTGCATGGACATGTCTAATGTGTAAATTTGATCATTTGTTAAAAATGTCTGCAAATTTTGTTTTTGCTACATTTCTTTTCATAGGTGTTATAAGAAATGCTTCAAATTACTGTAGATCTGCAATTTTCCAATTCATATTATTATTTACTGACTAGAACTTCTATGCATACACAGGTACTATGATAGAATGTGCACCTGGAGGAGCAGTGGGGGAGAGTTTTGGCAACATGGAGCTTTCCCAGAGAGAGGCCTAAATTAAGAGACTATGAAATCCCAAGCTGAATGAAGGCGGGGGGAAGAGATTCAGGGTAGCCACACTCTAGAATCTCTTTAGATATAGCTAGTAGATTATAGCTTCAGTCTGGCAAGATTCTGTCCATTAGGTGTAAACAAATAAATGATTAAACTTAATTCGATTTCTCTATGCCATTTCTGGTCTTGAGTCTGATAGTTCTTTACTACACAAATATGTTACAACAAAGTATGCACAGAGTATTTATGCAATATACCAAATTTAGGATCCAATGCCAAGGTGTTTTATGTTACATGTTCTCAGTTCTGAAATACTAAGTCTATGAACATGGGAGGAACAAAGAAAAAATCATATTAATATTTTGCTGAAAAAGTATTTCTTGAGATTTTGTGGCTTGTAACAGGCCTGGCAAAATTAATGAAACTTTTGAAAGGAACATTTGTATTTTACTCTCAAGGTCAGCTTCTGCTGAAAACATATATGCATCTAACATCCAATTCTGGACCACAGATAAATCACAATGGAAAAAAGTATCAGATTTTTTTTTCACAAGCACATAAGTCAAAAAAGGTGACCTCAAAATCACCTATACATGTATATGAAATATATAAAGGTATATTCATGTGCTATAATATGGAACACATATAATAGAATAAAAATGCAAATTTTGGAAAATCAGTATCTGTTTTATGGGGGCAGAATGGGTAAAATAAGTGATAATAAAATAATATATTAATTATTTAGTCAAAGGATGGGCTGATATATTAATAAAAATGATGTAGCAATACAACTGCACCTTAAAGTCCTAAAGATATATAATTTGGCATTTTAAAATTCTCTAGGCTATAAACTTCATATAACATTTTTAAACAGTCTACTGATTTAGAAGAGATTTAATGCTATAGCTCTGTACTTTCAGTACTGAATTAACTAGGCGACATTAACTGTTAGTCACTGAATATCTCTTTCTTTCTCTCCCTCTCTCATAAACACAAACTTAACTATCCCACATAGGGGGGAGGTATCTCATAGATACTTTTATCACAAACTCCAAAACTGGGAAAAACATCTTAACAAAGTGAAGGGATTCTGACGTTACTTGGCATTTGGGTTCTTTGTGGTTCAGGAATTTAAAAAAATCAAAAATACAAAATTATAGAATTCTATATTATGACTAACTCCCACAAAATAACTAATTATACACTATATAGTTATGAATATGTAGCACTTAGCAAAGGAAGGGAAAAAGCACAAAAAAGCTTATAAATTAGTTGAAGGGCAGTACATCTTTATTGGAATAATGTGCATCTTTCCAATAAGTTTTGTTTAGATTACACATACATTTTTCAAAAAATACTAAAACATATGGGGAAAAAACATGTAAATTCCAGTAGTGTTATTCTTAGGAGACTAAAATCTTTAGCATCTGGAGAATCATCATTTGCAAAGTGGATAAACAAATTATACCTACATGGCAGTAAATCTCTTGTTCTTATGACTTTTAACTGGACAAAATAGTGCATCATAGAGCAATCATTTTTAACTAGGTACTGCAGATAGTACTATATGCAGGATATGTCCAAAACTCAGAAACCATGTCTCTTAAGGGAATTAAATTTGGGAAACTTGTGGCTATTTACTGGCAGCTGGGCTGCTAGGCTTTGCTGCTGCAGTTACACGATCTTAATTTTCAACATTCTGTGACAGTTTCCCAGCCAGTCTAGCAATTCCTTGCTCCCTTTTCCACCCAGGAGTAACCTCTTACTTGCCTGCTGGGGAGGGGAGGGAAGGGGAAGAGGAAGGGGAAGGGGAAGGGAAGGGGAAGGGGAAGGGGAAGGGGAAGGGAAGGCAAGAGAAGGCAAGGGAAGGGAAAATTTCCAATGCTCCCTCCAGAGTCCCACAAGGAAACTCAATTAGGCAGCCAGCAGAAATTGTTCTTGTTATGTCCTGGGCCTTGCTGAGTCATGCAGCAAGGCTCAGGAAGGCTGCAGGAAGGCTGCAGAGACCCGGACAGACCACGTGTCTGCCCGGGACCCAGACAGGCTGTCTCCGGCCTTGCGCGCATGCGCAAGGCGGGAGAACAGCCTGCAATGATTGGATGTGCATCCCCTTGCAAGGGGATATGAAAGGCAAGTGGCCATTGTTGTTCTTGCTTCTGTTCTGTGAATGTGCTTCAATAAAGAGATCCTTGTTGTGAACCAGCCTCGTCTCGACGTCTTCATTAGAAGAACAGAACATTGGTGGCGAAGGTGGGATCCGCTGCAAAGGAAGACAAAGAAGAAGTTAGGGCCAACTCACCTGAAGGCCTGAAGCGAAGAGAAGCACGGTGTCCAAAAGAAGCAACCACCAGTCAATACAAAGACGCTGGAGGTGGGCTTGGCTTCGTGGGACCCCTTCTCCTTCCCTGCGGCGAGAGGCATCAAAGAGGCTATCGGTCACAATGATGTCCAAGCTGGGCCATCTTGTCGAGTTCGATACTTCACACCCAGAATGATGGAGCTCTTACGCAGCTCGCATCGAGAATTACTTCAGGGTGAACAAGGTCCAAGAAGACGGATTGAAAGCTGCTACCTTGCTGTGTGTCTGTGGGCAAGAGACTTTTGACATTGCTGAGAACCTTGTAGCCCCAGCACCAATGCTGCACAAGCATTTTGAGCCCAAGCTTTCCATAATAGCTTGGAGGCACCAATTTGAGCAGCGGGATCAGCGGCTGGGAGAATCAGCTATGGACTTCATAGCGGCTCTGAGGCAGGCTGCTAGGCCATGTGAGTTCCAAGACTTGGAAGAGAGGCTTCGAGGTCAGCTCGTCTGCAGATTGCGAAGCCGTGACATGCAACAAAAGTTATTTGCTAAAGCTAATGTTTCCTTCCAAGATGCCCTGAGAGAAGTTGCATCTGAAGAAGCAGCTGGCAGCGTGGTGAAGGCTTTGCGGTCGACCAAGAACCCTCCAGCAGCAGTTCCCGTCCATCAGGAAGTCGTGCGAGAGGCATCCGAAGAAGAATCTGAGGGAGGTGGACAGACTTCAACAGTCGGCGGAGAGAAGACTGCAAGAACGCAGAGGAAAGACGCCTGCATCCCTTCGGTGTTTCGGCTGTGGGGGTCGCCACAGGAGAGCCGACTGCCATTTTTGTTCTGCTGTTTGCCAGGCATGTGGCAGGCAAGGCCACATCACATCAGCCTGCTTGGGTCGCCAGAAAAACAGGTCCCCCGAAGAGTTGCCTCTGAAAGGTACCAAGGTCCCCAGCCAACACAGGGTGGGTTTCTGCACGTCCTGTAGGGGGGTATTCAAAACTGGGGTCCACCGACCCCTTAAGAAAAAGCTGAGCATCGATGTAAAGTTGCAGGGAGTTCCCCTGGCCATGGAGCTGGACACAGGGTCCGCTCTTTCTATTATTTCTGCTGACACTTTAAAAAAGGTTTGTTCCAGGAGTGGCTCACGAGTCAAACTCAGGCCCTCCAATCTCATCCTCACTGACTTCCAGAATTCCCGAGTCAGTGTGAAGGGGGAGGCCACGCTCAGAGTACAGCATAAGGAATTTGATGGGCATTAGATGTAGTAGTTGTTGGGGATGATCGCACGAGTCTTATCGGACTCGATTGGTTCGAGGCACTTGGGATCCAAGTGACTGGGCTTAACCATCTACAAACTGCCAGCCTTGCAGGAGTCTGTAAGGAGTTTGCCAATGTGTTCAGCCCAGAGCTTGGCTCATACAAGGGGCCTCCCATTGCTTTAAGGTTAGATCCAGCCATCACACCCATCAGGGTTAAACCAAGGAGGGTGCCTTTTGCCCTCAAAAGTAAAATAGATGCTGAGATGGACAAACTGCTCCAACAAGGCATTCTAGAACCTGTGGATTCTAGTCCATGGGAAACACCCATAGTGATACCATTAAAAGCCAATGGTGAAGTCCGAATTTGTATGGACTATAAATGCACACTAAACAAAGCCTTGCAGCAGCATGCATATCCAGTGCTTGTGGTGAGCCACATTCTGGCCTCACTGAAAGGGGGGGAAGTCTTTGCTAAGCTTGATTTAGCTCAGGCCTATCAACAGTTACCTGTTGATGAGGCAACAGCTGAGGCCCAAACTATAGTTACTCACAGAGGGGCTTTTAAAGTAAAAAGGCTGCAGTTTGGGGTCAATGTAGCCCCTGGCATTTTCCAAGGGGTGATGGAGCAAATGCTCCGTGGTATTCCTGGGGTCTACCCCTATTTCGATGATGTCCTCATTGCAGGAGAGTCACCTGGGAACTTGGCTGAAAGGCTGAGAGCTGTCTTGCTGCGTTTCCGCCAAGCTGGGCTGAAGTTACAGTGAGACAAATGTAAGATTGGTGTAACATCCACTGAATTTCTAGGCTTTCGTATTGACGCTGAAGGCATCCACCCTACAGAGTCTAAATTTCAGGCCATTCAACTGGCTCCAAGCCCCTAGTCAAAAGCTGAACTCCAGGCTTTTCTGGGCCTGCTAAATTTCTATCATTCATTTCTCCCCACAAGGCTGCAGTGGCTGAGCCGTTACACCAGCTCTTGGACAAGCAGACTCCATGGAAATGGACAAAGGTCCATAAAAGGGCATTCAAAGAAGTCAAGGACTTGCTATCTTCAAATGCGGTACTGGCGCATTTCAATGAGGAATTGCCTGCGTGCATCGCATGTGATGCCTCCCGTTATGGGGTAGGAGCAGTGTTGAGTCATCTCAAGGCTGATGGGACTCAGGTCCCTGTAGCCTATTACTCCAGACCTCTCTCATCTGCAGAGCATAATTATGCGCAGATTGACAGAGAAGTCTTGGCAATAGTCTCAGGCATCAAGAAATTTCATGATTTCTTGTATGGCCGCCATTTTACGGTCTACACTGACCACAAGCCCTTGCTGGGTTTGTTTACAACAAACAAACAAACCCCACACATCATCTCCCCCAGAATGCTGAGATGGCCAATTTTCTTGTCAGCTTATAACTACACCCTGGTTCACAAACCAGGGACAGAGATGGGCCACGCTGATGGCCTTAGTAGGTTACCTCTGAAGCAAATAGAGGCAGACCCTGCTCCTGCTGTACACATTCTCTCCATTCAGGAATTGCCTGAATCTCCCCTCAATGATAGGGATGTGGCTGCTGAAACTGCCACTGATCACACGCTTACACACGTGCTGACACGGGTGTTGTCAGGATGGCCTGACACGTGTCCTGGTACAGAATTCCAAGGGTTCTGGCAAAGGAAGCACAAGCTTTCTACTTTCAAGGGGTGTATCCTGTGGGGTAGCTGGGTAGTCATCCCGGCCTCATTGAGGACTAGAGTCTTGCTCTCTCTGCATGAGGGACATCCGGGAATCATGAGGATGAAGGCGCTTGTGCATAGCCATCTTTGGTGGCCTGGACTTGATAAGGACATCAAGGCCCAGGGTGCCAAGTGTGCCAACAGTCACGGCCTGAGATGCCCCAGGCCCCTGTACATAGGTGGGAGGAGACACTCACTCCATGGTCACGCATACACATTGACTATGCTGGGCCCTTTCAGGGGCAATTCTTTCTTCTCCTCGTGGACAACCATTCCAAGTGGCTAGAGGTTGTTCCTTTATCCTCCACTACTACTGCCAGGACCATCCAGGTGCTAAGAGGAATTTTCACTTCCCATGGTCTTCCTGATGTCCTTGTCTCAGACAATGGTCCCCAATTTACCTCTTCTGAGTTTCAGGCTTTTCTTCAAGCCAACATGATCCGGCATGCTACGTCTGCCCTGTTTCACCCTGCCACCAACGGTCAGGCTGAACGCATGGTGCGTACCACCAAGGAGGCATTAAAGAGAATCACTCGAGGACCCTGGCATCACAGGTTAGCCGATTTTCTCCTTGCACACCGCACCACACCTTGCACAGCTACAGGAAAGAGCCCAGCTGAAGTACGCTGGGGTCGCAGACTCATCACGAAACTGGACAGGTTGCACCCAGATCAGATGGCTTCACAGGTGTCACAGCCACGGGCACCTAGGAGACTCAAAGTGGATGATCCAGTATGGGCCAGAAACTATGGGCATGGACAGACATCTCTGGGTAACTGCTGTGGTATGCAAGGTCTCTGGGCCACCGTCCTACGAAGTGGCCTTGGAGGATGGTCATGTGCTTAGATGCCACATTGACCAATTGCGCTGGAGGCTTCCTGGCCATGTGTCCGCTCCTGGCTCTGCTCTCGGGGGGGAGGGGGACCGCAATTACGATTGTGGACCACAGTTTCTCCACGAGGACACTTATCCAAATGTTCCTACACATGTCCCAGGTGGGGGTCTTGCCATGGAGGCGGCTCCTGACTCTGGCATAGACTCCGGGGGTCTTGCCATAGAGGCAGCTCCTGACTCTGGCAGAGGTCCCTGGCTAGGGGCAAATGGCTGTAAATTGGCTACTCAGGCTACTCCTGCTGCTGGTCTTGGGCTCGAGGGACAGTGCTCCCAAGAGGAGTCCACTGGAATTTGGGGGAACTCCATCCCACCAATGGACTCGGGGCACTCAACCCCACCAAGGAACTCTGGTTTGGGTTTGGAGGATCCAGCCAGTCAGCAGTCAGGGGGAACCCCTGAGTCTTCTGGGCGAGAAAGTCCTGGTTTGTTTTGCGCAACCTGGAAGCAGGCACTCCAGGCACCTATTCCTAATTCAACACCTCCCTCTATACCTACAACTAAACCTGCACCTAATCTGGCTCCATGGAGATCAGAGTGGGTTAAGGGTCTTCCTAAGCATTTAAAGGACTATGTAAGGTCCCTGTTTACTATACAGGAGGTTTACTAGTCCTCGCCATCTGAGGAAAACACTTGTAGTGCTGCAATGTTAATATTGTCAAAATGTGAAGGTCTGTGTGTATAACAGGGAACTGAAGGTAATGGGTTGCAAGAGTAAAGGTTGAATGTATAAATTGCCAACCGGCCTGCTATGATATGCTTAGTTATTGTTTAATCCAAGGGGGGAGGGGTGTTATGTCCTGGTCCTTGGTGAGTCATGCAGCAAGGCTCAGGAAGGCTGCAGGAAGGCTGCAGAGACCCGGACAGACCACGTGTCTGCCCGGGACCCAGACAGGCTGTCTCCGGCCTTGCACGCATGCGCAAGGCGAGAGAACGGCCTGCAATGATTGGATGTGCATCCCCTTGCAAGGGGATATAAAAGGCCAGTGGCCATTGTTGTTCTTGCTTCTGTTCTGTGAATGTGCTTCAATAAAGAGATCCTTGTTGTGAACCAGCCTCGTCTCGATGTCTTCATTAGAAGAACAGAACAGTTCTTGCTCCCATTGCTTTTTTGCCTACCCTTGGTCATTCTGTTTCTCTGGTTAGGTAAGGAAATATCACTGAAACAATGATCCAACAGAGCACAAATTGTCTGCTGCTATTTATAAGGATGTGTACCTACTCTGGATATAGCAACTGAACATAACTCCCTGGCAAAACATACTGTGTTACACTCTAACAATTTATAACTTTTTTCTATGTGCATTTTAGTTCACATGTCCTCTACAGATGTTGGAATGATTAATATCCAGCAACACTTTTACTTCATGTCACTTGGAATATTTTTAATATACTTTATTATGGAGTTCACAGATCCACCAAGTATATGAGAATAAAAATAATAAGATAAAAATACAATAAAATTAGTCGAGAAAATAAACAGAAAGGCAAAAGTAAGATACAGTGAAATAAGGTAAGAGTGATGCAGTGCTCTGAAACTCTACACAATACTCTGTTCAACATAGTATAATTCAAAATCAATCCAAAATTAATATGCCATTAGTAAAGCATAAATTCTGCAGACTACAAATGCAAACCTAGCAACAGCTTGTGTTATCTTAGGGTCTTTGTCTGCCAGAAGGAGATTTACATAAACTTCATCTGGTCATCCAGGGAATATATCTAATTTGCTTTTGGAAAACATTATCCACAGAAGGTGCAGTATCTTCTCCCTGGTTAGGTGAAGGATAGTAGACATAGTCCTTGTTCACATGTAATATGTGTATTTTTGTTTCTGATCTTCCATTGACTGAAAAATTAGTTCTTAGAAGTCTTAGGAAGACTTAGATCTCTAAATTCCATTATAAAATGGTTGTAGCTGTTCCTTGTAGTACAAATTAGCAGCAAGAGATAATTATCATTTTATCAACCTTGGAAATTATTTTATCACATCTGTCACCCTTGCTCTAGACAGACTGCATACTTCATGAGCCAATGGGCATGGTTGGGGAACATTTATTTTGGATTTTCATGATGGTGAATAACCAAACATCAAGTCTCTTCTCTATTTTTGTGCAGAGAATACTTGCATCTCAATTGTCTTTCAGAGACAATTGCACTAAGTTTGCATTAACAGAGGGCTTCAATCAAGATCACGTGAGGTACTAATACCACTCTATAAAGCCTTAGCAAGACCACACCTAGAATACTGCAACCAATTTTGGTCTCCACACTATAGAAAAGATGTTGAGAACAAGTGCAGAGAAGAGCAACAAAGATGATTAGGGGACTGGAGGCTAAAACATATGAAGAACGGCAATAGGAACTGGGTATGGCTAGTCTAGTGAAGGGAAGGACCAGGGGAGACATGATAGCAGTGTTCAAATATTTGAGCAGCTGTCACAAAGAGGAGGGATCAACCTATTTTCCAAAGTGCCTGAAGGCTAATCAAGGAATAACGGATGGAAACTGATCAAGGAGATATTCAACCTAGAAATAAGGAGAAATTTTCTGACAGTGAGAACAATCAACCAATGGAACAGTTTGTCTTCAGAAGTTGTGGGAACTTCATCACTGGAAGCTTTCAAGAAGTGACTGGACTGCCATCTGTCAGAAATGGTGTAGGGTCTCCTGCTTGGATGGGGGGTTGGACTAGATGACCTACAAGGTCTCTTCCAACTCTGTTATTCTGTTCTGTTCTGTTCTATATCCATCATCTTCCCTTCTGTTACACAGGATTGTTTTTTTCTTCCCGCAATGCTCAGAATTATTCTGTCCATGAAGGTCTGAAAGCTGTTTCTCAGATCCTGTTGTTAATAATATCTTGCAGTCCCTCTTTTTATGGTGTTCACTCTTATTCATTCCTAAATTAATTATCTTCCTTATGAAGTATCCCTTTTTTGTAGCATATGTTACGGCAGATTCTTTTTTATTTGATAAATCCTCATTCTCTGTCATCAGCTGAAATTGTCAGTTACTGCTCCAATCTTGTGGGGGGTTTTTTCAAGCCTTGCTACAAGTTTGTGCTTACTTGCAAATATAGGCCATGTTCTTGTTTAGGAAAATGAGCAGGTCACAAACTATGCAGATCATGATTGCATTTTATACTTTCATTTTCATTTTTGTTTCTCTAGTCATCACTGCAAGAAAGTTTTTATTTTTTCTTATTATCTTCTTAAGTTAGCTTTATTCATTTATTTAATATATAAATATTAAAATACAAAGAAAAATAGAAATGGGAAATTAAGGGAATGAAAAGGAGAGGGGAAAAGAAGGTGTGAGATACAAGGGGAAAAAGAAAAAAAAAAAGGCATTGACTTCCGACTCTTTTTAGCACGGTACAAGATAAAAACACTCCAGCCTCAACTTTTTGCTTTTACACATTTAGCCATTTCTATAACGACAAATCTATCTAATCGACAAAAACCAAAGTCAAAGTTTTATTTGTTCATCACCACCACAAGATCCAGAAGTGATATCCAAATGAAAACATACTCAAATATATTCTCCTCATTGAATAAAATGATCAATTTAACCATTCCCGTTTTATCTTCCTTGCTATGGAAATAGTATGTATTTCTATTTGCACCTAATAATCTTTGCGAACTTTCATCATTTTTATTAACAATGTTCACTATATTCTTTCAAATTCTTTGACCTTACTGGGAAAAATACTCTTTTTTTCACTCTTTTTTTAAAATGCTAAACTTTCTTTAAGCCCTTTTCTAAAATCAAAACTTTTAATGCATCTTTTTCTTTAACTTCTTAACCTACAGGCTTTGAACTTCAGTATTAAATTTAGATCCCACCCTCCAAACTACTCTTACAGAATATTTTTTTTTATAAACATCCTTTTTAAAACACAAAAGTTTTTCTTTAAACTGCTACATCATTTCTTTAACTTTCTCTTAACACTTGTACTCTCGAATACATTTTCAATAACATTTTGCATACTTTAAGAATTACTTAAACATATATATAAAAAATTACATTTTCAAATTTTGGATTAAGACTTTCTTTCAATTACAAATATCAAACAAAGAAAAATCCATCCTAGATCCAGTTAACTTATTAAGTTTAAGTCACTCCTTCCAGCTTGTCTTCATGGAGTAAAATCTTCTTCTTCTCTGGAAAGTTTATCAAGTAGTTATAAGCCTCCCTTTTTATCACAGATTTCTCAACCTTGTTAATGTCCTTAAAGAAAAAGTCCCAAATTTGTCCCTTTAAAAGTTGCCGAATCAGAATCAGAATCAGAATCCAGAATTCTTTTTAAATATACCCTTCCCACAGATTTTAATAACATTAAAATAATAGCAAATAAATAAATTAAATATTAACAATACAGTTAATATTAATATTATTAAAGCATAATAAACATTTAAGGTCAACAGACATATATTAACCAAAGCTTGCTAGAATAATCATTATTTCAGTTCATGATAATTGATGATCATGGCCAAAATCAGGCACATCACTTTTTGCAGCATTCTTCATCTTTTGTATCACAAATAAAGATGCCCTATTATTATTTTCATATGTATGCCATGAAGCAGTACTCATGTAGATTCCTAGGGGAGGAAGCTTAATTTCTGCTGAAATCAGTGGAACAGTCAGTCACAACTAACAAAAAAGAGACATAAATATTGCAATTAAGTCAAATCCAGTCCAGTTTCTGCTCCACATCTCACTTCATAGTAATTGAACCTAAGCATTTAACTGTCTACTTCTATTATTAATAGTCAGAAATATTTATTTGAGAGCCAGATTGATATAGTAGTTAAGGTATCTGGGTAGAAACCAGGAGATTGAGCTCTAGTCCTGTTTTAGGTACAAAGCCAGTTGGGTGACCTTGGGCCAGTCAATCTTTCTTAGCCCTAGGAAAGAGGCAATGGCGAACTACTTTTGAAAAACCTTGCCAAGAAAATTGCAGGAACTTGTTCAGGCATTCTCTGAGAATCATACATGATTGGGGGAAAAAAGAAAAAAATACTTTCAGAAATACTTCAAAATACTTTCAGAAATAACATAGTTTCTAGTCATTTTACACAATGGTGTCATAAAGATAAACAAAAGAGCAGGAAATGAATGAATGAATGAATGAATGAATGAATGAATGAATGAATGAATGAATGAATGAATGAATGAATGATACTTCAAGGGGAAAGTCTATGCATATACTGAATGGGAATTGATGGCTGAAAGTAGCATTTTATTTGTGTTGTTTAGTACACAAAACCTCTCCATCTCCCTGAAAAACTCAGATGCCAATTGCTCACATAGTTCATGAGAGCCCAAATTTAGCTTATGTCCCTTTCTTGTAATCCTGCTTCAATTCACAGAACTGAACTGGTCTTAATTGGTATGGTTTGACTGGGGCTATGGCTGCATTCAGACATATCCCTGCACCTCTGCCACTGATTTTTCCTATCCTTTATATTAGCATAATTTTCTCTCACCCCAAAACAATACATTAGTTCTGGAAATAAAAGAAAATCTGCCTGCACTCTCTTTTCATCATCAGAGTGAGCTCTCTGTCAGATTCTGCATGGAGCCAAATATTTGCATAAGTTTTCTATAGTCAATTCAAAACCAGTTCCACAGAACAAAAGGTCAGGTAGTAATTATTTATGTGTAAGGACTGCATTAATTGAACAAGCATCAGCTGTTTGCATTCAGAGGTTTTTTTGTTTTTTTTTTCATGTGCACAGCTTTGTTGGGGATCTGAATAGTCCACTTATTCTTTTTAAGAGTTGTATATCTTTATCAGAAGAGTGCTGCTGGGCTCTTTAACTAAAGATGTGGTGTTTCCTTTGGCTGGTGCAAAAGAAAAATATTCTTTTCAGTAATGGGTTCTTTTTCAAGACAATTAGTTCTTCCTGAGTATGTCATCATTAGTAATTTACTGATACTTTTAGTGTTGGTTTAATCAGCCTTCGGTTTACAGTTGAACAATCATCTTTTATGCTTTGTGCATTCAGGAAGATCATGATTTTTTTCTGTGTTTTACTTAGCTGTGTTTTGCAAGCAAGAGATAAAGGATAACAAAAGACAGGTTCTACTCACTGTGTTTACATTTCCTTCACCATACTTCTCCCAAATTATGTGGCAAGAAATAATTATAATCAAATCATGTCTGTGTTCTCAGAGCATACTGACTAGTGGGGTTTTGACATGAGCTCTGAAAATGTTGTTCTGTGCTGAGTATCCATTGGCATGTTGCTTAGGACTCTTGCATTGCTTTCTGGTGGGATACACTACAGCCTGCAAAGTGATCAGATTATTTATTCATTGGAGAGGATTTGTGCAAAGGAAAGAGATGTTTTTATAAGAAAAGTTGCTATTGCAGATCAGCTGACTAGTTCACAAACATGGGCAACGATGAAGTGGAACAAATAGTAAAATGAAAACTCTCTCTTCATCAACAAAGTCTCCAGCTCCTTGTTTGAACATACTGCATTACTGTATGGTCAATATGGTCCAATCACAAGCAGTAGTTAAGAAAGCTTTCTTCGAGAAATAGAAATCACTATAATGAAGAGAACAAAGAGGAACAGAACTCTGGCAGAAAAAGTATAAGATGATCATATGGGATGCGAAAAAATAATTTGAGGAGCATATGGGGAAAGGAAGGATAGCATAGTTGGGTCTGGTAAATGCTTGATGGGGGAGAGAGAATTCCAGAAAATACCAGAGCTGTAGGCTAGACTGAAAAGTCAAAACAATATCCCAACATAAGGAAATGGCATCCTAGACATGCCAAGAAAGTTGTACGGATATAGCTATAAAGTCACCAGGAGTCAAAAATGATTAAAACCAGCTTTATTTTATTTTATGGTAAACAAAATATCAAAGAAGAACAACATTAAGATTTTCTTTAAATGTATTCAAAAAGAAAATCCATAAAGAAATTGGATGGTGAGTTAACAAGTGAACAGAATATTTAAGGAGGATGTAGAAATGGCAGAGAAATTGAATGCATTTTTTGCATTTGTTTTTACTGCAGAAAAAAATATTTGCACTGTATTTCCTTTCTCAGAAGGAAATCAAAAAAACTAAAGCAAATTGAGGTAATAAGAGAAAATAGTGTAGGACATCCTGTGAAATTACACAGTAACATATCACTAGTCCTGATTATGTCCATCCAAAAGTTCTTAGAGAATTTGAATTTGAAATTACGAAGTATTTTGTATCAGATATTAGTGCAAATTAGAATAATCAACATAAATCTAAGCTGTTTTTCAATCAACTGTCAACTACAAATCAGATTTGTGTAAGTCAAAATTTGTACCAGTAGGGGGAAAAAAATAAACTACCTGCTGTACCTAAGAAGTTGCACACAAAAAAAATTGATGCACATCATTTAGGCAGACAGAAAAATAAAGATGAACTGATTGTGATTTATATATGATTTTTTCCTAGGTGTAAAGAAAATATTACTTAGCATATCTTAATGCTATACGGTTTTACAAGTGTGTGTGTGTGTGTGTGTTACACTAACACAGTGGTGGGATTCAGTCGGTTCGCACCACTTCGGCAGAACCGGTAGCTAATTTTTTGTTGCCCAGGCCCAGAATGGACTTCCAGAAGCGGCATCCATACAGAGAACCGGTTGTTCACATATTTGAATCCCACCACTGCACTGACACCTAAAATTTACTGAAACTAATAAAGGATTTTATTAATAGTCTAAATCCTGTTACTTCCCTGACAACATTTTCAGCTAATAATTTGATTACTCTTTATGTAATTTTGCCATATTGTCTTTCAATTCAAATATTCTTTGCCATTATAGTTGTATAGATTGGTTTATATTATTGGTTCACCCTATTTTTTTTCTCAATAAGTGTATTTTGTCAAATTTCCACATAACCCTGTGACTTTTAGAAATCAAATTAATTTTGTGTACATCTTCCTCAAAAATATATATTTATATTTTATTAACCAAGAACACACTGTAAAAAATCTGAGAGTATCCAATCTGAACTTCTAACCACATATTAGTTTGGAACTGGAAATTATGTTTCCCTTATATTTAATCATGCTATATATTCATATAACATAGGCACTTATGTGGCTTTCATATAAGTAAGCATTTCTTAAAAGAATAAGTACCTCTACATGAAAATAAAAGAATGTAGGCATGTATAGAATAGAAAATCCATCTTCCAAAACTTCAGAGCATACAGTGACATGGATGAGGCCCTAAGTGTTCTTTCATGTCAGTTCTGATTTACAGATCCTGCTGGAAGATTATGTTTCAAATTGATTCAGATTGAAGCTTATCAACCAAAAAAATAAATATACAAAATAATGAAATGTAAATTTTCCAAGTTCACATTTGCCCTTGGTTCAAATCAAGAGTTTTTTATGTGCACATAAAGATTCTGCATAAAGAATGCTGGATTTTTTTTCTCAGTAGAAGAGACGGTTCTACATAGTTAAATGGGAATGTTGAAGCTATCCTTTCCATTGATACAAATGGGAATCCCATTCATAGTACACTCAGAATAAGAACTGATTACACATAAAGGTTTAGCAGATTATTTACTGCTAGGTCTAGAAATATCCCAGAAGGGGATTCCATAAATGTGTGCTATATTATTTCTGTCTAAGTATTTTTGTGATTTAGAAATGCAACTGAGAATCATACATATGGACACCTGCAGTTATATTAACATTCAGATTGATAAGAGTTCTCTCCGTGTGTGTTTGTGTGCATGTGTGTATTTATGTCTGTATTGTGTGTAGTTAATCAAACTTTAGGAAAATATCGTTATAAATCTAAATATGACTGGATATTAAGTATGACTTAATATTAAGCAAAAATGTGCAATATTGCATGTAGAAGTCTTGTGGGGTATATTGTTACACTGAATAAATTCTGCAACACAGATGTTTTGTAGCCATTGTTTTTGTGTTACAATTGTTTATGTCAGAATATAATAAAGTGCACCAGATCAAATACTTTTTAAGAAACAAAACTATGGCACAACTAAATGAAATCCATCTCATATTATGCTATTGAAAGTCATTGCTTTCATGAAAATATAAATCTGAGTGGGGACACAAAAAATTCTGCAAATGTTTAACACCAAGAATTACAATCAAATGCAATCTATATGGACTTTTCTTCTTCTCTTGATCCTTCAGCATGGATCTAATGCAATTAACTCCAGGGAAATATGGCATATCTGATTATATCATCTTCAGTTGCAAGTTCTATTGGTTACCTCCATTTTTACATTAATATGTAAATAGAATTTTAAAGATGAAGCTGATATAGCTGAAATTTCCTTCATGTCCCACCTGATTTAAACAGTTCTGGATTTACACTGGAAAAATTCACTTACCTACCAAAACTGTGACTATGCATAGTATTATACAAGTGGTTCTCTTCAGCACTTTCTTCAGAAACAATGTTTTATTTCGTTCCAGATTTGGCTCACTGGGTTAATTTAAATGCTTAAAATTTTATTCCATATTCCTAAGTATAACTTTAAGAGTGATGGGGGGAAAATGGGCTTTTTCTCCAAAATTAATGATAAAAACATGCTTGTCTTTCTTTTTCAAGTGAACTTCAAAACAAGTGGTGTGAATTAGTCTTCTTACGTTGGATCAAGAATGAGTGCAAGTTTCCCTTGCAAAGCCCAGGATTTGCAAGTTGTTTGGCTAAAATATCTGTGACAGCTTGAACAAAACTGATTTTTCTGACTATAAGTTTGAATTTGGGGGAGGAATACTTTCCTTCACTTTAAAAGCATGTGTTGGGGTGTGTGTGAAAAAATAGAAGAAAATGCATATGCATACTATCAGAAAGAATTGTTGTTTTTCCTACAGGCATTATGACTAGCTGGAACAGAGGAAGTTGACGAAAAAAATATTTGTAGATATAATAGCAATTTTCAAATAATATTAGTAATAGTAGTAGTAGTAGTAATAACAATAACAACAACAACAACAACAACAATAATAATAATAATAATAATAATAACAACAACAACAACAATAATAATAATAATAGAGTTGAAAGGGACCTTGGAGGTCCCTCCCTTGGAGGGAGTCCAACCCCCTGCTCAGGCAGGAAACCCTATACCATTTCAGTCCAGTCTCTTCTTTAAAACTTCCAGTGTTGGAGCATTCACAACTTCTGGAGGCAGGTTGTTTCATTGATTAATTGTTCTAACTGTCAGGAAGTTTCTCCTTAGTTCTAGGTTGCTTGTCTCTTTGGTTAGTTTCCACTTCTGAAAAGTTCCTTTATTCCTTTGCTCTTTAAAAAAAATTACAACTCACCATAAATATTTCTTGCAATGAATCCATTGAATTGAGTGGAACATAGCTCCCATTAATCCCAACTGGATATGAAAAGGACAGAATCCTCAGTGGATTGTGAGCATTGCTTTTGGTTCAAAGTAAGCAAAAGCAAACAGTTATTTTTAAAAATAACAATGATTGCTAGATGTGCCAATTGGTTTCTGTGTCTTGAAAGGACCCACTTTCCCCCCATAAAGTGCATTATTTGTTTATTTGATTTCTATAGTCACCCTTCTTAACAAGTGGCTCTGGCTGGCATATATCATAAAACATTAAAACAATTAAACCATTTAAAAGAGTACAAAATAATATATATATGGCACCAAGTAAAACTGTTACTATGGATGTTAATATAGCCAGAAAATGGGACCCTTAACTCTTTCAGAGATCCGGGCCTGGGCATACTATCAAGCCTTCACAGCCTTGCCAAAAGCCAACTGAGTTGGGTCATCCTGATATCTGAAGGGGTATTCCAGAAGGCAGGAGCTGCAGCATAGAAGGAACATCTCCTTGTTCTCACTAGCCAACACTCGTTGGCTGATAGGACCCACAATATGCCTGTGATTGGGAGAAGTCAGTCCCTAAGGTGACCTTTCTCAAGTCATAAAGGGTTCTAACAGTGATAAGCAGCATCTTGAATTATATCCAGAAACACACTGGCAACCAATGCAGCTCACAAAGTAATGGTGTTGTACATGTTGAATATCCAACACTCTTTTCTACCCATGTAACTGCATTCTGCACCAGTTGAAGCTCCCAAATGCTCTTCAAGGGCATCTCCATGCAGAGTGCATTACAGTAGTCTAGATGAGATATCACAAGAGCATGAATCACTTTTTCTGATTTAGGAACAGGTGCAAATGTCACGAAGGGTGTGCAAAAGCCCTCCAGATCACAGCAACCATCCATGGCATGAACTATGAGTCAGAAAGAACATAGAAAGCTGGGTATCATTGGCACATTGATGATACCTCATCCCAAACTGTTGGATCACCTTACTCAGCAACCTTATGTAGATGTTAAATAGGAGAGAAAATTGAGCCACGGAACACCCCACAAAATAGTAGCTGAGGGCTAGATTTCTCCCTCCTATTAACACCAATTGGAACTGACCCCAGAGAGAGAGTCTTGAATCTCCTAGACAAAAAAATGCCCCTGGAAGCTGATGGTTATTCTTTTATAAATGACCGTTTGAAGGTGAAGATGAGAATGGCTGCAGAAATCAGTTTAGAAACTGAGGACATTATTTGGACCTTCTTGCTGCAATTGTTAATAAAAAATGAAAAATGTAGAATTGCTGCCAGATGGATCTCTTGGCCTTCTCAATGTCATAAGAGAATAAAACCACAAGCCTCATTTCTGAGAAAATGCCTTCTCTCTATCTATATGACCATAAAACTACAGGAAATGGGTGAGTGGGGTTATGGAAACCTATTCTTAAAACATAAATTGGAGTGACGTAAGAGAAACAAAGTCTAGTCTTCCAAATCTCTTGGTTTGCTAATGGTGTCTTCCTGTAGAAGGAGATGAAGGCTGATGTTCTTCACTGCTTTCGGGAAAGCTTTAAGCATTGTGAATGTTTCATGTACATGGGCATATGATCACAACTGGGGTTAATCCCTGATTAAATATATGGCTCCAGCATTCAACTTCTGTCATCCATATGAAGCATGGATACATGAATAAAAAAAAGACTGCACATATAAATGTTTATACACATGTCCTTTCACAATTCTTGGAGGCATATGAGATCAGAATTCTCTGGCATAGAAATTCATACATGAATTGAGACCCATGTGCATGGGCTTTCTGTTTATTTGTAAAATCTGTTATGACTTTGTGTTGCTTTAAAAAATACAACAATAAAAATATGAAGTAAAAAAAGAAAAAGCAAACCAACAATAATATCAAAACATCACACATAAAGGGCACTTATCCCAGGTCCTGTGAATACAGCCAACTTTAATGTCTCATTTAATTAGAGGCAATACAAGGCTATATGAATCTCAGGGCAAATGGTGTTCCAAAGGTCAGGCAGCGTACCAGAACTTTATGGTTCCCACCAAGTGGACATTGTTTAATCAATAAAGCCCAGAGCATGCTAACTCTGTTAGATAATGGGGGAAAGGGAAATACACAGTGGGGTAAAGCAGTCCATGAGATAACCAAGACTTATGCTTTGAAGTGTTTTATAGGTTATAACCTGCATTTTGAATTGTATCTGGAAGCTTTCTGGCAATGAGTACAACTTATAAAGCAGAAGTGTCATATGGGCATTGCCATGGCTTATCCATGGTATAACTATCTGTGCTACTGTGTTCTGGATCAGCTGCATCTTCCAAGTGGTACTCATGGATGAATAGAGTGCATTGCAATAGTTCAATAATGAGGTGAACCAAAGCATGAATGTTCTAAGGGCCTTCCGATCAAGGTATGGGCGCAGCTGGTGCAATATATAACTTTGTGCAAAGGCTCTCTTGATTACAGCTGCTTGAGAGCAACATAACAGATTTGCAATATGTAAAGTAGGCAATTTTACATACATCCTCCAAGCAAAGTAATAACCCACCATTACTTCTGTGTAGGTATATGGGCATATGTGAGCATAAAGTAATGAGTAAGTGTAATGTGATCACACATATTTAAATGCTTAAACATGCTTTCATCTTAGAGTCCTTTTGCAGTGCTGAGGGATGACTTTTCTGCAATTTTGTGAAAATAGGATTAAAATGAAGGCGCTACATACATCTTAATAGGGTGCAATATGATCTCACTTTAAGTCAATTCCATTGAATTTAGATAGGTGGATATTCATGAAAAAGCTATTATTTATCCCTTGTGTTACCTCACTTAATAGGCTGTATGTTAATTTCTATTCCAATTGGATGAGGAATTTGAACTGTTTATATATATATATATATATATATATATATATATATATATATATATATATATATATATATATATATATATATATATATATATATATATATATATATATATATATATATATGTTTTCTGAGGTTTTCACGGGTGTTTGTATGTAGGTCTTTGGTAATTCGGGTTTTCTCCCGTGTAAAATTGAAAGTGTCTTGGCAACGTTTCGACGAAGTCCCATTCGTCATCTTCAGGCTGGTGTCTTCGGCTTCGTGCTTCTAGGAGCAATGTGTGATCGCAGCTGTTTCTTCCTTTTAACTGCCAGTGGAGGTATGAACTGATTGGATGGGAGCTTGGCTGTGTTCTGATTGGGTGGAGGTGTGTTCTGATTGGTTAGGGGCTTGGCTGTGCTCTGATTGGATGGGGGGTTGGCTGTGCTCTGATTGGCGGGGTGTGTGCTCTGCTTGGGTGGGGGCCCTGTTGCGCTCAGATTAGTCTGAGTTGCAGGGGGATTTGAGATGGAGAGCTGCATTGCTGTTGTTTGGCTTCGCGTTCGTGGTCGTGCCACATCTTCAAGGTGGGTGTCAGTTTGCTTCACGTATGAAAAGGAGGGGTTTAAAATGGCCAATGATGCAGCTGTGGTCTGGTTTCTGGTCCGCGGTCGTGCCTCATCATCGGTGCGGGTTTGAGTCTGCTTTTTGTGTGGATGTGTGGTGGTGACATCATGTGTGGTCTTCGTGAGTGTGGGTCCAGTGTTGCTCCTTGTGCTAGGGATTCGTCTGTCAATAAGGCTGGGTTTCCAAATGGCTGGTAGGCGGGAGATATCATCTCGTTTATTCATGCTGTGTGGGCGTTTTTCTATCTCGATGGCTTCTCTGATTATTCTGTTGTTAAAGTGTTCAGTTTTGGCAATAGTTCTGGTATTTTTAAAATCAATTTTATGTCCTGTGGCTTTGAGGTGTTGGACCAGGGAGGATGTTGGTTCCTCTTTTCTGACTGAGTTCTTGTGTTCTTCAATGCGTGCACTTATTCTTCTGTTGGTTTGTCCGATGTATGTGGTGGGGCAGGCTGTGCATGGGATTTCATATACTCCTTGATTTTCTAACTCAATTTTGTCCTTGGGGTTTCTTAGGATGGTGGATATTTTTCGGTTTGTGCAGAATGCTGTCTTGATGTTGTGTTTGTGGAGGATCTTGCTGATTTTGTCTGTGGTGCCTTTTATGTATGGGAGGAGGGCTTTGCCGTTTTCTTGTTCTATGTCTTGGATTTTAGTGGGGGTTTCTTTTTGGATTAAGTTGGTAATCTTATTTCTTTGGAATCCGTTGGATGTTAGTACATTAGTGAGAGTGTGTAGTTCGTTTTTTAGGTGTTGTTCGTCAGCTAAGCGTTTTGTTCTCGAGATGAGTGTCTTGGCTACGGAGTTGATCTGTGCTGGGTGGTGGTGTGAGAGTGCGTGCAGATAGCGGTTTGTGTGTGTTTTCTTCTGTAGATGGTGTGTCCTAGGGAGCCATTGGATTTCTTGTAGACTAAGACATCCAGGAAGGGAAGTTGCTTGTTAGCTTCTGTTTCCATGGTGAACTGTATTTTGGGGTATAGGCTGTTGAGGTGTGTGAGGAAGTTGTCTAGTTTTTCTTTCCCATGTGGCCAGATTATGAAGGTGTCGTCTACGTATCTGAGCCAGAGTTTGGGTTTATGATCAGACTTTTCTAGAGCTTGGGTTTCAAAGTGTTCCATGTAGAGGTTTGCAATGACAGGAGAGAGGGGTGACCCCATGGGTGCTCCTTCTATTTGTTTGTATTTTTGTCCGTTATAGATGAAGTATGTGTTGGATAGGCAATGGTTGGTCAGATCTAGGATGTGCTTGGGGGGGTTATATTTGTTTTGGATAGCTGTCAAGGCTTCTTGGATTGGCACTTGGGTGAAGAGGGAAATGACATCAAAGCTCACGAGTAGGTCGCTGGGCTGTAAGTTTTGTTTCTTTATGATCTCTATGAATTGGAATTAATTTTTTATGTGTGAGGTGATGTTCCATGTAGAAACCTCTACATGGAACACTTTGAAACCCAAGCTCTAGAAAAGTCTGATCATAAACCCAAACTCTGGCTCAGATACGTAGACGACACCTTCATAATCTGGCCACATGGGAAAGAAAAACTAGACAACTTCCTCACACACCTCAACAGCCTACACCCCAAAATACAGTTCACCATGGAAACAGAAGCTAACAAGCAACTACCCTTCCTGGATGTCTTAGTCTACAAGAAATCCAATGGCTCCCTAGGACACACCATCTACCAGAAGAAAACACACACAAACCGCTATCTGCACGCACTCTCACACCACCACCCAGCACAGATCAACTCCGTAGCCAAGACACTCATCTCGAGAACAAAACGCTTAGCTGACGAACAACACCTAAAAACCGAACTACACACTCTCACTAATGTACTAACATCCAACGGATTCCAAAGAAATAAGATTACCAACTTAATCCAAAAAGAAACCCCCACTAAAATCCAAGACATAGAACAAGAAAACGGCAAAGCCCTCCTCCCATACATAAAAGGCACCACAGACAAAATCAGCAAGATCCTCCACAAACACAACATCAAGACAGCATTCTGCACAAACCGAAAAATATCCACCATCCTAAGAAACCCCAAAGACAAAATTGAGTTAGAAAATCAAGGAGTATATGAAATCCCATGCACCGCCTGCCCCACCACATACATCGGACAAACCAACAGAAGAATAAGCACATGCATTGAAGAACACAAGAACTCAGTCAGAAAAGAGGAACCAACTTCCTCCCTGGTCCAACACCTCAAAGCCACAGGACATAAAATTGACTTTAAAAATACCAGAACTATTGCCAAAACTGAACACTTTAACAACAGAATAATCAGAGAAGCCATCGAGATAGAAAAACGGCCACACAGCATGAATAAACGAGATGATACCTCCTGCCTACCAGCCATTTGGAAACCCAGCCTTATTGACAGATGAATCCCTAGCACAAGGAGCGACACTGGACCCACACTCACGAAGACCACACATGATGTCACCACCACACATCCACGCAAAAAGCAGACTCAGACCTGCACCGATGATGAGGCACGACCGCGGACCAGAAACCAGACCACAGCTGCATCATTGGCCATCTTAAACCCCTCCATTTCATACGTGAAGCAAACTGACACCCACCTTGAAGATGTGGCACGACCACGAACGCGAAGCCAAACAACAGCAATGCAGCTCTCCATCTCAAATTCCCCTGCAACTCAGACTAATCTGAGCACAACAGGGCCCCCACCCAAGCAGAGCACACACCCCGCCAATCAGAGCACAGCCAACCCCCCATCCAATCAGAGCACAGCCAAGCCCCTAACCAATCAGAACACACCTCCACCCAATCAGAACACAGCCAAGCTCCCATCCAATCAGTTCATACCTCCACTGGCAGTTAAAAGGAAGAAACAGCTGCGATCACACATTGCTCCTAGAAGCACGAAGCCGAAGACACCAGCCTGAAGATGACGAATGGGACTTCGTTGAAACGTTGCCAAGACACTTTCAATTTTACGCGGGAGAAAACCCGAATTACCAAAGACCTATATATATATATATATATATGTGTGTGTGTGTGTGTGTGTGTGTGTGTGTGTGTGTGGTTGTTTTTTCCTAGCACAAAAATAGAAAAAAATGAAAAACTAGTAATATACGTCTTCTCATAAAAACAAAAAACTGATACAATACTGCAGCAATTCAAGGAGAATATTCATAGAGGAATTTCTGGAGTGGTGCAGTGGCCTAAGTGAAGATGCTCGCCTCCAACTCAGAAGGTTGAGAGTTCAGTCCTAGACAGTGACAGATGTTTCTCTATCAGTGCGCAAAGAGAAAATATCTGCTGCGAATTCTGCATAGGTGCCAGGAAGGGCATCCAGCCGGAAAATGCTCAGCTCCGTTCAGTCACCCCAGCCCCACCCCAAAGCAAGGGATTACAGGGTGGTAAAAAGAAAAAAAAAACATAGAGGAATTTCTGGACTATTCAGACCTCTGCTTTCAGGAAATAACAAAAGTGTGCTAATCTGAAAACAAAAAGTGTTTTAATATGGAGAAAACAAATCCTCTAAATAAAAAAAATCACAGTGGTATATCTGTACACCCTAGACAAGGCTGGTGGAATTGTGTTTCATAACAAAATAATTATCACAAATAATATCTGAAAGAAACATGGTGGGACAACAAAAGCAAAATATTGGAATACAATAGTCTGGCATATTGTCTGAATAAAAGGCAAAATAACAACAACAAAAAATAGAACAAGGGAAAAAATGGAATAAATTATGCCCTTTGCAGAGTATTGTGCTAATTTAAATATACCTTTTGAGTTTTACAATATAAAATTCTCTTGATAAAAGTATTTATCAACTACAGGTAGTCCATGACTTACATTCAAAGTTACAGTGCAAAACTAAAAAAAGTGACTTGTAACCATGTTTCACACTTATGACCTTTGCAGTAAACTCACGGTCATTTGATCAAAACTCAGACACTTGGCAACTGTCCCAGGGTCTTGTAACTATCATTTGTAACCTTCCTAGCTGGCTTCCGAAAAGCAAAGTCAGTGTGGGAAGCCAGATTCGCTTAATGACTGAATTATTCACTTAACAACTGCAATGATTTGCTTAACCACTGTGGGGGGAAAATCATAAAATGGAGTAAAGCTCACTTAACAACTGTCTTGCTTAGCAACATAAATTTTGGGCTCAGCTGTGGCCGTAAATTGAGGATTACCTATAATTTAACTTTTAAAGTAGACAGAATTCATCAAATAGCTTTAATTTATGTTTGCCTTTTGGCAACATCTGCATAGCTTCTTTATCACCAATAGACCATCCTCACACACACACCCCAGTTCTTCTCTTCCACTCTTTCTGTCTTGAAAGTAGAAAGCAATGTTTTGGGCCAAATAGTCAAACATCTCATCACAACTCCAAGTTACTCATTACTTTACGTTTTCAAAGCAAAGCAGTGCCAGTGTGAAAGCAATAGGCAATCACTTTTAAATATGATTTTAATATGACAAAATAAATCTAACTCTTTACTAGGCAGGCGAGTGGCAGGGGATAACATGAGCAAAGGGAATAAAAAGAGCTCTGAAGAGCCCATACCAGTTGCTAATACTTAATCTCTTTAAATAATGAATTAGCTGCTCATATCTACTGTCGCTGCTAAGAGAAAGCACTTTCTTTGTAGAGTGTAGTAAAGCTTGAATACCCATGAATTATTCAATATAAAGTGTGCCACTTAAAATGCCCTGATATTGGAAGGCAAGTGTAAGATTATCTTTTGTCTGTCAGAAAGCATCGCTCCCAAGCTACTGAGACTTGAGGGGATAAGAAAGGGAGCCAAGATACATCAGGCCAATTCAAGGTGTTACTGCAGTTCAAAGAACTTATCTTATTTAACCTGACCTTCACTCAGAAGCTGTGCTAATACTGCAGAGCTCTCTTCCCTTTTTCTACTCCCATCTTTTTCTCTTTGCACAGTTCTTTCCTGGATTCTGCAATTCCAGCATAAGGTGCCAAACAATGCATACATTTAGTGATGCAACAGAGCAGTTTCAAGATTTTATTTGTTGTTCTTCTCCCCCTTCTTTTCATCAACCCCCCTTCCTCCTCCCTCAGCATAGAGTACCAGCTATTGATCTGCCAGACTTGCTTACATAGAGAAATGTATTTCCTTACTCAGGTTTCTAACGGCTTCCAGAGCTAAGTGATGACCTTTCTTGTGCAAAAGAATTTGTAATCCACAAAAGTGGAGGGGGGGGGGGCACAGTTGAGTGCATTGAAGCTTGATAGCAATAAGCTTCATCTTCCCAACTATCTAAAGTTCCAGGCAAACCTTATATATCCCATGATATATTACAGGTAGATTAGATAGAATTGGGTTGATTATAGAGTAAACATGCATAGGTTTGTATTGAAAGTAAGATATACAAGGAAAAAAATGTACAATCCAGGCATCCTGCTAAAATCATAACTGCTGTCTGCATTTAGTATCATGGTGTTTGCATTTCTTATTATGATTTCAGTTTTAATTCCTGATTTAATAAATAGGTATCTCTTAAAATATTATTCTGTTTTAGCATATCATATCTTACAACTGACCTTGTCTTATCCTCACTTTCATTAGATGGGATAGATGGGGAAATCATCAAATTTGCAGACGACACCAAGCTGGCAGGAATAGCCAACACTCCAGAAGACAGGCTTAAGATACAGGAGGATCTGGACAGACTTCAACACTGGGCACTATCTAACAAAATGAAATTCAATGGTGAAAAAAGCAAGGTTCTACATTTAGGCAAGAAAAACCAAATGTACAGGTATAGTATAGGGGGTACCTTGCTCAACAGCAGTAACTGTGAGAGGGACCTCGGAGTCCTAGTGGACAATCATTTAAATATGAGCCAGCAGTGTGCTGCAGCTGCCAAAAAGCCAACACAGTGCTAGGCTGCATTAACAGAGGGATAGAATCAAGATCATGTGAAGTATTAATACCACTTTACAATGCCTTGGTAAGGCCACACTTGGAATACTGCATCCAGTTTTGGTCACCACGATGTAAAAAAGATGTTGAGACTCTAGAGAGAGTACAGAGAAGAGCAACAAAGATGATTAGGGGACTGGAGGCTAAAGCATATAAGGAACGGTTGCTGGAATTGGGTATGTCTAGTTTAATGAAGAGAAGGACGAGGGGGGACATGATAGCAGTGTTCCAATATCTCAGGGACTGCCACAAAGAAGAGGGAGTGAAGCTATTTTCCAAGGCGCCTGAAGGCAGGACAAGAAGCAACGGATGGAAACTAATCAAGGAGAGAAGCAACCTAGAACTAAGGAGAAACTTCCTGACAGTTAGAACAATTAACCAGTGGAACAACCTGCCTCCAGAAGCGGTGAATGCTCCAACAGTTTTTAAGAAGAGACTGGACAGCCATTTGTCTGAAATGGTATAGGGTTTCCTGCCTGAGCAGGGGGTTGGACTAGATGACCTCCAAGATCCCTTCCAACTATTATTATTATTATATTATTATTATTATTATTATTATTATTATTATTATTATTATTATTATTATTATTATTATTATTATTATTATTATTATTATTATTATTATTATTATTATTATTATTATTATTATTATTTCTAGATTCATGTCTTCAAATTCAATAATTTCCACTAATTCCCTTTGCTCGTGTTTAATTTCATGACAGTCAGTTTGGTGTAGTGGTTAAAGGGATCAGGTTGAAACTGGCAGGTCATGAATCCAGTTGGGTGACCCTGGGCCAATCACTTTCTCTCAGCCTTGGGAAGTAGGCAAGTCACTTGTGAAAATGATGCAAAGAATAATGCTTTTCCAGGTAGTTCCCAGGATGCAGTTTAAAGGCATCCCAAGCTTAGTTCCATAAAGCAGCATCACCTTAATGATGCCTTTCTAAAATCAAATTTAGTTGGATGTTCAAAACCAAAATTGAACATAGTCTTGTTTGAGATCACTGAAATATAACAACATTCCAATCATCTTTAAAGTAATGAGTTACCCTAAAGTCGTAGTGATGACAATTGCCTTTCAGCTTCAGTAAATAACACTGCCATTAGAAGACTCACCCCTAACCTGAGGGACTCCAGATAATGCTGGGACTACAATATATGGGATTTGCTTGGTAGAACTTACAGGAACCTAATTTGGGTACCAGGTTAAAGAGGAATATGTTAGAATCTGAATCCTGCTAATCGTACTACTATACTATTGCAAGAAATAATGTAGAATTTTCTTTAAAAGCCAAAGAGGCCATCTAGCCATAATGATCTTACTGGAAAATAACTTGAGACACTAAACAGGTTAGTTCACAAATTAATAAATATTTAAAATACACTATAAAATCTAGGCAAACTATAATTAAAATTCAGATTTTTGATGGCTCGATTGAAAGATAGGCATTTTTAAAAGTCTTGCATGAGTTAAAAATGGCTTGGTCCAGCATCAAAAAGACCTTAAAGATATTCCCAGCTCTGTTTCTGAAAGAGGTCTGTTTCTATTAGGCTCTTCATAGTGGTAAAGAAATATGGATCTGGTCTGTGTTTGTATCACTAGTATTTAATTATTAGTCTATACCATAGAAATTCCACAAATTCCAAAGTGAAGCCATCTTCAAGTCATGTCCAACATGACTTCATGGATCCAACATTATAGTTTCCTGGGAAATAATAAAGGAAAAGGTTTGCTCTGGTTTTGGTTTTGTTTGGTTTTTTTTGCTTTTGTTTTGTTTTGAGTTCTGATTTGATTTGAGTTCTATAACCGCTCATCTCAGCAAATGACTCTGGGCAGCTCACAATTCAGAAACATAAATAACAATTAAAATCTTTAAAACATTTTAAAACAATAAAAACCATTAAAACACTAAAAACATTAAAACGCCTAATTCAAGTACACACAAAGCAAGACATCTGACCTGTTAACAATATAGCTAGAAGGTGAGGCCTTGGCGCATGCCCTGGGTTCTCCTTTAAAGCTGGGTCTTTAAAGCTTTACAGAAGGCCAACAGGGTTAGGGCCATTCTAATCTCTGAAGGTTTTTGTTATATCAGTATGCAACTTACTCAAGTGGATTTTTTTGAGCTTTTGGTTTGGAAAATAATTTAAGATGGACAGTAGCAGAACCCATGAATTAGATGCCATTAAATAGCCAGGTGTCGTACTAGTTTTATATTATTTATTGTCTTACATTAATATATATAATAATAAATATATTATTTATTGTCTTACACAACAATGTCAAATCACGGCTGCCAGTTCTTTAGCTAATATTGGCCTTCATATGCATCAAATTCTTCCCAAGCACCTAAAGTAAAGGTAAAGTTTTCTTCCATTCAGTTATTTCTGACTCTACGGGGTGGTGCTCATCTCCATTTCTTAGCCGAAAGAGCCAGTGTTGTACGAAGACATTTCTGTGGTCATGTGGCCAGTACACCAAGCGACATGGAATGTTGTAACCTTCCCACCAAAGTGGTACCTATTTATTTACTTGCATTTGCTTGCTTTCGAGCTGCTGGGTGGGCAGGAGCTGGGGCAAGTAATGGGAGCTCACCCCATCACATAGCGCTTGGATCGCGAACCCAGGCTGTCAGCTTTCCAGCTGACAAAGCTTAGCATCTTTAACCACTGAGCCCTCAAGCCCCAGTCCCAAGCACCTAGGATGTCATAAGGTATTGGTGTAGCACATGTGCAGATCCAAGTAATGTGGCCTTTTGCAGTTGACAGATGGAAATTTTATCAAGGCATAGATTTTCTAAGTCCCATACAAGAGTTTTTGTTATGGCATCCAGTGTGCTGATAATCACTGGAACTACCATAGCCAGTTTATGCCATAATCTTTTAATTTTGATTTTCAGATCTAAATACTTTGTGATTATTTTTGTAATTATTATTAATTATTCAGTTTTGTTAGAACAGCCCATTCTATTTGAGAAGAAAATTGTGACATGTTTCTGTTATAGAAGTCACTTATCCACATCATTTCTGAAAACATTTACAGCAGAGGTTTTGAAATAGGTCTTATTACTCTGTAACTAGCTATAAAAGGCTTCTTAACTAAATCTGATCAGAAGAACATCTAGTCCTTTAAAATTAAGAGATTAAAAAAATCACTCTATAGACTGAAAGCTAGTGCAGTCCACAAAATGTAAGCTTAATGTGGTTCATCATTAAAATGCATGTAATAATCTTGTGGTTCTATTCTAGACCAATGTACTGATTCTGAATAATGTGTAAATATATCCTACATACAATTTGTTGTAAGAGTATAAATAGGAAATCTGCAGAATAGGATGGCACTCTGCAGTGCCAAGTTATCACTATTCAGATAAAGTTGCAACTGGGATATCAGCCAAAACTGATAAAAAGTCCTTTAACCCACAAAGGTCACTTGAGCATCTTACTACAATCAGTGCTGAGGTTTTTTTTTGCTCCGCAAGTTAGAAAAGAGTATAAAATAACAGATATTTAACTACTGGTGTCAAGAACCAGTTCTCAGAGACTGGAACAAAGAAAACAAGGGCAGGGGGCAAGGTTTCTTTGGAAACATCAGTGCCTCAAAAAGTGATAGCAATTTGCAAGACGTTTCCAGCTCTGACCAGACTGCAGATCAATCTCTCGCTAAATAAAACTTAGTTGAATAATATGCAAGCAAATCTTTGACTTAGAACTGGAAGAAATTAACTTTCCTCATCTTCCTAGAAGAAGAGCTTTAAAAGAGGAGAAGAAGTTGTTTAAATTATATTATTACTAGAACAACTCTCCTATAGCTATCTCAGCTGCAGTTGTTCCCTTTTGACTGGTTCAATTATCCTTCTTCCTGATTCCAGCTATCATAGTTCATGTTTTTTGTGTTCCTGTTGCAGATTCTTTGAAGCATGAGATCAGGTAACTGCATGTCTAATATACAATTAGCCAGTTTCAAATTTTAAAGAAGCCAAGGCAGGATTAGCTTGCTTTAATCCAGCCTGACTGCCAAAACTGAAAATAGAAGTCTGACCATCATTACTGTCTGCCTGTGGGTGAAGCATCATTGGAGATCTCAGGTTCTATCTGGATAGTTAGTAAACAAACGGTGATGTTTCGTGATATTGAAAGGTGCAGAAAGAAAATGGGGGGGGGGAATGTACATGCGTCCAATACTCTTTATAAACAGTGATGAGAGAGCAGTGCTCTTAAAAGGAAAGATACTGGTTTATATTCCACTCTGGAATCAATACAGATCAAAATTTGAACAAATAAGTGATAGTTTAATTATGAGCTGAATGTGTTCTAACAGTAAGAAAGATATAGAAAATGCCAAATTATTTGTTTTTGATTGTTATTTAATGTAAATAAATTAAAAAAAACACCTTGCAGTATAATTTATCATCACCATTTATCCTCATTAGTTTACAATGCCTCCAAACTACTGAACAATGGACCAAACTCTAACAAACATATACTTCTATTTGTCTGAACTAATTTGTGTTTATTTATTATTCAGGATTGGCCCAATATATGTTTCAGTTTAAACCAGACAAGGGTGCATGCTCTTCCAAATTCACATAAAATACCAATTTACTTGGATATCTGAAATTTACTTTGATATCTGCAATAGGATTTCATCTTCAATTATTTCTGGGATGCTTACCTGGTTTCAAAGCCACAAATCTCATTGAGGACTATGCTATAAAATAAGGAAATTGGGGAAGGGGAGAAGCCACAATTCTCCTTAACACTGGCCATCTGAAGCCATTGCCTCGTTCAGTTTAATGATGGAGTTGGTCCTGCCATTATCAAGCCAAGCTATAGGATAGCCAAGGCTTCATGTATACCAAATACAGAAAGTAGGGTTCCTACATGTTACAAAGAGGAGACATCTATGCACAGATTCTTGGAAATTCACCATTTGAGACTCATCCACAAAACATGGTACAAAGTACTGGCAGGTGAGACCATCTTGTTAGGCAAAACAGAAAAAAAGGAAGGCAGATACAAACAAAGTACACCAACAGTGCAATGCCCAATCTGTTTGCCTTTATGAAATGGCAACCTCATGAACTTCTTTACAAAGTATACACAAAGGGAGATGAACAAAATGAAAGATAGAAACTGGATATAATAATAGAATGATAATAATATTTTTGACAGCCAGTTTTGTGTAGTGATTAAGGTATTAGGCTAGAAACCAGGAAGCCATGAGTTCTAGTCCTTCCTTAGTCACAAAGCAGCTTGATAACCTTGAGCCATTCGCTCTCTCTCAGCACTAGGAAGTTGGCAATGGCAGATCACTTCTGTAAAAAAAACCTTCCCCAAAAAACTGCAGGGAGTTGTCCAAGGGTCAACATTGACTTGAAAGCACAAGAAAAACATATATTTGGCAATAAGGTTATAATAATAATAATAATAATAATAATAATAATAATAATAATAATAATAATAATAATAATAATAATAATAATAATAATAATAATAATAATAATAATAATAATAATAATAATAATAATATAATAATAATAATAATAATAATAATAAAGTTGGAAGGGACCTTGGAGGTCATTGAGTCCAACCCCCTGCTCACAGGCAACCCTATACCATTTCGGACATGTGGCTGTCCAGTCTCTTCTTAAAAACTTCCAGTGTTGGAGCATTCACCGCTTCTGGAGGCAGGTTGTATCCACTGGTTAATTGTTCTAACTGTCAGGAAGTTTCTCCTCAGTTCCAGGTTGCTTCTCTCCTTGACTAGTTTCCATCCATTATTCTTGTCCTGCTCTCAGGCACCTTGGAGAATAGCTTGACTCCTCTTCTTTGTGGCAACCCCTGAGATATTGGAATACTGCTATCATGTCCCCCCTAGTCCTCTCTTTTCATTAAACTAGACATATCCCATTCCAGCAAACGTTCCTGATATGCTTTAGCCTCCAGTCCCCTAATCATCTTTGTTGCCCTTCTCTGCACTCTTTCTAGAGTCTCAACATCTTTTTTTACATCGTGGTGACCAAAACTGGGCAGTATTTCCAGTGTGGCCTTACCAAGGCATTGTAAAGTGGTATTAATATTCACGTGATCTTGATTCTATCCTCTGTTAATGCAGCCCAGCACTGTGTTGGCTTTTTTGGTAGCTGCAGCACACTGCTGGCTCATATTTAAGTGATTGTCCACTAGGACTCCAGATCCCTCTCACAGTTACTACTATTGAGCAAGGTACCCCCTATACTATACCTGTACATTTGGTTTTTCTTGCCTAAATGTAGAACCTTACTTTTTTCACCATGAATTTCATTTTGTTAGATAGCGCCAATGTTCAAGTCTGTCCAGGTCCTCCTGTATCTTAAGCCTGTCTTCTGGAGTGTTGGCTATTCCTGCCAGCTTGGTGTCATCCGCAAATTTGATGAGTTCCCCATCTATCCCCTCGTCCAAATCGTTGATGAAGATGTTGAAGAGCACTGGCCCCAGAACAGAGCCCTGGGGCACCCCACTGCACACTTCCCTCCGTGTAGATGCGGTTCCATTGAGGACCACACGCTGAGTACGGCCGGTCAGCCAGCTACGAATCCATCTGGTGGTGATGCTGTCTAACCCACATTTTTCTATCTTATTGAGTAGTAGGTTGTGATCTACTTTATCAAATGCCTTACTGAAGTCCAAGTAAATTATATCCACAGCATTCCTCTGATCCACTAATTTTGTCACTTGGTCAAAGAATGCAATAAGGTTTAAAGATAAAGATAAAGATAAATAACCTTTATTGTCATTTTTATATTGTGGGCACCATGGCACACATAAAAAATGAAATTTAGTTGCCCGCTCTCAAAGTGAAACATATACATGACACACACCTAAACATACTATGTACAACATATATATAGACCCACATCCCTACATATACATAGCAAATAAATATTAAATACTGTCCATCTTGAATATATAACGCAAGGAGGAAGTTTGAGAGTTCGCAAGGTTAATGCTGTATGGAATGAAACTATGGCTGAATCTGGATGTTCTGCTACGGATACCACGAAGCCTCCTCCCAGAAGGTAACAGGGAAAACAGGTTGTGGAGAGGATGTGTAGTGTCCCAGAAAATCTTGCGGGCCCTGCTCAAGCAACGCTTCTGTGCTATGTCCTGGATGGTAGGGAGGGAACTGCCAATGATCTTTTCGGCCATCCTCACCACTCTCTGCACCGCCTTCCTGTCTGAAGCAGTGATGCCTCCAAACCAGACTGTGATGCTGTATGACAGGATGCTCTCGATTGTCCCCCTGTAGAAAGTGGTCAGGACAGGGGAAGGAAGATGTGCTTTTCTCATGCGGCGCAGAAAATGCAGGCGCTGCTGTGCCCGCTTCACCAGTTTCTCACTGTTTAGCGACCAAGTCAGCCTACTCGTTAGCTGCACACCCAGGAATTTGATGCTGGTAACCATCTCCACAGGTGAATCATTAATGCACAGAGAAGTGTGGCTGTGCCTGCCTTTTCTGAAATCAACAATGATCTCTTTGGTTTTTCTTGTATTTAAAACTAGGCTGTTTTCCTTACACCAGTTCACCAACCCCTCAACCTCCTTGCAGTAAGCTTCCACCTTGTCATCCTGAATAAGGCCCACTACTGTTGTATCATCTGCGAACTTCACAATATGGTTGGTGGCAAACCTAGCACAGCAGTCATGGGTCAACAGGGTGAACAGCAGCGGACTTAAGACGCAGCCCTGAGGAGAACCTGTGCTCAAGAAAATGGTATTTGAGGTATTTGTTCCAACTCGCACATATTGGGGCCTGTTGGTAAGAAAATCCAGAATCCAGTTGCACAAAGGAGTGTTTAAGCCTAAAAAGCCCAGTTTGTCTACTAGATGCTGGGGAATGATTGTGTTAAACGCCGAACTGAAGTCGACAAACAGCAAACGCACATGAGTTTGTCTGGCATGATCTGTTTTTGACAAACCCATGTTGGCTTTTAGTAGTGATTTTGTTTGCCTCTAGGTGTTCGCTGATTCGTTGTTTGATTATCTTTTCCAGAATCTTCCAAGGTATTGAGGTCAGGCTGATAGGTCTGTAATTTCCTGGATCCATTTTTTTTCCTTTTTTGAAGATGGGAACTACATCAGCTCTTTTCCAGTCCTCTGGTAGTTCCCCAGTGCTCCAGGATCTTTGAAAAATATAGTTCAGTGGTTCTGAGATCACATCTGCCAGTTCCTTGAGAACCTTGGGGTGTAATCCATCTGGTCCTGGTGATTTGAACTCGTCTAGGCTGGACAGATGCTCACTTACCATTTTCTTGCCTATCTTAACTTGTGTTTCTATTCTGTTTTTTATGGCACTATTTTTGATAGGTTGGTCTGTTTTTTCCCTTTGTGTAAAGACAGATGCAAAAAACGAGTTAAATAGTTCTGCTTTCTCACTATTGCTTGTCACCTTCTTGCCACTTTCACCCACTAATGGACCAATCATTTCCTTAACTTTTTTCTTATTTTTTACATGTTGAAAGAAGCTTTTTTTGTTATTTTTGACTTTGGTCGCAAGCCTTAGTTCATTATGAGCCTTAGCTTTCCTTACTTCATCTTTGCAGGCTCGGGCTATTTGCTGATATTCTGACTTTGTTATGTGCCCCTCTTTCCACTTTCTATACTTGTCCTTTTTATCTTTCAATTTATCAGAGAGTTCTTTATGCAGCCATGCTGGTCTCTTTTGAGAGCTGTTATTTTTCCTCTTTGTTGGTATTGTGCTAGACTGGGCTTTTATTATCTCGCTTTTCAAAATTTCCCAAGCTTCTTGAGTTGTTTTCCCCTTGAGGATCCTCATCCATGGAATCCTTCCCAAGCCCTCTCTAAGTTTATTGAAATTAGCTCTCTTGAAGTCCAAGACTCTAGTTTGACTGTGTTCTAGTGCTTGTGCTTCCATAATGTTGAATTCCAATATTACATGATCACTACCTCCCAAGGTTCCTGTGGCTTCAACACCTTCTATCATTTCATCTCTGTTAGTGAGAATTAGATCCAGAATGGCTAATCCCCTAGTTCCCTTCTCTACTTTTTGGGAGACAAAGTTGTCTGCTAGGTTTGTCAGGAAACTGTTTGATCTTCCACTTGGTGCAGAGTTTGTCTCCCAGTTGATGTCAGGGTAGTTAAAGTCCCCCATTACTATTGTGATGTGCTTCCTACATACCTTAGTTAGCTGACTAGCAAAAAGTTCGTCTATTTCCTCTGTTTGGTTGGGTGGCCTATAGTATACACCTATGGCAATGTCATTTTTTTCTCCCTTTTATATTGACCCAAATGCACTCAAGACAGTTTTCATCATTGTTGTGCTCTATTTCTGTAGAGATGTAGTTATTTCTTATATAGAGAGCAACTCCACCTCCTCTTTTATTTGGTCTGTTTCTTTTAAATAATTTAAATCCCTCTAGCTGTGTGTTCCATTTGTGGGTTTCATCCCACCATGTTTCCGTAATGGCAACAATATCATATCTGCCCTCATTAACCTGAATTTCTAGTTCACCCTGTTTGCTGTTCATACTCTGTGCATTGGTGTAAAGACATTTGAGTCCTTTATGACTGACCCTGTGTTTACTTTCTACATAACCTGTGTGGTGCCTGAGTTCCCCTATTGTCCTACCTCCTATTTGGTTAGTGTACTTTGTGTGGCACTCGCTATTGAAAGCTTGATTTTGCTTGACAGCAAGGTCGATATTCTTGTCCACACACACATCTATGTTACATGCACTAATAGCCCTATAGTTTTTAGATTGCCGGGGACAGGGGTGTTCTGTATCAATTAACTCACTGTCCCCGCTGTTTAGTTTAAACATTCCTCCAGATAATCTGTGACTTTATAGCCGAGTAACTCAGTTCCTTTCTTTGATGGATGCAAACCATCTCTTTTGTACATTTTTTCATTGGACCAGCTACTGACATCGTGACTAATATATCCAAAGCCTTCCCCTTTACACCACTCCTTTAGCCACATATTGAATTGTGCTATACGCTGGCCTTTTCCATTTTGCTCCTTGTACACTGGTAAAACCTCTGAAAAAGTAAGCGTACAGCCTATTCCGCTAAGTTCCTGCCCCAAACTCTGGAAATCATTCTGCACAGAGAGTACATCTTTTTGGGACAGATCGTTAGTGCCAAGATGTACAATAGCCTCCACATCACAGTCCTTGCTGGCATTCTTGATTATTTTAGAAATACGCTTCTTGTCCCTACTGGCAGTAGCACCTGGGAGACACCATCAACACCACCTGGGAGACACCATCAACAACAAAAGAAAGGAGATTAGAACATGCTTATAGAGGAATATACTTAACCTTACTTCTTTCTCAGCACCAAAAGACAGTCTTCATTTAAGCCTTAATGTCAGTTTCCCTTTAGTTTTTCCAACTCATGCTAAATAGTTCTTTTTAACAGAAAAAAGTAGCTTCTATATATCTAGAAGACACAAGATTGTAAAAGCTGGCCTAAAGTAAAACTCATCGTTTTCAGCTACAGCAATAAGAACAGTGGCCTTTTTGAACAGCGCGATGCTCAGATGGAAAAATAAGATTTTTAATTGAAATATGTTTCACAGAAGATATTTGCACCTTTTGGGCACCAAGCCGCCTTCCATTTTTGTGAAGTTAAACAAATACAGGCAACATTTTCTTTCTTTTCCAAAGAAAGTGTTTGTGTAATTATGAAGTGTATGAAAAAAAGTTCATAGCAGAAGGATAGGATAAAATAATATGGACTTCTGTTATGAACACCTTTTCTGCCTTTTAAAAAGTACACTTATTGCTAATTAATTTTTCTTAATTGGTCTCTTTTTTTCTGCTGATGATCTTCTTCTATCCAATATGTGACTATATTTTCAGTCTGTTGCATTTATAATACTTCTTAAATACTGAAAATAACACATTTCCATTTTTGATGCTCAATTTAAAACTACATTGAAAACAGCTCGAAGGAGACATAAAGTGGAAATCCAGCAATATAAATGGATCTTAAGAGAAAGATGGATTTTTTTTTAGCAATATTTGGTTACACTGCCTTCTAGATCAGACTAGGGGAAGATATTCTAAATGCAGATCTTGAAGAACAAAGAAACTACCGGTGATACCACATACAACTGCATGTCTGTGAGCTCATCCTGAAGCACATTGCACATTTTAGTCATTAAAAAGAACTCACCACTATCATCCCATTTTGGAGGTATAGCATTTGGGACCTTGTCTGTCCACTTTTAAATTATTCTTTTGTAGAATTTTCTGTTTTTAGTTCTGCTTTTCTGAAATCACATCGAGAAGAGCAACCAATTAGTTGTGACATGACAACACACAAAGAAGAATTTGTGTCTCTTGGCCTGTAAAAATAGCCCAGTAAGAACATTATAATGTTTATTCCAGTGACTGCTGATGGAAGCAGGACATTTCTTTTTACCAAATATGCTGTGCACAGAACTGCTGCAAATGGAGAGCTATTTTTTTGCATTTGGAATCCTCATTTGGATCCCACAGTTAATAATTTTATTTGTCATTACATATAGAGATATATATGACATGGATACCATGTGTGAAGAACCCATTTTATGTATTTGGCAAAGTGGCCCTCATAATGAATTTCAAAGCATGAAACATTCTTTGTTGGATTTGCTGAAACAGATCAAAGTAGTCACCTCCGTGGGATTTATTCTCTGTTCCTGACAGAGATCTGGGCTAAAGATCAATGACTACAGGTACACACGAAACCTATTCATACCTTCAGCAGGAATGAGATACTGACTGGTGCTTTCAAGTTCTTTAATTTTCTCTAGATAAGGTCTTTTTCATGTGCACCTCATTGTTTTGTATTGCAAATGAATCACAACAGGACATGATAATCAAGATTAATTGCTTCTCTGTGGTACTCTGAGATGTTGAATTTATACAGTCCCTGGACAGTGGCAAATCACACCTGGAGGCAGAACATTGGATTAATTGCATGATGCTTTAATCCTTTCTGTTCTGTGATTCTACCAAGTTTCTTGCTCTCCCGTATCAAATTGTACCTTTTCAATGTGATATTTGCAATGGAACTGGTAATATCCATACATGATGATTTGTCAGCACATTTTTACAGTAGGACAGGGGTCTGCAACCTTGACAAATTTAAGACTTGTGGACTTCAGCTCCCAGCTATGCTGGTTGAGGAATTCTGGGAGCTGAAGTTGTCAAGGTTGCAGACCCCTGTACTAGGAGTATAAAATAGACTCTAACAGAGGTTATTTTTTTTCTCTCCTCTATGGCTGCTTTTGCTTTTGAGGTGTGTTTGATTAGATACATCATCCCCATCTACCAAATCATTTCCTTCATAGTGCAGAATAGAGGAAGGATCACTTAATGACCAATTTATTCTGCTACTGTTTTCCAATTCTATTCCAACTCTCATACTGCTACCATTATGTAGATGAAAGGGTTAAGGCTGGAATAATGAAAAGCCACAATGGCTTGAGATTGTATTAGTATTATTTCCAGTATTGCTGAAAAGTTCTGGACTTTTTGATATAAATATAAATATAAATAATGTCAAATTTTCCTTCTCTCTCTCTCTCTCTCTCTCTCTCTCTCTCCTTCTGCCTGCTTTTTGTCCTATTTTGCCAGTTATCTGTTTCTGTTGCTTTTATTGTTTAATAAATAAACATCAAGGTATCTTTTTACTAGCTCTCCTGGTGGTGGTGGTGTTCTCTGATCTGGATATAGGAACTGGCTAGTAGCATATTGGGTGAAAACTAAATTGAAAATTACCCAAATCATTTCCCATTTTCCATGACCTCTTTGTCCCACTACAATTTCCTCAAGTGAAAACAGGAGGTAAAAACATTGCACCCAAAACATGTGCACAGGTTTTCTGTAATTTTGAGGCTATAAACAAAATGCTCTTGCAAAGTGCAAAGAAGAATGAAAGCATAATCAAAGCACCTTAAGAGAAGACGGAAACATGTATTTTATTGGAAATTTATATTTCACATTCCATATCTGATTTAGCAATGGTTTCCATCTGTCTGGCTTGGAGAGTTAGGGGTTGAGAGGGAAGCAACCAATGATTATGATTAAGGTATTTCCCCTCCTCTTAAAATTTAACCATCCCTGAATTCACAGATATAATCCTAGAATGAAACTCATACCATACCATATACAGTATATGCTGTGAATATGCATCCAAATCTATTCATTTATAATTATATAAAACACATTTTCTATTTTTTTTTTCTTGAAATGATTAAGGAGGCTATAAAAAATCAGTTCAACATAACGGGATATTTTAGATTGGGAACAGATTAGAGGCATGGTTCTTCTTTCTACCAAGCTTAATTCTGCACTCCCAAATAGATCACCATGAATACAAACATAATTGAAAATGAGACTTATTCTGGGTACTATCACTGTAGTACAATACTACTACATTGTCAAAGTCATCTAAGATGCAATCCTATTCTTCCTTATTGGAACATGGAATTTCTTCCCATCTACAATGGGCACCACTCTGCTAGAGCCCCAGGATATAATCAAGCTTCTGTAGCAAATCAATTCCCTGCTTTGGGGTGGCATAGAAGGAAGCTATAAGAACAGCTCTAGGAACTGTCTCTAGGTCAAAACTGGAATCGTGCGGTGGGCAATTTCCTGTTAGAGACAAGGTGCAATGGCCCTTTGTTACCATTTGTATGCTCTCTATGTGCATGTGTGTGTTTGTGTTTAAATAATGAGTCTCCCTCTCACCTGTGAAGTCATGGTTCTATTATAACTAAATAACATGTGTCATTTTTAAACAGTAAACCCTTTTGTTTTTCCTCACTACTAAAACAAGTACAATAAGACAGTGATGAGGATGTGAGTATATCGATGTGTGAAGTGCTGACTGGAAATAGTTCCACATTAGTAAACTGGAGAAAGGGCTACTCAGTATTGGTGAGGTTGGCAATGGTAAGGACACATGTAGGAGGCACAAAAATGTTTCTGAGGATTTGGAGGATAAGGCTAGTGGTTCTATGGAAGTGGCAGACTGAGCTCTATTTTTACATGCATGCTGAACCAAAACTAGCCAACCAGATTTTTAACTTAGCATTGAACTACAACTGGGAGGGATGCAAGTTCAAAAGACCCACTCTGAAATTTCATTTTATGGGGAACACTCTTGCATGATAGTACTACAAATGTTTATTCCACAGCCCCTACATTCAGTAAGACCTGCTAATTCATCAGGACATTTGGATTTATACCCCTGGTGTGAAATAAAGATGACTACTTTTTAAACTTGGCAAGATGATACCGGTAGTTGATCTTTATCCTTTAGTTTATGAACAAACCTTTGACTCTGTTCTTATGTAAACATAAAGTTTTTACAGAAAAAAGGAAGGATGTCACCTTCTGATTGAGAAGCTTTCTTTTTCATTTTTCAGAAGCTGCTTGAATTGCCCTCATCATTTTGAGTAATCTCTCTCCTTCATGATTCCTACAATGAACAGAATGATAGCTTTGTAGGCTGACCTACTTCCAGAAGTGCAAGGCCAGATGTCTTATGCTTGAAAACATCCAAAGCAATACTACAAGTACTACTACTATTTATGTAGTAATCAGCTGCTGCATTGTCTACTCTCATTTGAATTTGTTTTGCTTTTGACCTAACTCCTGGAAAACAAATAGCAAAAAAGGGGGGAGAAAGAATCAGAGAGATAAGCCAATATCTTACCTTAGGCAGAGAAATCTTTGTAAACTGACATCAATCAAATACAATCTTCGAAGGAAGAGAGAATGTTTGATCTCTACAGCACTGTTTTGAGAAGACAGAATGCACTTCTGGGATCTCACTTTATGCCTGAGGTTAGAAGAAATGTCAGTTTTTCTTGATAAAATGAGATTAGAACAATCTTTTTTTTCTTCTCCTCCCCCTCCACTTCCTATGGACAAATCTGTCAGATGTCTTGTCCTCCTGTAGGGAATTTGGATTCTTTCAGATCTGCAAATTCTATTCTGCCTACTCCAAATTTTCTTGCACAAGTAGCTGAATGACCTTTGTTTTATTCTCGCTGGTTTTCTGAACACAGCAACTATGAGTGTAAGATTTAACTAGCCATTTATTGATTCATTAATGCTCCAATATGAGCATTAATGCTCCAATAAGAGTTTAATCATAATGATAATGATTTTTTAAAAAAAAACTTATTTTGATTATAAATGATTTAACACAGAGAGCAAAACCATCACTTTCAATATATTAAACCTTTACTACCAACTGAAATTCGATTAATGTCAAAAATAGGAGATTGGAGTCAAGTATCTTTGTGGATACTATTCAACGAAACTTTGTGCTGAGCAAAAAATCCAGCTTTCAGAATTTACCTTAAAATTACATTAATACAAATTTTAATGCTTTTTATCAATATATTTAAAAAAGTTAAGGATTTTTTTCTCACCAAATTCACTAGGCATAAATAAAAGAAATTTTAACTCAGAGCTGAAGTCTTGATCTGCTTTCCTTAGGTTTTCACTAGAGGAAAAGAGGGACATTTTTCTTTTTTCAATGGGAATATTTGTTCTTTCATTCACTGATTTATTTATTAGATTTATATCCTGCCTTTCCTCTAAGACAGACATGTCAAACTCGCGACATCACATGACGTCGCACGACGTATCGGAACTTTTTCCCCATTGCCGGCAATGGGATGGGTGCGATTTTGTTGTGACGCGTCTGGCCCGTGGGCCGGCAGTTTGACACCCCTGCTCTAAGAGATCAATGTATACTTCTTTGGAAACTTCTTACTATCTTAAATAAATATGGCTTGCAAAAATGCATTGCATCTAGAGTACTTTTACATACTTCCAACCAATCTCTTTCTCAAAGATATTGTGTTATTTTCTTTCTAGTTCAATTTTCCTTTTTCCCCAAAAAATATAATTTTAAAACCCTGTTTTAATTGCTCTTTCCACACCCCTATTTTTTTTCAATTTTTGAATAATGGAAAGAATGGAAAGAAAAATGGTACCTAAAATTCAATAACATTCTCTGTTAAACATGGAAAAATGGTTTGACTTAGCCTTAGCCTGTTTATGAATCAAACGTTTTTCATACCATGTACTTTATAGTCATTTGGAGCACAACAGGGTATGATTATTCCTATAAAGGTATTCAAATCCTTCCCTCTGTTTTTCCTTTTCTACATTCAAATATGAGCATTTGAGACAAGCATTATGAGCTGAACCTCAAAACGGCATACTGCAGTTAAGAGCCCAGAAATACACGTTATCCAGAATTACAGCTGTTCAGAATTTTGTGGTACAACTTTCAGCTCCAAAGACATATCAAATGTCCACAATATATTTCATGAGTATCTTGAAATAAAATACATTGAAAAGTAAGTATTTAGAGGTAGAAAGTTTTTTAATATATGAATTTAATTATGTATTTAAATATGCGTTTGGGGGTTTTGACCTTAGGTTACATTGAGTCAGTTTTAACATGATCCCTTTCCTTGCGGATCTATGCAGGAATGGCTCTGTACCTCATAGAGTCTTTCAACAGTAGCAGTATATATGTTTCATAAACCGATAAATATTTGTCTGTAAGTGGGAGAATGATCTGTGTGGATTAATTTTACAAATGTCTCACTTTACAGGCAATTAATTTTAAACAGGAATTATTAATTATGTTAATATTACTTAAATCAGGGGTGTCAAACTGCCGGCCCACGGGCCGGTTTCATCATACCAAAGCTGCGCCTACCCCATTGCCGGCAATGCAAAAAGAGTCACGATACGTCGCGACATGTCACATGGCGTGGCGAGTTTGACACCCGTGACTTAAATGTTTGTCATGGCCCTGAGTGCAAACATATATTTTTCTTGTGTATTTATTCATTCATTAATCCTTTTTTTGGATTTGATTGTATATTTGATTGATGTAGACTAGGTAAATTCCCATTCTTATACTGTGATTGAGATCTAGTCAATCTAGGTTTAGTGCTAGTCATGAATAGATTCCAGAACCTTTTCTATATATTACTCCATTTTCAGATAATTTTCCTTTAATATCTCTTAAATACACAGACACATTTATCCCACATCCCGCTGAGATCTCAAAGAGGAAATTATAATAAGAATACCCTGAGAAACAGGCATGAAACCATTTCCCCTGCCCATCTTCACAGAACCTGCCTATTTTGACTAGCCAGATGCAGACAACCCACAAATCTGAGACAGCTGGTTGAGCAGCCTCCAGGGCAAAGCAGCTCCAAAAAGAATTTCTTCACCATGCACATCCAGAATCTCTGAGCTAATTATCGGGGTTGAGATTCTTAACTTAATCATCACTCCTCAGTCTCTAGAGTGTGAGAGAATCAAAGAAGTAACCCCTGCCTTGTTGGACTGAGCACACAGCAAAAGAGCAAAAGTCCAATGCAATTATCAGCTGAGCAACCTTGTGGTTGTGATGCAGCACATTCCCCACAGGGGCATGAAATTAGCTAAAATTCAGACCAAAACCACAATGTAAAAGAAAAGAAAAGAAAAGAAAAGAAAAGAAAAACTCATTTGTGGAAAGCAAAGTGTTTTGTTCATTAAAAAGTTCCAAAGAGAGCAGAAGGATACTGCTTTCTTTGTTTTAGCATCAATTTGAACTCAGGTTCTTCTTACATAGTAAGAGTCTGCCTTTCATTGTACATGAACATTAGGAAGAAAACAGCTAGTTATTTCACCAGATGACAATAAAGTCTGTGCAAAGCACATAGAATTAAAAACAAACGTCAATGAAATGTATACAATGTTTTCTCTTTATCACCCTCATTAACTTTCAGTTTGACAGGAGATCATATCACTTAATTACCATTAGATTTTAAAAATTTCTTAGTAGATTTGCAAGCAGTCCAGTCCAGCATAGTAAACATCATTGGGTAGATTTCTTTTGTAGCAAGTCAGTTTTGTATGGTGGTTAAAAACTCTGGGCTCCACCATGGATTCTAGTCCTGCCTTAGGCACAAGCGGCCCGGTGGCTTTAGGGCAGTCATTCTCATTCGAGCCTTAGAAGACAAGGAATGGCAAATCACTTCCAAAGATGTTACCATGAAAACTGCAGGAACTTGTTCAGGCAGTCATGAAGAGTCAAGGCCCAAAAGACGATGATAGATGGAAGATGATATAGATAGATAAATGATAGATAGGAGAAAGTCAGCATTAAATTGTAGTTTCTTATAGAAATACTACCTAACGGAATAGAAACTGTTTCTGGAGTTGTACAATAAATTAACTGTGTTGCTAAGAAAATGTTATTTCTATGTTCCCTTGCAAATGTTAACCTAGAATGATTTTTTTTTCTTTCCAGAACAAATCACAATGTACTTATTACTATATCCAACCTAACTGGGAGAGCTTAGGTAGAAAGGAATCAATTCAAATACTGTGCTCAGGAGAGGGGAAAAGAAAAGATATAAAATCATTATGTTACATACACAGAACTTTAAACATATCAGGCTTACATAATCCAACAAGTTCTATAACTAAAATTTAAATTAGAGTTGTATAGCCTTTCTAAGACTGAAAGGCACATTTGAATATTGTAAATAATGACAGTAGAGCAGAATAAAGGAGGGGGTTGTAAAAGCCAAACCAAAGCTAAATTTAATTGAAATAAATATAATAAAATAAAATAATTAAAAATGATTAATATGATTTCCCTTTGTGTATCTGCTAATGTTTCCCTTCTGTCATATTAACAATTACAATCATAAAATTAAGTTATCCAATATAAAATTGTTTCTTGGTTATAAAGGATATTTCCCTTCTTTCATGTTAAAAATTGCAGCAGCCTCTCGGTGGACTCCTTGAAGTAAACCTTTGGCCATTTATATATTTCTGATCTGAATAGTGAATGCTTTCATCCTGCTAGCATGACCAACATTCAGAACACTTTTCAAGGCTTCAGAAGGTCATTTGCTATAATATCTACTGGCCAAGTCTGAAACAGAAATAAGCCAAGCATAACGGCTTGAAAAGGCAAACAAAAGGACATATGAAACAATATGGTTCCAAATAATGCTAGAAAAGGCAAAGAAAAGGACATATGAAACAATATGGTTCCAAATGATCAGCTATAATATTTTAATGAGGAAAAGAAAACAACACCCTAACCCAACACTTAGATACATTTGTGGAGGGGAAGCTTTTAATGTTGGAACTGTTTATAAAGGTTGTGTATGCTACCTAAGATCAAAAGCATTATACCCATGTTTACCAGTTTTTAGAAAGAGTGGCATACTCTACATATGGGCTTCCAAGGCTTCACATTAGAAAGCTCTTCACCCAATTCAGTAGGGCATTCCATACATATGTGGCTGATGGTGTGACAAAAGATTTATATCCACTTATATTCATTCAAAACATATAAAGATGTGTTCTGATATAAAGGCACAAAGTTAGCTGTTAAGATACAGAGCAAGCATATTTCTTGATCCCCCTAAATTATTGAACTTTTGCTCATTTGCTTGCAGGTTAACTAGTGTGGTCCCTAAGCTAACGGATCTAGAAAATTATTCTGGCAGTAGTAGCCATATAATGGGACAGAACATCAACATAAAGAAAAGCAAAGGCACTGAATACAATATGGAAATTAGAAGAGGAGGAGACTTATTTTAGTAGTTCACCAGAGAATCGGACATTAGTTATGATGCCTTGTAGAATTGACAAACAAACAAACTTATGTTCCTATTTCCAGATTGCTTCCAAGGAGGGACCAAACCTGTCATAGAATGATGCTAGGAGAAAATGCATGTCTGCACTAGACTCCCAGTGGAGAGACCATAAAAGATGTGCATAGGACAACAAAATGAAAAGAGCACCCTGAGCCTAAAATGTAGATCTTAAAATAAAGTAGTTAGAAATCTGAGCAATTGAAAGAATTGTAAGGAGCAAAGCATTTTTAAAAAATTCTGTAGTTATTTAAACAGCCTTGACAAGAACCAGAAAGACAGTGAAAGGGATGCTTAAATTATTGTCATGTGAAGTAGCAATTCATGGTAATAGATCAGCATCTTTTAAATAAACTGGATCCACAAACAAGGTAGCAAAAGCAAATAGAGCACATATCATGACTATGCAGGAGCTGGAGAATGGAAAGAGGCCAAATGATCATTATTATTATTATTTTGCATTAAGTAATAAAGCAAAACACAAATATCACTTTTCTCCAACAATTGTTCTATTGCATTAGTACTGTAGGTATGAACTGGCCATATATCTTGATACTTTGTTCTCAGTAATATTAAATAATTTCAATCCTTTCCAAGGGACTGTCCCTAAACCTTGAAGTAATCTTGTTCCTTTAGCACTCAGCAAGGAAGGGACAATGTAGAAGAGGTGCTAATATGCTAAAAAAAAGAAGAACATTGAAAAGAACAAGGCCAGCTAATACAAAAGATGAAAAGAGGGAACATATAGACAGAAAAAGTCATTGTGATCAGGACCACAGAGAGGGAATTATGAAAATCTTTCAGATGCAGGGTGAAAGAAAGTGATAAAAGAACAAAATTAAGAACTGTAGGTTTTATAATGGAAATCATGAGCGAAGAGTACCAGATGTGAAATGGAAAAATTCTTCCCCCTCACCCAACAGGATAAAAGGGAAGAAAGTGTAGAAAACTCATCTTTCATTCATTTCAATACAAATGATAGAAGATAATTAACATACTGTATGTGTTGCATTCAAGGTAAGGAAAAAGACAGAGAAGATGGTGCATATAGCTTGTGAGAAGATAGGGAACATTGTATGAAAGCAGATTGGGTACTATCCCAAAGTCAGATATGATTCATCTGAACTGGAGACAATTTAAATATCTTTCATACACTAACAAATTGGTTTTGTCAGTGTTCTTGGAGATTTGACAGCTTCTCTAACAATGTCATTGGAAGGACAAACTGTCTATCAGAGCCCAGAATCTTCTCTCTTAAAATGCTATGTGGGAAGAGTTGAAGATTCATCTGCAGCTATTAAGCACCAATGAGATGGATTAACTAGGGATGTCAAAATGACAAGGAGCCTTATTAAGCTTTTTTATTAATCTTGAAATTGGTTTATTTCTTTTCTTTTCTGTAGATGAAGGGATGGGTTGGTTTCAAATATTCTGTTCTTGCAACATTGGTAGAAGATTTTGCTGTCTTGGAATGGAAATACAATCCAATTTGCCTTCTCCATTGATCTCAAAATTATTTCTTTCTGAGATTGGAGATTCCAGTTTTGGAAAGTTTGGGAAGGGGCATGAGTCAGGCAGTGCTGATACAGCCCCCTGCCCAAGTAGAAGACAAATGACTGTACAACTCTTTGTTGAGCCAGGTACCACCTATTCTATACCTGTGCATTTGGTTTTTCTTGCCTAAGAAGAAGACCTTATTTTTCTCACAATTGAATTGCATGTTGTTGGATAGGGCCCAGTGTTCAAGTCTATCAAAAGCTTTTTGATCTTGAGCCTATCTTCTAAAGTGTTGACTATTCCTCCAAACTTGTTGTTATCTGCAAATTTGATGAATTCCCTTTCCATCCCCTCATGTAAATCATTTATGAAGATGTTGAGGAGTACTAGGCCTCAAACAGAACTTTGGGTCACTGTATATTTTCCTCCATGTAGATGTTGAGTGTGGTTTTCTGCCAGTTATGTATTCATTTGGTGCTGATGCTATGCTATCCCACATTTCTCTTTCTTACCAAGAAGTAGTCTACTTTGTCAAATGACTCACTGAAGTCCAAGTATACTTTGTCGACAGCATTTCACTGGTTCACTAATTTAGTCACTTTGTCAAATAATGCAATAGGTTTTCTGTGGCATGATCAGTTTTTGATCAATCCATGTTGGCTTCTAGTAATAGCTTTGCTTGCTTGTAGGTGTTCACAGATCTGTTGCTTGATTATTTTTTCCAGGATCTTCCCAGGTATTGATATCAGGCTGATTAGTCTGTAGTTTCCTGAATCCATTTGTTTCCTTTCCTTTCTTGAAAATGGAACCACATCAGCTCTTTTCCAGTCCTCTAGTAGTTTCCTGGTGCTTCAGGATCTTTGAAAGATATGGTTTAGTGGTTCCGAGACCATGTCTGCCAACTTCTTCAGAATCCTGCAATATAATCCATTTGGTACTGTTGATCTGAATTTGTCTAGGTGTTCTCTTACCATTTTCTTGCTCATTTAACTTGTATTCCTAGTCTGTCTTCTACAGCTCTGTTTTTGGTAGATTGGGCTATTTTTTTCCTTTTGTGTGATGATAGAGGCAAAAAATGAATTAAGCAGTTCCACTTTCTCTCTGCTGCCTGTCACTTCTTTGCCATCTTTTTCCCTTACTGGACATATTGTTTCCTTGACGTTTTTCTTGTTTTTTATATATTGAAAGCATTTTTTTTTCAAGCATGGGGGTTGTTAAGTGAGTCCCACCCTATTTTACAATCTTTTTTGCTATAGTTGTTAAGCAAATTACTGCAGTTGTTAAGAGAATCGTATGGTTGCTAAGCAAATCCAGCTTCCCCCATTAGCTTTGCTTGTTGGAGAAGATCTGGGAAGGTTACAAATGGTGATCACATGATCCCAGGACACTGCAACCATTATAAATCTATGCCAGTTGCCACATGCCTGAATTTTGATCACATGACCATGGGGAGGCTGTCATAAGTCTCAACCAGTCATAAGTCTCATTTTTCAGTGCTGTTGTAACTTTAGTTGCTAAATGAATGATTGTAAGTCAAAGATTACCTGTATTGGGATGGATTCCCTACTGAACATTAACATCAAATATTAGCAGAACAAAGACTATACTGGGGACCATTTCATAAAGACAATTCTCTTTGAAATATTGGGTCAGTCTCATAAATGTGTAAGCCATAACTTCATTAAAGGAATATTTGAAAATTATTTTAATTCTCACAATAAGCGCAGAAGGAAGGAATAAAGTTTTGACACTGGCATTGGTTACCAGATTTGCTGGGTCCCCAGCAAAAATATAAAGCATTTTTGTGGTCAGTAATTATAATAAATATGTTTTTCTCTGTTCATTGCTCCCTTCACAGCAGTTTCATTTGAATCCCACTTTAGATTTGGAAATGCCATTCTACCAAAATTATTCTCCTGACAATATCCCCTCACTTCTGGGTTTATTCAGCTTGGCCAGATGAAAAATATCTAAACAAATTAACTAGATAGCCAGATTCCTTAAATGCAAAAAGCCATATTATATGTTAAGCTTAATTAAGCAAATAACCCTGCTTGATCCCTTACAATTAAATCTATAAAAGGAAAAGGAACATTCTAAGAAAATCATCAATACCAATTGATGCTATTATTAAATTAAATAAATCTTTCTAGCCATGATAAAATACCTAGAGTATACTTTGTCAAAGCAATATAGGTGGACAGCGTTCAACTAAAAAGAGTTGGTATGGAACTAAGCTTAACTTCACTTTCTTGTTGGAAGTCATAAAAGAAGAACCTAAATCTCAAGCGATCTAGATTTGAAAGCTCACACAAACTGATCTTGATTTTTTTTCAATTTTTGTGACTGCTCTTTATTTTCATCCTAGAAGGAAAGGAAGGGGGGGGAAGTGCATGCTACCCTAAATTACTTCTATTCATTTTAAGTTTCAGATCAAACTACAAAACTTTGGATGGAGAAGTATAGTACCTTAGCAAGTAACAAAACTTATTTCTCACAATTTTTAGGCGATGTATTTGAATATGATAACTCTGAAAGAATAACCAGATGTATTTTAGAAATAAGAAGAATGAAATAGTGGTTCTTGGCAACCATGAAACAAGAATTGTATCTTATTTAAAATGGGCTCCATATAAGACAAAGGAGTTGCATTTCAACTTCAGCAGAACTTGACTTAGATTTGCTTTTACTGGTTCAACCGTAGTGTTTTCATTTGGAAAACTTTACATCATTGTCTTGGCAGACAGCCAGATGTTCTCCTCTGCAGTCTGCTATTTTTTCTTTAGCTTACCCAAAATAGCTACTCATAGATTTAATGTCCTCAAATTACTAATGCTTACAGTCAAGAATGTTGTCAACTTTCAGCTGGGTAGCCAGAAATTTGCTATTGGTGAACAAAGAAATATGAGTGGAAACTCCATACAAATTTACATTCCAAAGACTGGCACTTCATAAGGTATTTCTGAGTGAACTTAAATTGGCTGACAGGTATAATTGGCCTTCATTTTAAATATATTCACCTGCACACAGTTCAGAGGTTGGCACTGAAAGCAGAACTTTGTGCCACCATAGTTGGGACTAAAATTTCTGTCACTAACTATGCAGTTGTTAAGTGAGTCATCACATGATCAGTCTTGATTTTATAACTATTTTTACCATGGGTGTTAAGTGAATCCAGCTTCTCCCCTTGACTTTGCTTGTCAGAAGCCAGCAGGAAAGGTGACTAATCATAATTATGTGACCACAGGAAGCTGCAAACATTATAAATGCAAGCCAGTTGCCAAGTGCCCAAATCATGATCACTTGACTATGGGAATGGCCATAACTTTGAAGATGAGACATAATTCACATTTTTCAGCACCATTGTAACTTGAGCCATTGTTAAATGAATGACTGGAAGTTGAGGACTAGTTGTATATGTTCATTAGACTGCATTTCCAAAGTTGCTGAGTGAATTCATAACCAAGGGGAATTCTAAATATATAATGGATTAACAAGAACTTTCGCTATCAAATCTCCAATAAAGATTATCCTCAACTTACAACCACAACTGGGCCCAAACTTTCTGTGGTTAAGTGAGTTTTGCCCCATTTTATGACTTTTCTTGCTGCAGTTGTTAAGTTGTTAAGTTAGTAACAGTTGTTAAGTGAATCTGTCTTCCCCATTGACTTTGCTTGTCAGAAGGGCACAAAAAGTGATCGCATGACTCTGGGATGCTGCAGCTGCCATCAACATGAGTCAGTTGCCAAGTGTCTGAATTTTGATCACGTGGCCATGGGGATGCTGCAACAGTTGTAAGTGTGAAAAATGGTCATAAGTCAGTTTTTTCAGTGCCGTTGTAACTTTGAATGAACTAAGTTGTGGATTACCTGTACTAGAACTTGATAACTCCCTAATAAAATTGACTAGCATTTCTTTCAGGAAGGTTCCCAAAGAAAATATTATACATAAACACCTACCCCAAATTATGATGCTACTACAATTTCGATGGATTGATAACAGTGATTATGATTGTGATATCTGTATGAACTGGTTTGCCATATTTAAAAAAAAAGATATTTTAAAGCAGGATGCATTAAAAAAACAGAATAGTTGAAACAATTTCCAATAATTAAAATATAAATGTTTAAAACAAAAAAAATATTATCACCAATGAAATATCACAGTGAAACAGAAAAAAATATATCTAAGTAATTTTATTATAGATTATTATAGATAATTTTAAGATGCCACAAATAATTTTTTGATACCTTGCAAGTATTGGGGAAGGAAAAAACTCAAACATCAGTACCACAACAGAGCAGGGTCTTTTTTGAGTAAGTGCCACTAACTAATCATCTGTAGATCATAGTTTCATCAGGATTGTCTTCTGCTGATTTTCTTTATTGGGCATGCAGGAAAAGCAATTCACCAACTAATCTGGTCTCGTGGAGTTTATATGCTTGAATCTGACTTGGGAGATAATAAACGGCCACAGAAAATAACTATTCAATATAAGCTGTCCACTGGTTACTTGTTCTCACTGTTAGGAAGTTTCTCCTTAATTCTACAGAAGCAACCTAGAATTAAGGAGAAACTTCCTAATAGTGAGAACAATTAACCAGTGGAACAGCTTGCCTTCAGAAGTTGTGGGTGCTCCATCCCTGGAGGCTTTTTAGAAGAGACTGGACAACCACTTGTCTGAAACGGTATGAGGTCTCCTACTTGAGCAGAAGGTTTGACTGGAAAATCTCCAAGATCCCTTCCAGCTCTATTCTATATTCTAGTCTATTCTCAGAAACTGTATTGATATGTGTGGCCAAGTGACTTGTTGCCAGCTGCGACTTCTGGACCTAGCAGAAGACTAGCCCTTTATCCAGTGGCATCATAGTATTTAAAAATGGATCTTTAACTAGAGATTGGACAAATAGCTTCTTTAAGAGAATGGACTCTTCAGAAGCTGTTGACTGCTCTAGCAACTCTAGCAACAGGCCACTGTGCAACTTTGTAGCTCTGGCATTGCCTTAAAATAGTGTCCTGTCTTTCCTGCTGTCATTACTGGACATTCCATTAGCTGAAGATACAGTATTAAAGTGGTAAAAAGTGTTCCCTATGCCAAGGAAGACATTAGAACTCAGAGCCAGAAACCTGAAAGACATATTTATATTAGGCAGTTTCTTGGCTCCTGATGACAGTTTCAGAGCTGCTATGATAAAATGAAGGCAACCAAAAATATATTTTCAATTACCAAAGACTTTCTCCACTGTTTACTCTGTAACAGTTTTATTTGAACAGGAGTTCTTGACAAAACCACCACATTTGCATGAAGGCAAGACATCTAAGGAAACTGCCTACATGCTTTATTTTGTGTGTATTTTTTTTCAACAAAATGTTCACACTATTTCTTCCAATAAGACTCAAAAATTAACAAACACAAAGTGAGAAGCTCCATATAGCTCCCAGAGGGCTAAAATAGTTCAGTTGGCTGAGAAAGACTCAATCTTTTACATCAGCCTCATGGCTCCAGAGTGGATTGATTTTAATTCAAATAATTGAAATCATTCTTAAGTGTGTGTGTGTATGTGTGTGTAAAAAGAGAGAGAGAGAGAGAGACAAAGAAGAGAGATAGAAAGTAGTGAGAGAAAGAGAGAGAAAGAGAATACATATTTCATCATCAATATCAGCATTGGCATTAGGTGTACATATGGTGGTGGATACATCTTCTCATGCTAGAAATAGAAAGTGGAGTGATCATTGGTCCAAACCATCTTATTATTAATTTCAAAAGAAGAAAAAATGAGGAAAAAGTCCCTATGCCTACCAAATTAAAATATTTTACCTGTTGTTGTTGTTGTTGTTTTTTAAAAAAAGGAATAATCTTCCATCATTCTAAAACTATTTCTTCTCATCCTCCCAAATTTCCTGCCAATGAATAGTGGTGGATTTCGTGGTCAGCTTCCAGGTGGTAATTTCATCTGAGATTGAAAAGATTGAGATTATCTTCTCGAAAGCATAAGGAGAAGGTTTAGAGAGCATTTCTAATTTTTAAAGAGCCATTGAAATACAGCTGATGAAGCCCTACTGACATGCCAGACTGGCAAAATCAGATCTCTTCAGCAAATGAGACAAGATGACTTGATGCAAGATTTTCACTCAAGCCAATCAAATTGTTATTTTGGGAAATCATACATTTGTATTCAGTGTCAGAGTGTCACTCATTAAATTATTATGAGAATGATTAGAAAATTATCTTAATGAAAAAAATGTTAGTCTGTACTTAGCTGCCTAAAATATGCTATTACTTCACTTATTTGAGTATCAGATGGCCACTGATCATTTCACTGGGACAATATTCACTAGCATTTCCCTATTACAGTTCTTTAAGCAGAACTCATTCATGGTTTAAACCAGGGGCTTAATTCTCCAAAAGGGCAAGTACCAAGTGAACATAATTTAGCAATCACTAAAAAGATAGCCCTGGGGAGGATAACAGCATTAATATTTGAAAAATTAAATGATACAGATCTTCCTGGTAGGGAAGTACTGTGTGCACAGAATTAATAAAGGTACTTTGGGTTGATGTCAGTTTAGTATTCTGGAAAGATCCCTTGAAATCAGTGGAATTTAAGTCAACTCCCTAAAACACGACACCTTGCCCTGCTCAGTTTTGCAGGAAAGCCTGTCACTTTCATTCTGCCTTGAAAATAACCAGGATTCTAGTACTGAAGTGCCCTCCCACCCACTGGCTCCCGACCCACTCTTTCTCTGTTCTAAAACTTGGGGTGTAGCCAATAACAACTGACCCAGGTCCCACAGATTCTGATGGATTCCATTCTAAGTGTGGCTAAATCAGGAACCAAGACATTCATTTCTCAGGTTCGAATTCTATTGTCAGGGGCAATTAGATATAATTGCTAAAAGTTGGAAAGCAAGAAGTTTGATGTGATCTGTCCTGAAGTGCCTAAATTGGACTACTACTCGATTGTTATTGAGGATCCCTGCTCATGGAGGATTGCCAGAGCTCAAATAAGATGCAACGGTCAGTCCAATCAACTTCTGTAGTGAAAGAAAGCTTGCTGTCACAGGAGACAAATGTCCTAGATCAAAGTTTCTCAACCTTGAGAACTTTAAGATATGCGGACTTCAACTCCCAGAATTCCCCAGCCACCTATCTTAAAATTGAAAAATTGGAAAACATTGCCCTAGACCAGGGGTCTGCAACCTTGACAACTTTAAGACTTGTGGACTTCAGCTCCCAGAATTCCTCAGCCACCTATCTTAAAATTGAAAAATTGGAAAACATTGCCCTAGACCAGGGGTCTGCAACCTTGACAACTTTAAGACTTGTGGACTTCAGCTCCCAGAATTCCTCAGCCATCTATCTTAAAATTGACAAAGTTGAAAAACATTGCCCTACACCAGGGGTCTGCAACCTTGACAACTTTAAGACTTGTGGACTTCAACTCCCAGAATTCCTATGCTGGCTGAGGAATTCTGGGAGCTGAAGTCCACAAGTCTTAAAGTTGTCAAGGTTGCAGACCCCTGCCCTAGACCAGGGGTGTCAAACTGCCGGCCTGCGGGCCGGATGCATCATGGCAAAACCATGCCTACCCTGACGTTGTGAGTTTGACACCCCTGCCCTAGACTTCGGGATTATACATGCAAATTATGCCCAATATTCTTTCTAGTGTTTCTGGAAAGTGTGATGTGTTTTGATAAAGATATAGAATACTAATATAATAATGTAGATACTTTTCTGTTTTTTATGTCTCTCTGCTTTTGCCTGCTCTGTATACCAATGTCCCATATAAATGTCTTTCATGTTTGCTGATATGTAATAAATAAACACCAAGCATCACCATGCACTTAAAATGATGTGAGGCTTTAATTGCATGGTTGTAGCTGCTACCATGATTATTTCTTTTACTCCTTCCTTGCAAAATACCTCCAAATTAAATGCAATTTGATGAAAGAAGCTATCTGGTTTCAGTAAAAGAATTCTGCATGGGCATCCATAGGAGGAATAAAAAAAAGTCAAGATGACACATGTAAATAAAAGGGTAAGATTCAATCCCATGGCTGTCACCTTGACTTTCTTTAACTTCCTCTGCAGATACTCCTGCTAATCTTCTCTGTAAGATGTAGGACTTTCATATTCAATTGCATTTCAACCTTGCTTTTTTTTCCCTTTCAATCTGTTTCTGTTTCTTACTTAAATGGGCAAGACCATGATGTACTGTACATTCAGGAAGCAGAGACTCAATGGAAATGGTTAATAAATACCATTCCCCTTGTCCCCTGGGAAGTGGTAGGCAAACCATCTGAACCAAAACCTGCTATACCACCTGGCAGGATAGAGAAGGACTGTGCTAATTTTAAATATTATGGTTATCCCATTTTACAAAAATGTTTTCCTCCCATTTGCTGCCTCTGAGAGAGGGAAAGATGCATCACTAGCACCAGGAACAATATAATCATCTCTCCTAAAGTCTGAGTGGACTTTAGATGTTGCAAACGATCCAGTTGGTTATATCATTACCAGATTCTAGAATGATCCCTTTCTATGTTCTCCATTGTGGATAATGGAAACCCAGTGGCAGCAGACCTGTCTAGGATAGCCAGGAAATGGCTTCCTAAGATGAATCACCTTCTCTTTAGACAGATCTCCATCTCAGCTTGTACATAACAACATCCTATGACAGACTCATTCTGGGAGCCACAGGAAACAAACCAATATAATGTCTACTTCATTTTCAGCATTATTTGATTAATAATCTGATCGGCTATCTGTTCTTTATCTTATCTTTCATTTCAGTCTCTTTTTTTTCCTTTTGTCACTTTAAACAATCATTTGACAGAAAATTTATTCCATCATCTCAGTCATAAATATATTTGCTTTTTTCCTACATGATGCAGCTGAGGAAATTGATGAAATCTCAGAACATTCAGACAATATCTCCAGAACCAGGAATTTGGGATGGTCATGAATTGTTGTTGAACTTGAGGTTCAGGTCAATGGCTCAGCTTCCATTTAAAAATGGAACCTACCTGCTCTATTTCTTGAAGTTTGAAATGTGTTGAAAGCAGATAAAGAAAGAATAGGATAATATGGAGGCATTGTGGTGTTGCAATATAGTTTATTGCATAGCTCTTGCCTTGGTTTCAAGTCTTTTCTCTGGCAACTTCTTGCTTGGAGTATTGAAAAAATATATACAAACTTGTATTATACAGACACTTCATAAAGTCAGTCCAAAACAGAATTGCTAGATTACTGAGCTGGGCAAGGTGATCATGTGAAGCAAATGCTTCAGCAGCTATATTGGCAGTCAACACACTGAAAGATCCAATTCAAAGTCTTTGAATGGACTCTTAACACATGAATGGCTCAAAATCAGAGTAGAAGAAATGTCAACTCCCGTATGTACTTCACAGGATGTACAATTTTAGAACATGCTTTTACATTAAATTAAGTGAGTGGCTACAAGAAAGAAGATATTCTCTTTTTCAGGGCTATTCTTATGAAAGATTTCTACAGAATAACACACCTGTACCAACAATGTTGTCTTTTGGGAACCAAATATGTGAAACATTTAGATTTTGATAGTTAAGTTTTGTATCCAAGTTACACATATATTATAAAATCAGACAGATGAGAGATAAGAGAGACAGAGAATGCTAGATCATTTCCCTTCTACTCATTGTTGTAACTCTGTTTTGGAATCTTATTATTTGCTGGATTATTCATACTTTTATCAGTTTGGTGTTTGGGGAGAAAGTGTGCAATCCTATCAGCAATCATCACTGTTGATGCACTGCAGCTCATGAGTTTAACCAAATGCTTAATATACCACAGCTTAATCTATGGAGACAAAAGAAAATTTCAAGGAGAAACTAAAAGAATCTTCTTATACAATCCAGCAACAATTAAGAAGAATATTTATAAAGCAAATGCTACAGAGATGAAGAAATTTACTGAGGTCCAATTATTATACAGATTTACTCAATCTCTAATTTGTGAATTTATACAAAAAAAGGAACATACTTGTATGCTGAAGTACACATTTTCTGATATATTGCAAAGCAGTTTACAACTTGAAAAAAGTGCAGAACTGTGCACTAAAAAGCACACACCTTTTTATACAATCACACAAACACCTTTTTTTAAGTTTAACATATTCACAAACATGTGCAGAATGGTGCCAAAATGATCTTAAGGTTATACATTCTTTAGCAAAACTGATATCGACAGATTCACCGTTTGGTCTATTATCACTGAAGAGTTGCCACTGCATCCTTCTTCAGGCAGTCTTTTAAATATGAGAGCTACAGTATTTGCTCAAAGAAAGAAAAGATACCCTGAGCATAAGGAGAGTTTCCTATAATTTCCCCAAACAGATGGCCTGGTTCTCCAACATGGGATCGAGCTCTTTAGACATTAAAAAATGGCAGTGCATCCATTTAAAGCATGCATTCTATGCTACAAAAAGCAAAAATCTTTCTCCTTATTGTACATTTCCTGTCTTCCTTCCTCTGCCACAAAATCTTTAGACAATTTGTAAAATAACACAGAATTTAAGGGAGTGCACAGAGCACAGCTGCTCAAATACTTATCAACAGAGTTGGCACTGCCCGATTAGCACCACAGTTTGATACAAGTTTCAAAAAATAATAAAAGGAGCAGCTGCTTCTGTTGCCTGATGCCTTTATTTTCCATGAGAAAATGTGAAGTTTTAAATTGAAATAGTACTATTACTTATTGTTCCAGTATGGATATTATAATCAAAACCAGAAATACATGCTTAATGAAACCAAGGTTGAATTTATAAAAACAAAAATAAGGCAATGATTAAAAAATGTGCTTTCATGCTTTAATTTAAACATCTGATTTTTCCCCCTTTGTGGACTCTTCTTCTAAGGAAGGATAGTATTCCACTGCTTAAATCTAAAGGGTGGAAGTGAACTTGGCTCTTCTTCATTTTTGCCCTCGATTAATGTTAACATTTCATGTCCAAAACGGTTTTGCTGCTGCAGACTAAATCAATTGATGTGAGCTAATTGATACAGAACATCCCTGTCCCCGGAAATCTAAAAAATATAGGGCTAGCAGTGCATGCAACATAGATGTGTGTGTGGACAAGAACATCAACCTTGCTGTCAAGCAAAATCAAGTTTCTAATAGCGAGTGCCACACAAAGTGCACTAACCAAACAGGTGGTAAGACAATAGGGGAACTCAGGCACCACACAGGTTATGTAGAAAGTAAACACAGGTCCGGTCATAAAGGACTCAAATGTCTATACACCAATGCACAGAGTATGAACAGCAAACAGGGTGAACTAGAAATTCACGTTAATGAGGGCAGATATGATATTGTTGCCATTACAGAAACATGGTGGGATGAAACCCACAAATGGAACACACAGCTAGAGGGATTTAAATTATTTAAAAGAAACAGACCAAATAAAAGAGGAGGTGGAATTGCTCTCTATATAAGAAATAACTACATCTCTACAGAAATAGAGCACAACAATGATGAAAACTGTTTTGAATGCATTTGGGTCAATATAAAAGGGGGGGGGAATGACATTGCCATAGGTGTATACTATAGGCCACCCAACCAAACAGAGGAAATAGATAAACTTTTTGCTAGTCAGCTAACTAAGGTATGTAGGAAGCACATCACAATAGTAATGGGGGACTTTAACTACCCTGACATCAACTGGGAGACAAACTCTGCACCAAGTGGAAGATCAAACAGATTCCTGACAACCTAGCAGACAACTTTGTCTCCCAAAAAGTAGAGAAGGGAACTAGGGGATTAGCCATTTTGGATCTAATTCTCACTAACAGAGATGAAATGATAGAAGGTGTTGAAGCCATAGGAACCTTGGGAGGAAGTGATCATGCAATATTGGAATTCAACATTATGGAAGCACAAGCACTAGAACACAGTCAAACTAGAGTCTTGGACTTCAAGAGAGCTAATTTCAATAAACTTAGAGAGGGTTTGGGAAGGATTCCATGGATGAGAATCCTCCAGGGGAAAACAACACAAGATGCTTGGGAAATTTTGAAAAGCGAGATAATAAAAGCCCAGTCTAACACAATACCAACAAAGAGGAAAAATAACAGCTCTCAAAAGAAACCAGCATGGCTGCACAAAGAACTCTCTGATAAATTGAAAGATAAAAAGGACAAGTATAGAAAGTGGAAAGAGGGGCACATAACTAAGTCAGAATATCAGCAACTAGGCGGAGCCTGCAAAGATGAAGTGAGGAAAGCTAAGGCTCAAAATGAACTAAGGCTTGTGGCCAAAGTCAAAAATAACAAAAAAAAAGCTTCTTTCAACATGTAAAAAACAAGAAAAAAGTGAAGGAAACGATTGGTTCATTAGTGGGTGAAAGTGGCAAGAAGGTGACAAGCAACAGGGAGAAAGCAGAACTATTTAACTCGTTTTTCGCATCTGTCTTTACACAAAGGGAAAAAGCAGACCAGCCTACCAAAAATAGTGCCATAAAAAACAGAATAGAAACACAAGTTAAGATAGGCAAGAAAATGGTAAGTGAGCACCTGTCCAGCCTAGACGAGTTCAAATCACCAGGACCACATGAATTACATCCCAAGGTTCTCAAGGAACTGGCAGATGTGATCTCAGAACCACTGAACTATATTTTTCAAAGATCCTGGAGCACTGGGGAACTACCAGAGGACTGGAAAAGAGCTGATGTAGTTCCCATCTTCAAAAAAGGGAAAAAAATGGATTCAGGAAATTACAGACCTATCAGCCTGACCTCAATACCTGGGAAGATTCTGGAAAAGATAATCAAACAACGAATCAGCGAACACCTACAGGCAAACCAAGTCATTACTAAAAGCCAACACGGGTTTGTCAAAAACAGATCATGTCAGACAAACCTTATTGCATTCTTTGACCAAATGACAAAATTAGTGGACCAGAGGAATGCTGTGGATATAATTTACTTGGACTTCAGTAAGGCATTTGACAAAGTAGATCACAACCTACTACTTGATAAGATAGAAAAAAGCAGGTTAGACAGCATCACCACCAGATGGATCCGTAGCTGCCTGACCGGCCGTACTCAGCGTGTGGTCCTCAATGGAACCACATCTACATGGAGGGAAGTGTGTAGTGAGGTGCCCCAGGGCTCTGTTCTGGGCCCAGTGCTCTTCAACATCTTCATCAATGATTTGGATGAGGGGATAGATGGGGAACTCATCAAATTTGCAGACGACACCAAATTGGCAGGAATAGCCAACACTCCAGAAGACAGGTTTAGGATACAGGAGGATCTGGACAGACTTAAACACTGGGCGCTATCTAACAAAATGAAATTCAATGGTGAAAAAAGTAAGGTTCTACATTTAGGCAAGAAAAAACCAAATGTATAGGTATAGTATAGGGGGTACCTTGCTCAATAGTAGTAACTGTGAGAGGGATCTCCGGAGTCCTAGTGGACAATCAGTTAAATATGAGCAGCATGTGCAGTCTCCTTCTGGATTACTGCCATTGTCGTGGCGAAGGGGCTTGCGGTAACTCAATGAGTTATGAGCTTATGCCGTTATGCATTCCACCCAGACGGACAGTCATAGCAGAGAGTTCTGACAAAATGTGATCCACTGGAAGTAAAATGGGCGAACCCACTCAGTCCAGTATCTTTTGCCATTAAAACCCCATGGACAGTACTAAAGGCAAAAAGAGATTGACGCTGGAAGGTGGCCCCCTCAGGTCGGAAGGTGTCCATATGCTAACTGGAAGACAGGGCTAGACTAGTAGCGCCAGAAGAGTGAAGCGACTGGGCCAAAGCCGAAAGGACGCTCAGCTACAATCCCCAAAATGACAGAATGATCTCAGTGCGAATCCAAGGCAAGCCATTCAATATCACAGTAATCCAAGTCTATGCCCCAACCACTGGTGCTGAAGAGGATGAAATTGACCGGTTCTATGAAGCCCTACAGCACCTTATAGAATCAACACCAAAAAATGATGTCCTTATCATCATGGGGGATTGGAATGCTAAAGCAGGAAGCCAAAAGATAAACGGAATAACAGGCAAGTTTGGCCTTGGAGTACAAAATGAAGCAGGGCACAGGCTGATAGAATTTTGTCAAGCGAACACGATGGTCATAGCAAACACTCTTTTCCAACAACCCAAGAGACGTCTCTACACATGGACATCACCAGACGGTCAACACAGAAATCAGATTGACTATGTGCTCTGCAGCCAAAGATGGAGAAGCTCTAACAGTCGTAGTTAAAAAACAAGACCAGGAGCTGGACTGATGGCTAGATCATGGTTTCTCGTTGCAAAATTTAGGTTAAATTGAGAAAGAGGTGGAAAAAACATAGCCACTCAAGTATGGATACTAAATCATATCCCTGATGAATATACAGTAGAGGTGACCAAATAGATTTAAGGAATAGATATGATAGACAGAGTGCCTGAGAACTATGGACGGAGAGTTCGCAACATTGTACAAGAGGGTAGCAACTAAAAACATATCACCAAAGAAAAAGAAATGCAAGAAAGCAAAATGGCTGTCTGAAGAAGCTTTGCAAATAGCTGAGGAAAGAAGGGAAGTGAAAGGCAAGGGAGAAAGAGAAAGATACACCCAATTGAATGCAGAATTCCAGAGAATAGCTAGAAGAGATAAGAATGCCCTCTTAAATGAACAGTGCAAAGAAATAGAAGAGAACAATAGAATAGGGAGAACCGGAGATCTCTTCAAGAAAATTGGAGATATGAAGGGAATGTTTCATGCAAAGATGGGAATGATAAAGGACCAAAATGGCAGGGACCTAACAGAGGCAGAAGAGATTAAGAAGAGGTGGCAAAATTACACAGAAGAACTATACAAGAACGAGCTTAGCATCCCTGATAACCACGATGGGGTGGTCACTGACCTCGAGCCAGACATCCTAGAATGTGAAGTGAAATGGGCCTTAGGAAAGCTGAGCAACAACAAAGCTAGTGGAGGTGACAGTATTCCAGCTGAGCTATTCAAAATCTTAAAAAACGATGCAGTAAAAGTGCTACACTCAATTTGCCAGCAAATTTGGAAAACTCAACAGTGGCCACAGGATTGGAAAAGGGTCAGTTGACATCCAATTCCAAAGAAAGGCAATGCCAAAGAATGTTCAAACTTATCGCACCCATGCACTCATTTCACATGCAAGTAAGTTATGCTTAAAATCCTACAAGCCTAGACCCAGCATGTATGGGGATCGAGAACTTCAGAAGTAAGGCAGGATTCGAAGAGGCAGAGGAACTAGAGATCAAATTGCCAACATACGCTGGATCATGGAGAAAGCTAGGGAGTTCCAGAAAAACATCTACTTCTGCTTCATTGACTATGCTAAAGTCTTTGATTGTGTGGATCACAACAAATTGTGGCAAGTTCTTAAAGAGATGGGAGTACCAGACCATCTTATTTGTCTCTTGAGAAACCTATATGCGGGTCAAGAAGCAACAGTGAGAACTGGACATGGAACCACTGATTTGTTGAAAATTGGGAAAGGAGTCCGGCAAGGCTGTATTCTGTCGCCCTGCCTATTTAACTTATATGCAGAGCACATCATGAGAAAGCCAGGGCTAGATGAATCAAAAGTTGGAATTAAGATTGCCGGGAGAAATATCAACAACCTAAGATATGCAGATGATACCACTCTAATGGCAGAAAGTGAAGAGGAACTAAAGAGCCTCTTGATGCGGGTGAAGAAGGAGAGTGCAAACGTTGGCTTGAAACTCAACATTAAGAAAACCAAAATCATGGCATCCGGCCCTCTCAATTCCTGGCAAATAGATGGGGAAGAAATGGAGGTAGTGACAGATTTTATCTTCCTGGGTTCTAAGATCACCACAGATGGGGACTGCAGCCAAGAAATTAAAAGACGCTTGCTCCTCGGGAGGAAAGCTATGGCAAATTTAGACAGCATACTAAAAAGCAGAGACATCACCCTGCCAACAAAAGTACGTATAATCAAGGCCATGGTTTTCCCAGTTGCAATGTATGGCTGTGAAAGTTGGACCATAAGAAAGGCTGAACGCAAAAGAATTGAGGCCTTTGAACTATGGTGCTGGAGAAGACTCCTGCGAGTCCCCTGGACTGCAAGGCGATCAAACCAGTCAGTCCTAGAGGAGATCAACCCTGACTGCTCCTTAGAAGGCCAGATACTGAAGTTGAAACTCAAGTACTTTGGCACCTAATGAGAAGGAAGGACTCAGGAGAAGAGGCCTAATGCTGGAAGATTGAGGCAATAGAAGAAGGGGACGACAGAGAATGAGGTGGCTGGATGGAGTCACTGAAGCAGTAGGCGTGAGCTTAAATGGACTCCAGAAGATGGTAGAGGGCAGGAAGGCCTGGAGGAACGTTGTCCATGGGGTCGCGATGGGTTGGACACGACTTTGCAACTAACAACAACAACAACAACAACAAGGATTTGACCAGAAGGATGTGCTGCATGAGGATTATCCGTGAGGATCACTCATAGATAGTCAGAGCTTCTTTAACTCAAATGGAACTAGGAAAAGAGGAGAAAACCTCAAGGGAGCCAGCATATTTAATGCAGGTATTCTTTTCTGCAAATGTTTCTCAGCAGTGGGGAAAGGGCCTTACCTTTAAACATCTGCCTTTTATCATTAAACTGACACAAACTAGCAATATCTTCTCTTTTATCTTAGATCAATTATGGTGTCATTAGCCGCATTCCTGATCAAAATCATCATGTTCCTTTTTTCTTTCGGATGACCCCAAAAGCAGAACCTCCTTACTTACAATTGTCAAGCTGCTCCTGCATTTCTGATGGACATAATAATAAAAATAAAGTTGGAAGGGACCTTGGAGGTCATCAAGTCCAACCACCTGCTCAGGCAGGTAACCCTATACCATTTTGGACAAATGGCTGTCCAGTTTCTTCTTAAAAACTTCCAGTGTTGGAGCATTCACTGCTTCTGGAGGCAGGTTGTTCCACTGGTTAATTGTTCTAACTGTCAGGAAGTTTCTCCTTAGTTCTAGGTTGCTTCTCTCCTTGATTAGTTTCCATCCATTGCTTCTTGTCCTGCCTTCAGGTAATTTGGAAAATAGCTTGACTCCCTCTTCTCTGTGGCAGCCCCTGAGATATTGGAACACTGCTATCATGTCCCCCCTCGTCCTTCTCTTCATTAAACTAGACATACCCAATTCCATCAACCTTTCCTTCTATGTTTTAACCTCCAGTCCCCTAATCATCTTTGTTGCTCTTCTCTGTAGTCTTTCTAGAGTCTCAACATCTTTTTTACATCATGGTGACCAAAACTGGATGCAGTATTCAAAGTGTGGCCTTACCAAGGCATTGTAGAGTGGTATTAATACTTCGTGTGATCTTGATTCTATCCCTCTGTTAATGCAGCCTAGCACTGTGTTGGCTTTTTTGGCAGCTGCAGCACACTGCTGGCTCATATTTAAATGATTGTCCACTAGGACTCCGAGATCTCTCTCACAGTTACTACTATTGAGCAAGGTACCCCCTATACATGGATCGGCCTCTTTTCTCAGGACAATGAAAGAGGAGAAAACTTTAAAAGAAGCTTGGAAATTGTAGCTGTAAAAAATGGGATTTGCATTGTCCTCTCAGAGGCCATCCCAGCAATAAATGTGGATATACGTACTGGAGACATGTTTGGGGGGGGGGAGGAAAATAGTACTCCTTCTTATCAATACTGAAGTAAAAATTATAGTTTGTCAACTGGACTGTCAGGCCATAGGAATACTATTAGCAGTAATACATAATACTGAAAGGATTAATACATTCATTGGGGGGTAAAGTGTGGATTGTGACAACTTTGTCATTTTTAAGTATAGAAATATTTTCCTATTCGCTTGATCTCCAACAAAGGCATGCTTTGTTTTCCTTCATCACTCAGACAAACAGAAGACAATACTACAATCTTAATTCATATTCCCCTGCTGAGAAACAGTTTGTAAAGAAAGCATTCCAGTTTTCCTATTCAAAACCTATGTTGTCTAAGAAAGTTTGGGAACGATGCATAGAAAAAGAGAACCGGGTATTACCACCCCAGGATGTGCTTGCAAGAATGCTGACTGAGGATGGCACCAGTATTTCCACAGCAATCCAAGCTGTGGCCTCAGTCCTCAATGTTATCTCTTCCTCCCACCTGAGTAAGAGGAGGAGGTGGATTGGAGATCATCAGTCACCGCAGATTGTACAGCCATGGCAGGTAAGACCTGTCCTTCGAGGTTCCATTGCTGGTTCTCTTTCAACTCCTCCAAATCAAATTGGATGTAGAGATACTTCAAACAGCTGCCCCACATGTAATATTTAAAAGTGAATGAGAGAGAGATTACAGGCATTCTAAACTGAAACTACCTGTGCTGGTTTGAGGTGCTGTAACGACAGAGATACAGTAGTTCTAAAGCGACAAGCAATTTTTCCCACTTCTAGATTAGCAATAGCAATAGCACTTAGACTTATATACCACTTTACAGTGCTTTACAGCCCTCTCTAAGCATTTTTACAGAGCCAGTGTATTGCCCCCAACAATCTGGGTCCTCATTTTACCGACCTTGGAAAGATGGAAGGCTTAGTCAACCTTGAACCTGTGAGACTCAAACTGCCGAACTGCTTGCAGCTGCTAGTCAGCAGAAGTAACCTGCAGTACTGCATTCTAACCACTGCACTACCAGCTTAAAACAGTTTCAGGATGCTCCAGCAATTCCCAGATGAGGTTCAGCTAGGTAGCTAAATCCAGGCCTAGCCTTTTGTCAAGATTAAGTTTACTTACAGGTAAGAACAGTTATTACATTTATATATGTGAAAATAAGATTGAGTCTGCAACATAAGCATTTCAAATATTTTTTTTAATTCTGCATTAGATTTTGGGGTAACTCTAAGTTGCCATAGCCCCTCTGGAAGAGAGCAAAATCAGTGTTAAGTATAAATACTATAATGATGAACTAGACTTGATCCCTGTTTGGCAGAATTTCTAAGCAATAGGCAACATAATAGGATTTCATGCTGTAGGTTTTGTCTTAGCTTCATTTATACCGCTCTCAATCAGATTTTCACCAGACTCCACAAAGAAATAATAAACACTGATAACTATGAGTTTTAACTTATTAAAACCCTCTTAACAGTCTAGTAACAAAATTACTTAGTAGTAACTTTGTTATGCTAAATAAGACTATTTTACAAAAGGGGATTATGTCTGTCTCCACTTTTTTAAAAAAAGCTAATAATTTATTGTTTGCAGCTTTGAATCAGTTTTTGATCCTTGACAACTGCCTCAACTAGTTTCTGCAGTTTTCTTGTCAAGAGTTTAGAAGTGATTTGCCCTGGCCTGCTTCCTGAGGCTGAGAGAGGGGGAATAGCTGAAGCTCATCCAGCTGACTCCAAGCCTCAGGCCAAATTAGAACTCACTATTAATTCAAAAATGAGAAAAGTAAGGTTGTACATTTAGGCAAGTAAAACCAAATGCATAGATATAGAATTGGTAGTATCTGGCTCAATAGTAGTAACTGCGAGAGGGATCTTGGAGTCCTAGTAGTTAATCAAATTTGAGCTGCCAAAGAAAGCCAACACAATCTTAGACTGCATTAATAGAGGGAAAAACAATTGCAGGAATTGGGTATGTCTAGTTTAATGAAAAGGAGGAGCAGGAGTGATATGATAGCAGTGTTCCAATATTTAAGGGGCTGCCACAAAGAATAGGGGGTCAAGCTATTCTCCAAAGCACCTGAAGGCTGGACAAGAAGCAATGGATGGAAACTAATAAAGGAGAGAAGCAACCTAGAACTAAGGGGAAATTTCCTGACAGTTAGAAAAATTAATCAGTAGAATGACTTGCCTCCAGATGTTCTGGGTGCTCCAACACTGGAGATTTTTAAGAAGAGACAGGACAACCATTTGTCTGAAATAGTATAAGGTTTCCTGCTTGAACAGGGGATTGGACTAGAAGACCTCCAAGGTGCCTTCCACCTCTGTTATTCTGGTTTCTTGCCTGGTGTCTTCACCATTACACAAACTGACTGATGAAGAAACACTTTATTGATTGGGTTCCTAGCCCAACCAAGTTCACTGTGTCTTTTATTTCTTTGGAGTTCCTCTGCACTTCTGTTCCATCAAAACCTTTGCGTTTTCTACAGTGGCTCTAAGGTAGATTTCTCGCTCCTTTTTTTGTTCCCTGCTAGCCTTCCTTCTTCCACAGTTTTTTCTTGTTATAATTCAGATAAAGGGTGATGGGAAGAGAATGAACACTCCTATTTCCTTTCTTCTCAGCAGTGCTTTGAATTCCTTGAAGCATGTTGTACTTCAGCAAGGTTACCACTCTATGGCTCAGCTTTTTCGCATGCCAGAAAGTGATTTGACACCTAGCAGGTCTTTTTGTCTTTGCTTCTGAGTTCCATTTATTTATTTAGCACATGCCATTGTTACATTAACCAGGAGACTACAATGCTAATGAAGAGTAGTAGTTGGCTGCCTCTTTACTGGCTCTGTTAGGTACACACTTGCACACTTCCCTAGGTGCCCCACAGGAGGAGAGCAAGCTAGTTCTGCACCAGAAAGACAAGCAACTTTTCCTGTGGCAGCATCCAAGGCCTTCCCCCTTCTCTGAAGCCGCCTTACAAATGGGGGTCGCAACCAGGAAGGTTCAGAATTTTAACTGCCCCATGAAGTGCTGGCTTGTCTCCCCATCAAAGTGGTATCTATTTATCTACTCACACAAAACATGATTTTGAACTGCTAAAGCTAAAGCAAGTGCTGGTAGCTCACCTCCTCATGCAGTGCTCGGACTCAAACTGTTGGAGTAAACATTATCTCTAGCATCATTAAATCATTGAATCACCCCACCTCTCCTGAGTACCATGATCAGCCTGCATTCCCCCCCCCCCAACATTTTGACTCTATAGCTTCCATGTAATCACTCTCTCTTCACTCTCCACATCCAACTGCTGATGCTGGCTATACTGTCTGAAAACTGGGGAAAAGCTGAAGTAGGATACTTGCAATCTACTAAGCAATTTACAGTGTGGTTTGCTCTCTTTTAGACAGTAGGAAATAGGCTATGATTTCATAGGAAAACCCTTGGGTCTAACAAAATTCAATTAATTCTTGAAATTTCACTCTTCCATTCCTTCAAAGAAATGGAAGACATATCTGAAGAACTAGTATTCCATGCAGAAGGAGGGAGAGAAGCTTCCTATGAAATACTGAATCATTCTTTTTCAGATCAAAGTGACTAACTGAAAAGGTTGAATTATTCAGAGTGCTTCGAATCCAGAATCATAGCCAGAATAAAGCTCAAATGTGTAAACTGCATGTATGTCTTTGCAGCTTCATCAGTTCCTGAGAAACTTTCAGCTTCACAATATTTCCAGAGATGGCGTTTATTTGGATGAAAATGAAATTCCTGTTGCTGATTTTGATATCATGCACTGGACTGTTTTTCCCAACAAGTCAACTGCTGGGGTGAAAGTTGGGAGTGTAGAAAGAGAAGTTCTCTCTGAAGTCAAGGTCTCCATGCATCAGGGTGCCATCCTATGGCCAGCATCATTCCAGAAGGTAGCTGTTTCTGCTTAGTTTTTGGTTTCTATTTGGTGTCTTTATGTATTCTGCTCCAACATAATTCATACTGAGAACAATTGAGATAACCTCCAAATAAGAAAATCTATAGCAACTTTATTTCCATAGGTATTATGTATCTTTAGCAGTTTTTCTGTAGCTTAATAACAAACTGGAAATTGTCACATCATCAATTGTGCTGGGGCCCTCCACAGGGTACATTACTGAACTGGAATAGGAAATTATTATTAAAATCCTATAAAACAATCTTATTTTCAATAAAAAAAGCTAAAATTTCATAGGGACTAGCCTAATGGATTGTATAAGCAAAAGTTGTTGAGAGTGAGGGAAATATGAGCAGTTGAATAAAATCACTTATATGATACAGGGTTCAGCCATAAGAAAAAAACATAGACACTCTTTCAGCAAAACAGAAAGCCAGATTTTGGAGGTTTCCTGCCAAAGCAAAGAGGGAGAGAAAGATAGAATATATAGCATTCCTGCACATACCCAAAAGAGAAACACCATTTGCAATGGAATGATTTTCCTTCAGAATGGAGAACAAGATAAAGAAAGTTTTCTGGATTGACAATAGAGATATTAGAGAAAGGGAATCACCTTTTATTTGCTATTCTGCACAGAGTCCCTTTATTTATTTATTATTTATATTTTCGCAACCAACCCCATAGTTGTGTGGGCCCTTGTGTCCCTCCCACGCAAGGCTACACATCCAAGTTGTGACCTCTTGGTAGAAGACCAAGACATTGGGGACTTTCTTCACCTTTGAGGACAAGATGTTCCACAATACAGGGCCAGTGGAAGAAAAAGCCCTCTTCCTAGGCCTTACCAGTCAGAATTCTTTGACTGACAGGTCTGTAGCATGCATCCCCTGCCTGAATGAGAGGGTTAGACTGATGTGATAAGTGATGTATGACATTTTCCATAATAGTCAGTATTAATTTATGTCTATCTCCAGCAGATGGGGTAACTTCTATGCTACTACTCCTTCTCTGAGTTGGCTCAGTGTGTTCCTTGGCTTCCAGAAATCAGCTCATTGAAGTAAACACCTCTTATTCATATGTTGCCCTGGCTGAGCTCTATTTTTTATGTTTAGATTGTGCCGTCTTCTAGATGTTCAGAAAGTTGTTACCCAGGATATGCCAAGGTCATGAGAGAGGAAGCACCAGTTGGAAAAAAAAAGAAATTGAGGATGCAATCAGAATTCATTCCTGTTTTTCTGGCTACATTTTTAAAGTTATTTTCTTTCTTTCTGGTTATAGACCTAATTAGTAGCATAGGATTTTCGTAATTCCATGGAGCAAGAAAAATGAATTTCTTGAAGGGTTCCAGAAACTTTTCAAAGATTGGTTACTATCACGGATACCACGAAGCCTCCTCCCAGAAGGTAACAAGGAAAACAGGTTGTGAAGAGGATGTGTAGTGTCCCAGATAATCTTACGGACCCTGCTCAAGCAACGCTTCTGTGCTATATCCTGGATGGGAGGGAGGGAACTGCCAATGATCTTTTCAGCCATTCTCACCACTCTCTGCACCGCCTTCCTGTCTGAAGCAGTGATGCCTCCAAACCAGACTGTGATGCTGTATGACAGGATGCTCTCGATTTTCCCCCTGTAGAAAGTGGCCAGGACAGGGGAAGGAAGATGTGCTTTTCTCATGCGGCGCAGAAAATGCAGGCGCTGCTGTGCCCGCTTCACCAGTTTCTCACTGTTGAGCGACCAAGTCAGCCTACTCGTTAGCTGCACACCCAGGAATTTGATGCTGGTAACCATCTCCACAGGTGAATCATTAATGCACAGAGAAGTGTGGCTGTGCCTGCCTTTTCTGAAATCGACAATGATCTCTTTGGTTTTTCCTGTATTTAAAACTAGGCTGTTTTCCTTACACCAGTTCACCAACCCCTCAACCTCCTTGCAGTAAGCTTCCATCTTGTCATCCTGAATAAGGCCCACTACTGTTGTATCATCTGTGAACTTCACAATATGGTTGGTGGCAAACCTAACACAGCAGTCATGGGTCAACAGGGTGAACAGCAGCGGACTTAAGACGCAGCCCTGAGGAGAACCTGTGCTCAAGAAAATGGTATTAGAGGTATTTGTTCCAACTCGCACATATTGGGGCCTGTTGGTAAGAAAATCCAGAATCCAGTTGCACAAAGGAGTGTTTAAGCCTAAAAGGCCCAGTTTGTCTACTAGATGCTGGGGAATGATTGTGTTAAACGCCGAACTGAAGTCGACAAACAGCAAACGCACATGAGTATTTCTTTCCTCTATGTGCTTCAGGCTCAGATGGAGAACGGAAGAAATAGCATCCTCCGTAGAGCGATTTGGTCGGTAGGCAAACTGAAGCGGGTCAAATGCTGGTGGGAGGCTAGATACAATAGTGTCCTTTATCAGCTTCTCAAAGCATTTCATGATGGTGGATGTCAGTGCAACCGGACGATAATCATTGAGGCCTGTAATTGTGGACTTTTTTGGCACTGGCAAGATGATGGTCATCTTAAAACACGATGGGACCACTGCCTGCTGCAATGAGAGGTTGAAAATATCTGTGAGAACACAAGCCAGCTCCTCTGCGCATTCCCTGAGGACACGTCCAGGGATGTTATCTGGGCCTGCTGCTTTCCGAATATTAACTGTCTGCAGTGTTTTCTGGACAGAGGTGACATCAAAGCTAGGCACTTGCTCATCAGGATGGGGCACAGCTTTCCTAGCAGGAGTGCTATTTGATGCCTCAAATCTACCAAAAAATGCATTCAGTTTGTTTAGGAAGTCTGTGTCATCCTTATATCTCGATGGAGCCACCTTGTAATCCGTAATGGCCTGGATCCCTTGCCACATTTGCCTGGTGTTTGTTAGGTCCTGAAAAAAGTTCTGAATTTTCTGGCAATGGGCTTGCTTTGCACCTTTTACGGCACTTTTCAGATTTGCTCTGGCTGTTCTAAGTGCCAGCATGTCACCAGATTTAAAAGCCACATTCCGTGCTTTCAGCATCTTGCGGACCTCATAAGTCAGCCACGGTTTTTCATTCGGCCTCACAACAAAGCTTTTCAGGACACAGACATCTTCTATGCACTTTTGGATATATGCAGACACTGTGGTGGCATACTCCTCAACATTTGTATGTTGGTTATCAGTAGCTGCTTCCTTAAACATGCCCCAATCTGTACACTCAAAGCAGTCTTGTAATGCTTCTATAGCTCCCTCTGTCCAAATCCTCACCTGCTTTACTGTAGGTTTCACTCTGACTAATAAAGGTTTATATGCTGAAATAAGCAGCACTGAGAGATGGTCAGAGGAGCCCAGGTGAGGGCGGGGGATAGCTTTGAAAGCCTTCTTGATGTTGGAATAAGCAAGATCCAGTGTATTGTCCCCTCTGGTTGCAAAGTCCACATATTGATGGAAATGTGGCAGGGTAGCTTTCAAATCCACTTGGTTAAAGTCTCCCACTGCAATAAATGCACTCTCTGGGTGAGTAGTTTGTAAGTCACTGATGGTATGGTGGAGAACCTTCAGGGCCTCTTCTCTGTTTGCATCATGGGGGATATACACAGCTGTGATAATGGTAACAGAGAATTCTCTAGGTAGATAGAAGGGTCTGCATTTGATGGTCAGAAGCTCCACATCTGGGGAGCACAGACTTGAAACCACATCTGTGCTCTGGGGAGCACAGACTTGAATGGTTCCAATTAATACCATTTCAGTCCATATATCCAACAATTCTCTTCTACTTGTTGGAACAATCAAATGAGTGAACCTGGTATAACAACCCAAACAGCATCCCTTGTCATCATCAAATATGCATGCTAACAAGGCAGCAACCACATCCCTACTGTAATTAAGTTATTTAAAGCCAACGTTCTAGACTTCTGCCAACCCAATTCTTCAGGTAGAATTTAAACAACAGTGTTGCAATACATTTTCACTGTTCAGACCATACTCAGCTGCATGTTCCATAGCACTTCCTCACTACTTCTCATTTGTTCATTCATCCTCCATTAATATGTTTTCTTGCCATCTAACTTAAGCCTTAATCAAGTAAAATCAAAAAGTATTTTCTAATCTCCTCCTCTCCCAATATCCTTTTTTACTTGGTTACTTTTAGAAATATATTTTAGGTATTATGGTATAAATTTGTTTCATCTGCATTTGTCATGATCTTATAGTTGCAGAAACAGACACATGCAACAAATATTTTTCAGATTCAGCCCATTGTGAAAAGTATCCAGATGATCAGCATTCCAATAAGAAGCAAGATCAATGTGTCCCCAAAGTTATACCTTTCCTGTCCTATAAAGAAAACATGTGTCTCATCCTGGTTCTCTTTGCCTTGGATTTATCCATAACTACTGCCTTTTTTCTTGGAATCTTCATTAAATACCGAGAAATCCCCATAGTCAAAGCCAATAACCGGGACCTCACCTACGTTCTTCTGATCTCCCTCCTACTTTCCTTCTTTACGTCACTTCTATTCATTGGCTGCCCCAACACAGTGACTTGTCTTCTTCGACAAACCACTTTCAGCATCATGTTCTCGGTTGCCGTGTCTTCCTTACTGGCCAAGACTATGATGGTGGTGGTGGCATTTCTGGCCACAAAACCAGGCAGCTTGATGAGGAAATGGCTGGGGAAAGGTTTGGCCACCTCCATTGTCTTGTCCTATTCTGTGGTTCAAGTAGGCATCTGTTTCACATGGCTGAGAATTTCTCCCCCATTCCCAGATTCTGACCTATATTCTCAACCAGGACACATTGTGCTGCAATGCAATGAAGGCTCAGTCATCATGTTCTATTCTGCCCTTGGCTACATGGGCTTTCGGGCTGCCATCTGCTTCTTGTTGGCTTTCCTAGCCAGAAAGCTTCCAGGGACCTTCAATGAAGCCAAATGGATCACCTTCAGCATGCTAGTTTTCTGTAGTGTTTGGATTTCCTTTGTCCCCACCTACCTGAGTACCAAAGGGAAATATGTGGTAGCCGTGCAAATATTCTCCATTCTGGCCTCCAGTCTGGGTTTCCTGGGCTGCATCTTTATCCCCAAATGCTTCATTATTATCCTGAGCCCTGATATGAACACCAAGGTCTCCTGATTTTAGAAACTGTTTTTGTACAACTTACTGGTGTTATAAAATAATATGCCTTACAGTTAAGCTTTTTAGGTGTTCTAAATAAGTTTTATCCATCCATGTGAGATCTGAGTTATAATATATAATTATAGGTAGTTTTTGGAGAATGACCACTTATATATCAACTATTCAAAGATAGGCCAGTAGTGAGCAAATGATACTTATGAGTAGCCCTCAAAGTTATGGCTGTCCCAGGGACATGATCATGATTTGAGCACTTGGCAACTGGCTCTCACTTATGTCACATAAATAAATCACACAATCACCATTTGCAACCTTTGTTTCTGGCTTCGCACAAGCAAATTCAACAGGGAAGCTACCAGGGAAGCTGGCAAGTCGCTTCCCACTTTTTAACCATAGAGCTTCTTTATTGACTTTGTAGACATAATTATCATTATTTGCCATTTTAGCAATGTCTCTGAGCTCTATTTAGATCACAGAAGAAGTTAAAACATAATCCTTTGCATATTCTGAAAGCCCAGTGCCCTAGACCTTCTCACCCAGAAGAAGGGGAAGGAAGCCAAGATGGTGAAGACCATTTGAATTGGAGTAAGACACAAATGATGTGGTGCAATGTTCTCAGTGTGTTTTCTGGAAAAAGGAGATCTTTAGACTGTTGATAGCCCTTGAGGCAGTCATTTTGTCAGAATACCTCTCACCTGTTCAGTGAATATATCCACCAATCTGAAAACTTTATCGAAAAATTGTTATAGTTGTTGTTGTTTGAAGCTAAATGTAGCTGTTATGATGGGAAATCAGACTAGAAGAGATTGCTATACTTATATAGTACAGAGGCAGTCCAGCTGTGGCTGCAGTGGGAAATTGACATTTTTCCTAGCATAGTCCCTGCTTAAAATCCCAGCCCATGATCATGGTGTCCCAGAAGACAATTCTGAGATTCATTTTTTTTATCCTTTGCTATCAGTTTTTCTCATGTTTCACTTGCTGCAAATTTTAACACTATACTTTTAGAGATAAATATTGACAGTATTCCCAGAGCTTCACCAATGAAAAAAAACATGACTGTGATTTTCATAATTACAAGGGATGTAATACTAGTGCTATGTTCTTAACTTGCTCCTGTGCAATAACTGGAGAATAGGCAAATAGCTGAAGAAACCATGCTGCAGAGAGCTGCCAGTGTGAACATATGTATTTTTATGATGCGCCATGAGGCAAAATTAAAGAGGCTGTTTCAAGACACTGTGTTGAAGTGAGAGCTTTGCTTGCTGTTAAATTAAGAATCCTGTTTTCATGGTAGCTGAACTAAATGCCTCTGGGAAGATCCTAAGTGGGACAAAATAGATGGTTTTGACTGTTCTTTTTTATTCTGTTCCTGCTGTACAATATTTTTGGAGATGCAGAGAGACACAAATCTGATTTCAATATGATAAAGTTATGAAATTAACATTTGCATTTTTTTTAATTTTCTTTTCTAACACTCCCCAGATTATGTTTCCTATGCAAATGCCAGTCCCAATTGCTCTCCTTCTCATTTCTGCTACCTCAACGATCAGGGACTCTAATATATCACCTTCTATCTCTACTCTATATCACCCCCCTGAGAAGCCTGAGGAACACACACAATTTTTTGTTACTCTATGCACTGCATTTTTTTCCTTTTCATTTTATAGTTTGATTGAACTTTTGCTTTTTCTTCTTTGACATCAATCTGTCAACTAACGTTTACCCATCAACCACTAGGTGACTGATTAGTGCTACTGAATATTTTGTCTGGGAAGCTCTGTGGGAGCTGTGCTCTACTTTCAGAATATTTCTGAGGTGAGACATTAAGAATTCTGGGCTCCAAGAAGCAACCCAAGTGACCATTGGAGAAGAATATCTTGACAGCAGGCTATAGAAGTACAGTAGATGAGATCTTTCACTTATACTTCCAGTGATGTGATTGGAGCCAGCAACAGGGTAGACAATTTCAGAGCTTCATATTTTTTAAGTTCTCCAATCGAGTGGTCAACTAACCTTTTTAAAAAGAAAAACTGGATCTGGAAATTGGGGTTCTGATCCACATCAAAATTAGAGGAATGAGGGAAAAGAACTAGATAGGATGGATGGTCCTACAGGATACCAGCAAAACCAACTGAATCTATCAGTGGATTACATGGAACAAATCATTTAATGTTACCTCCCCACTTCCATCAATTCTTCCTACTTTGCAACATGCAATTTCTAGACGTGAGATAAGAGGAAAAACACCACTTTCAAAACTGTTTAAAGCTTAGACTATCTGAGTGGTCGATGGAAATGCAATAGCAGTTGTGGGCATGTGGACATCTCCTCTAGGAATAGCTAGAGGGAAACACAAAGGACCTGTATGAATGCAGCCAATGAATAGTCCCTTAAATCATCCTTGGGCTAGCTGTATATCAGGAAGACACCGATATAAAACTTCTCCCCTACCTTGAGGCCTTGGCTGGTATCAAACTCTACACCAGCTGGACACATCTCCGAGGGAAGAATACCTCATTCTGGGTCAGGCAGATTTTGGTGATGTACATCAGTCAGCTCGTTCCTCTCCAGTAAGGTAACAAATGAGAAGGAGCCTTGTTGTTGAATGATCTGGAATTCATCAGCAGCAGCTGAAGACTTAGACTTTGCAAGGATTTGCTGTATTCAGGCAGATCCAAAGCTTTGTTCAAGCTTTGGAAAAGTTGTTTTCTGATTCCTTTTTACAGCAGAGTGGCACCGAATTTTACACTGAAACAGAAGAATATGCACTACATCTTTTTTTTTTTTTTAAATATATTTTATTAAATTTTATATTGGTATGGGAGGGATAGGGATAATATGGGTAGAGGATGGGGTTAGGGGATGGAATTGGGATAGGGATGGGAATAGGGGTAGGGGTAGGAACAGTAGTGGGGTTACCCCCACATAAAAAATCCAACGCTTACACAAGCAGACTCTCGTCCGGGTACACGTATTGAATAACAGTAATTAATACAATACTAAACAATTATAATCATTAGTACTAAAAATAGTCATAAAATAAAAGCTTACTAGTTAAATATAATTTAGCTCTAACGTAATGCTAACCATTGATAAAAATTTTCCCATGTCCTAAAATATACTGAATCCTCTTTCTCCTTAATCTCCAAATCAATCTGTCCATTTCTGCACATTCTAAGATTTTCGTAATTATAATCTGATCGTGTGGTAAATTTTCATTTTTCCAAAATTGAGCAAATACAATTCTCGCTGCTGTCAATACATGTAATATTAAATATTCATTCTCTTTACCATAGTTAAATCCTAATATTCCTAGCAAAAATCATTCTGGTTTATATTCTATTTGTATTTTAGTCATCTTTTCTAACCATTTCTGAATTTTAAACCAAAGTTTCTTAGCTTTAGGACACATCCACCAAATATGATAATAAGTACCTGGTTTTTCTTTACATTTCCAACAAATATTCGATACATTTTTAAACATTTTCGCTAATCTAACTGGTGTCATATGCCATCTATAAAACATTTTATATAAATTTTCTTTATATGAAGCTGCTTTAGTAAGTTTAATATTTCTCTCCCAAAGCTTTTCCCAGTGTTCCAAGTCTATGGAATATCCAAAAATTTTTGCCCACACTATCATTGTTTCTTTTACTTGTTCTTCTTCCATCTTCCAATTTAATAGAAATTTATAAAGTTTCTTAATCAAATTTTCATCTGTTTTCAAAAGTGTTTTGTCAAATACTGTCTGTTCTTTATAAAAGTCCATTACTTTTACATCTTTTTCATATCTTGTTTGAATTTGCAGATAGGACCACCATGTTAAGTCAATGCCTTGTTGGTAGAGAGTTAGTCTGTCTTTAAGTTTTCCATCCTTATCTAAAATGTCTTTATAAGTAACAAGTTTGTCATAGTTAATTAAATTTGGATAAGCAAATGCTTCTATCGTTGAAAGCCACTCTGGTATTTTCATATATATTTTATGTTTAATTTTCTCCCACTCTGAGAGCAACACATTCCTTATGGCATGTCTTTGAAAATATTTATGTACTTTGTTTTTCTCATACCATAAGAACGCATGCCAACCCATTTGTAAGTCATGTCCCTCCAAATAAAGAAGTCGTTTATTTCTCAGCATAATCCATTCTTTAAGCCAAAGTAACATAGATGCTTGGTAATAAAGTCTCCAGTCCGGAAGTCCAAAGCCCCCTCTATCTTTTGTTTCTTGTAGTAGTTTAGTTTTAATTCGTGCTTTCTTCCCTTGCCATATAAATCTCAATATTGTTGAATTTAAATCATCAAAAAATTTCTTACCCAATTTAACAGGGATCGTTTGAAATAGAAAAAGTATTTTTGGTAAGATGTTCATCTTCACAGTCGCTATTCTGCCTAACAATGTCAATTGAAGATTTTTCCACTTTTCCAAATCTACTTTTATTTGTTTCATTAGTTTTTCATAGTTATCTTCTTTTATTGTTGTATATTTTGATGTTAAATAGATTCCTAAGTATTTAACTTTTTTAGCCATTTGAAGATTTGATCTTTCTGCAAGTTGTTTGTCTGTTAGGTTTTTTGTTAATACTTTAGTCTTTTCTTTATTTATCTTCAAGCCTGCTACATCTCCAAATTCCTCTATTTTCTGCAGAAGTATAGTAACTGTTTCCAATGGTTCCTCTATAATAAAGACTAAATCATCCGCGAAAGCCTGTAATTTATATTTTTGTTCTTTTATTTCCAATCCTTTAATTTCCGTATCTTGTCTAATGTCTCTAGCCAACACTTCCAGTGTAAGAATAAATAACAGGGGGGATAATGAACATCCCTGTCTTGTGCCTTTTTTGATATCAAAGCCCTCTGTATATTTTCCGTTTAAAAATATCTTTGCTGTTTGTTTATTATATATTGCTTGAATCGCATTTATAAAGTTTTTACCAAAGTCCATTTCCATCAACTGTTGAAACATAAATTGCCAATTTAAATTGTCAAAGGCTTTTTGTGCATCAAGAAATATAAGTGCCATCTGTTTCCCTGGCTGATATTCATAATATTCTAAAATATTTAAAATAATCCTTAAATTGTTCTTTATCTGTCTTTTAGGCAAAAAACCATTTTGATCTGTATGAATAAATTCAGTCAGGAATTTCTTCAATCTTTCTGCCATTATTGAAGTGAAAATTTTGTAATCCACATTTAATAGCGATATTGGTCTATAATTTTTGATTTGTGTAAGGTCAGTATCTTCTTTAGGTATCAAAGTAATATTAGCTTCAATCCATGAATTTGGTATTTTTGTCTCTAAAAAGATTTCATTGTACAATTCTTTCAAAATCGGGCTTACTGTGTCTTGTAAAACTACATAAACTTCTGCAGGGAGCCCATCAGGCCCCGGAGTTTTATCCTTCTTTTGTCTTTTTATTGCCTCTGAGATCTCCATCATTGTTATCTTCTCATTTAAAATATCTCGCATATTCTCTGGCACCTTTGGAAGATCAGCTCTAACTAAATAATCTTTTATTGCTTCTTCGGAGACCACCTCTGCCTTATACAATGTCTCATAATAATCTTTAACAATTTTTTCCATCGCATCATTGTGGCAATATATCTCGCCTTTTGAGTCTTGTAATTTACTTATCATTCTCTTTTCTCTTTCTTTTTTCAATCTATATGAAAGCCATCTTCCCGGTTTATTAGCATTTTCAAAAAAAATTTGTTTGGATCGTTTAATCTGTTGTGCCATCATCTCCATCTCGGATAAATTTAATTTATGTTTTATCAATTCCATTTGTGCTTTTAGTTCCTTCTTTTGTGGGTCAATTCGTAATTCCAATTCCAATTTTTTAATTTCTTCTTTCAGCCTCAACTGTACTTGCTTCTTTTCTTTGTTCTTTTTGGCAGTATACGTTATAGCCAAACCTCTAAAATATGCTTTCGCCGTATCCCATACATTTTGAAGAGAGGTTTCTTCTTTCTTATTTATTTTTTTAAAAAAATCCATTTCTTTTGTTGCTAATTGTAAAAATTCTTTCTCTTTCAATATAGCTTTATTTAATGACCACCTTAATTGTTTCTTGGTTCCTTTCCAAATCATTTTAAGTGGATTATGATCTGCCCAAATATTAGGTTCTATTTCGACCTCATGTATTATAGTCTTCAAATTTTGAGATATCCATATCATATCAATTCTTGACCATGATTTATGGCTTGCTGTAATTCTAGGAAACCCAATAATGAGTTCTTAAATCTTCTACAAATTAGGAGCGAGGCCAAATTATGAAAGACTAAGGGGTTTTTTTGGTTCTTCATGCAAAAACGACCTCTCATATGCCTTTATTTATTTATTTATTAAATTTGTATATCACCCATCTCACTATCAAGACGTTCTAGGCAATTTACGATGCCATAAATAACAGAATGCACACATAAAACAGAACAAAACGAAACAAATTAAGAACGATGTCCAGTGAAAACATTCATTGGGCTTTGAAAGTTAAAAGATTAAAATGAATTGTGAAGTAGATAAAAGAACCCATGCATATTTGAGTGAGGTGTGATCTTCTACTAATCTACTAGCCACCTCCAAAATGGGACAGCCATTGAGGCCCCAAGCCAGTTGGCAGAGCCGAAGTTTCAGACTCTTTCTAGAAGGCCAAGAGGGTGGAGGCAAATATCTCCTCAAAGGATATGATATTCTAAGTGATGGGAACCATGGCAGAAAAGGAACTTGTCCTGGACCCTCCAGCCATAATTCTTAGGTCATATGTACAATATTGAAATCAGGAGGCTGTGAGTTTGATTCTAGGTAGCGGCAGATATTTCTCTCTCTGGACACAAAGAGGAAATATGTCCTGTGAATAACACATAGGCATCAGGAAGGGTATCCAGCCAGTAAATGCTCAGCTCTATTCAGTTGCCCCAACTCCACCCCAATGCAAGGGATTACAGGGTCATCAGTAACAGGCCATTTTTCAGATCAATGCACTAAAGGAAAAAACAATACAAATTTAGCAAAATGCAAATTAAAATCCAAAGCATTATAACATCGTCCAGGACATTTCTCTCAGATCTTAGCTCTAATGAAGAAGACTTTTAACAGGGGCCTTTGATGGGTTATTCAATGGACCATGATCTGGAGATATCTGGAATATGTCACCTTCATGAGAAAAATGGGTTCATGTACACCAGACAGAATAAGAAGGAATTATCATCTCCCCATTGGCTAGTAAAAAAAAGTTCAGTTGTTTTAGCAAATCACAGCCTTTAGAATAAATAAGTTTCTAGTGTAAAAGGCCATCAAACATCCTTGAATTGTTTGCTTCCTGACTCTTAAACTGGAATTACTCTTGCCTGGGTGGTGTTCTGCCTGTTCTCAAAATTATTACCTAATAGAAGAAAAGAAAGATTTTAATTACTATAAGCCAGGACACTACCTGATTACTGCAATAACATCAATAATATTTTCACATCTTTACCCATATGATTTTTCCAAGCCTCCACCCTATATATTGGAAGAGTAATTATGAGCATGTACAGATTTCTCTCTCTGTGTGTGTGTGTGTGTTTGTGTGTGTGTGTGTGTGTAATTTTACCCACTTCAATATCATTTTATAGGAATGATGTCTTTTTATCAATTCCTTAACTTGAGAAAGGCAGGTCATTATTGCTTCTTCCAATGTGCTTTAGGGAAAAACCTCCTAAGACACATGAAAGCTGAGCATGAGAATTTCTTCTACAAGGATCAGTCTCCAATCAGGACATGATTACTCTTGCCTGGGTGGTGTTCCGCCTGTTCTCAAAATTATTACCTTGCTACTGCAGAGTAGTAAGGGAACTCTTGATCTTACTTCTCACCATCTCCTCTCCTTATCTAGTTTGCACTCAATCCTTCCCTGCTCTCTTTCCAAACTTTCGTTCCACCCAATGCCTTTTACCTATTTTGCAACATTTTGTGCCTTTCTCTTTACATTTGGTTTAAATAAAAGGAATACCTTAAAAAAAAAACAAATATAGACACGGACCTTAAGTGAGAAGCTAATGATTTAGCTATGGAGTATCAAATCAGATATTTTTGAATATAAGGCAGTAACTCCAAAGAGATATACATTCTGCTCAGAGTGAATTTACAAGTACTTGTATCCAGACTTTAGTCTTCTCTTGGATCGTATAATGGGAAGAATTAATATATATTAGGACAACATGCATGCACACTTGATAACACTTTCATTTTAGTATTCTGGGGAACTGTGAAGACCTGACTATTCCCCTAAGATTGGGCTAGGATGGGATGGTTATGATGTGAGGATGTCTGGTCTGGAATCTGGGGGGAAGAGAATGGAATGGAATGGGGAAGGAAATGGAAAGGATGGAAACTAATCAAAGAGAGATACAACCTAGAACTAAGGAGAAATTTCCTGACAATGAGAAAAATTAATCAGCGGAATTGCTTGCCTTCAAAAGTTGTGGGTGCTCCACCACTGGAGGCTTTTAAGAAGAGATTGGACAGCCACTTATTTGAAACAGTATAGGATCTCTTGCTTGAGCAGGGGGTTGGACTAGAAGATCTCCAAGGTCCCTTCCAATTCTCATATTCTATGTTCTATGAATGTCTAACTATGTTTTATAGATGGTTGTGAGCCTTCTAAAGTTATTGTATAGATAGGTGGTAATATATGTCCTGTAAATAAACAAGTAAATAAAATAAATAAATAAATGTTTGGTTTTGGAAAAGTTCATTCTAAGCAAGAGTTACGGTACTCAGAAACTTATCCATCTCTTTTACTAGTTTTCTCCTTTCTCTTTTGCTAGTTTTCCTAATTATGTTATTGACGCTATAAGAGTTCTTTTCCTCATTTTTATCACCAAATCATAATTGGAGACTTGTTTATTTCTAAATTTTATACTACTATTCCAGTATTGATGCACAATATAGATGTCATTAGGAAAATGGCAAGATATTGTACAAACTGTTCCTAATAGGAATTGATGCCAATAGATGACAATTTGGTTCCCTGTCCATTTAAAAAATATCAGTTCCGCATTTGCACCAAATGGTTTAATATTAGATATATATCAAAGGTTATAATTTAATTAGCAACATGTAGTATGAATAGAATATTTAGAAAGATTTCTTTCAATATTGATAGATGTGAGCCATCATAACCTATCTTGTGGAGAAAGGTGAATGCTATCAAAATAAATATAAATATTTGAAGATTAATTTAATTTTTTATGGAGAAGCAATAAGGATAATATTTCTTTGAAACACTTGTTTCTAAATGTCCTATACTTACCAAGATTTGAGAGAAAGTAGTGGATAAATATGATTGTGTGACAGAAGTTAAAAAAATCGTAGGATAATACTCTTTTCAACTACCTACCATGTACATAGAATTTTGTAATTGGACAATGTAAATGTATTCTGCCTGCTATTACTATAAACAAAAGAATAATATTGTAGTATTGCAAGGATAAATGTATTTCCCCTTTCATTCAAAGGATTGAGGATCGTATTGCATGTCACCTATGAGTGTGTCACCTATAGATGTAGATTTTTTAGGGATAAATGTAAAGAAATATGAGACTCATTAATACAAAACATGCTAGGTTAAAAGAAAGGAAAACATGATAGTTATGTTTTTTTAATAAAGCACTTTTTATGTTTTTTCTTTGTTGATTTATATATATATATACTAACATCCAACGGATTCCAAAGAAATAAGATTACCAACCTAATCCAAAAAGAAACCCCCACTAAAATCCAAGATAGAGAACAAGAAAACGGCAAAGCCCTCCTCCCATACATAAAAGGCACCACAGACAGAATCAGCAAGATCCTCCACAAATACAACATCAAGACAGCATTCTGCACAAACCGAAAAATATCCACCATCCTAAGAAACCCCAAAGACAAAATTGCTGTTGTCCACATACATGCGTTGCTGTTGTCCACATACATACATTGGACAACAGCAACGCAGCTCTCCATCTCAATTCCCCCTGCAACTCAGACTAATCCGAGCACAACAAAGCCCCCACCCAAACAGAACACACTCCCATCCAATGAGAGCACAGCCATTCCCCCATCCAATCAGAGCACAGCCAAACCCCTAACCAATCAGAACACACCTCCACCCAATCAGAAAACAGCCAAGCTCCCACCCAATCAGTTCATACCCCCACTGGCAGTTAAAAGGAAGAAACAGCTGCGATCACACATTGCTCCTAATATATATATATATGTTTTCTGAGGTTTTCACGGGTGTTTGTATGTAGGTCTTTGGTAATTCGGGTTTTCTCCCGTGTAAAATTGGAAGTGTCTTGGCAACGTTTCGACGAAGTCCCATTTGTCATCTTCAGGCTGGTGTCTTTGGCTTCGTGCTTCTAGGAGCAAGAAGCACGAAGCCGAAGACACCAGCCTGAAGATGACGAATGGGACTTCATCGAAACGTTGCCAAGACACTTCCAATTTTACACGGGAGAAAACCCGAATTACATATATATATATTTGTTTTCTGAGGTTTTCACGGGTGTTTGTATGTAGGTCTTTGGTAATTCGGGTTTTCTCTTGGCATATTTGGGTCTTTTCCCATTTAAGATTGAGAGTATCTTGGCGACGTTTCGACGAGGTCCCACTCGCCATCTTCAGGCTGGTGTCTTCGGCTTCGTGCTTGTGCGAGCAAAGCGTGATCGGAGCTGCCGTCCTTCTATAAATATTGCAGGGGGTGTGTGGCGTGTTGGCTTTGTTGCTGTAAGCGGGTTGGTTGGCTGTGTTGTTACATCTTGATTGGAAGATGGAATTGATGTAAGCAAATTAGTCAGTTGTTTGGTAACATCCTGTGTGGCTGAGGTGCTGGCTGTGTGCCCATTGTTCTTTTGTACCTGGGTAATGGGCTGTGTGGTAACATTCTGAGCTCTATTGTAGTGATATCCTGAGTCCTGTGCTGCCACATCATGGGAGGTAGGCTGCGTTGTAACATACTGAGCCTTTGCGATGTAACCTCCTGAGTTCTGTGATGTAATGTCCTGAGTAGATGGCTGTGATGTAACATCACAGGCTTTGGTTTGGCTCCGAGTTTGCGGTCTGGCCATGTGTTCATGGCGTGTGTCAGTTTGCTTTGTGTGGGGTTCTGCGGGGGGTATAGCAGTTGGTGATGCCACCGTGGTGTAGATTCTGGATGATGGTTGCATTTCATCTATGGGATGGGTTTGGGTTTGAGTCTGGTGAGGGTGATTGGTGGTGGTGTCCTGTGTTGTTCTGGGTCCGGTGTCGGTTTTCGTGGTTGGGACTCGTTTGTTGACTAGGGCTAGTTTCCAGATGTCTGGTAGGTGGGAGGTATCGTCCCGTTTATTCATGTTGTGGGGGTGTTTCTCTATTTCGATGGCTTCCATAATTATTCTCTTGTTGAGGTGTTCAGTTTTGGAGATTAATTTGGTACCTTCAAAATCAATTTCATGTCCTGTTGCTTTAAGGTGCTGGAAAAGGGAGGAAGTTTTTTTCTTCTTTTCTGACTGCGTTCTTGTGTTCTGTGATGTGTGCATTTATTCTCCTATTAGTTTGTCCAATGTATGTGGCTGGACAGATTTTGCATGGTATTTCATAGACTCCTTGGTTTTCTAGCTGGATCTTGTCTTTGGGGTTTCTTAAGATGTTGGCTATTTTTTGGTCAGTGCTGAAGGCTGTCTTGATATTGTGTTTGTGGAGAATTTTGCTGATTTTATCTGTGGTGCCTTTGATGTAAGGGAGGAGGGCGATGCCGTTGTCCTGTTCTGTGTGTTGGTTTTGGGGGGGTGTCTCCTTTTGGATTAGGTTGGTAATACTGTTTCTTTGGAATCCGTTGGAAATTAATACGTTTGTGAGAGTGTGTAATTCAGTTTTCAGGTGGTCTTTGTCGGCTAGGCGTTTGGTTCTGGAGATGAGGGTCTTGGCTACGGAGTTGATCTGTGCAGGATGGTGATGGGATTGTGCGTTTAAGTAGCGGTTGGTGTGTGTCCTAGGGAGCCATTGGGTTTTTTGTAGATTAGGACGTCCAGAAAGGGAAGTTGGTTGTTTGCTTCTGTTTCCATAGTAAATTGTATTTTGGGGTGTAGGCTGTTGAGATGTGTGAGGAAGTTGTCCAGTTTTTCCTTCCCGTGTGGCCAAATTACAAAAGTATCATCTACATATCTAAGCCAGAGTTTGGGTTTGTGTTCAGATTTATCTAAGGCTTTGGTTTCAAAATGTTCTATGTATAGGTTGGCGATGACGGGTGAGAGGGGTGATCCCACAGGTGCTCCTTCTATCTGTTTGTATCTTTGTCCATTGTGGATGAAGTATGTGTTGGTTAGGCAGTGGTTAGTCAGATCTAGGATGTGTTTGGGGGGGTTGTATTTGTTTTGGATAGCTGTCAAGGCTTCTTTAATGGGCACTTGGGTGAAGAGGGATATGACATCGAAGCTCATGAGTAGGTCGCTGGGTTGTAGGTTTTGTTTCTTTATTGTTTCTATGAAGTGGAGTGAGTTCTGTACGTGTGAGGTGATGGATTCTGTGTAGGGCTGAAGTTGTTTAGCAAGAAATTTGGCAAGATTCTGTAGAGGTGAGCCTATGGAGCTGACTATGGGTCTTAGTGGTGTTCCTTCTTTGTGTATCTTAAGGAGGCCGTAGAGCTTGGGGCATCTGGAAGATTTCTCTCTGGGGGTGATTCTTTGCTGGATCTCTTCGCTGATGGGAAAGGCTTTTATTTTGGATTTGGTGGTTTTTTCCAGGTAGGTGGTGGGGTCTGTGTTTAGAGGTTTGTAAGCGGGGTCTTGGAGTAGGTTGGATAGTTTGGCTTGGTAGTCAGATGTGTTCATCACCACAGTGGCGTTACCTTTGTCTGCTGGGAGAATGATTATGTTGTTGTCTTTCCTCAAGTTGGTTAGTGCTTTTTGTTCTTCTTTATGTAAGTGGCTTCTGGGTGGATTGCTGGAGCAGAGGACGTTGGTGACTTCAAGTCTGATTTTGTTGGCTTCATCTGGGTTGATTTTGATTAGGGTAGCTTCAACTCCGCATATGAGTTGAAGCTACCAAAATTGAGTTAGAAAATTCCAAAATTGAGTTAGAAAATCAAGAAGTGTATGAAATCCCATGCACCGCCTGCCCCACCACATACATTGGACAAACCAACAGAAGAATAAGCGCATGCATTGAAGAACACAAGAACTCAGTCAGAAAAAAGGAACCAACTTCTTCCCTGGTCCAACACCTTAAAGCCACAGGACATAAAATTGACTTTAAAAAGACCAGAACTATCGCCAAAACTGAACACTTTAACAACAGAATAACCAGAGAAGCCATCAAGATAGAAAAACGCCCACACAGCATGAATAAACAAGATGATACCTCCTGCCTACCAGCCATTTGGAAACCCTCCCTTATTGACAAACGAGTCCCTAACACAAAGAATGACACTAGACCCACACTCACAAAACCACACAGGATGTCACCACCACACATCCACGCAAAAAGCAAACCCAAACCCACACCGATGATGAGGCACGACCACAAACCAGAAACCAGACCACAGCTGCATCATTAGCCATTTCAAACCCCTCCAATCCATACATGAAGCAAACTGACACCCACCTTGAAGATATGGCATGACCATGAACGCGAAGCCAAAGAACAGCAACGCAGCTCTCCATCTCAATTCCCCCTGCAACTCAGACTAATCCGAGCACAACAAAGCCCCCACCCAAACAGAACACACCCCCATCCAATCAGAGCACAGCCAACCCCCCATCCAATCAGAGCACAGCCAAGCCCCTAACCAATCAGAACACACCTCCACCCAGTCAGAACACAGCCAAGCTCCCACCCAATCAGTTCATACCCCCACTGGCAGTTAAAAGGAAGAAACAGCTGCGATCACACATTGCTCCTAGAAGCACGAAGCCGAAGACGCCAGCCTGAAGATGACGAATGGGACTTCGTCGAAACATCGCCAAGACACTTCCAATTTTACGTGGGAGAAAATCCGAATTACCAAAGACCTACATACAAACACCCGTGAAAACCTCAGAAAACACACACATATATATATGTCTTTCTTTTTTTAATTTTTATTGTTGCTACTTTAAATATATATATATATTTACAAAGATACAATTTATTTGGATAAAAGTTGATTTCCTTTTTCTAACTTTGATATTATGCACTGGAGAATGTTTCCCAATAAGTAATAATAATAATAATAAAGTTGGAAGGGACCTTGGAGGTCATCGAGTTCAACCCCCTGCTCAGGCAGGAAACCCTATACCATTTCAGACAAATGGCTGTCCAGTCTCTTCTTAAAAACTTCCAGTGTTGGAGCATTCACCGCTTCTGGAGGCAGGTTGTTCCACTGGTTAATGTTCTACTGTCAGGATGTTTCTCCTCATTTCCAGGTTGCTTCTTCCTTGACTAGTTTCCTCCATTACTTCTTGTCCTGCCCGCCAGGCGCCTTGGAGAATAGCTTGACTCCTCTTCTTTGTGGCAACTCCCTGAATATTGGAATACTGCTATCATGTCACCCCTATTCCTTCTTTTTCATTAAACTAGACATACCCAATTCCAGCAAACGTTCTTGGATATGCTTTAGCCTCCAGTCCCCTAATCATCTTTGTTGCCCTTCTCTGCACTCCTTTCTAGAGTCTCAACATCTTTTTTACATCGTGGTGACCAAACTGGCTGCGTATTCCAAGTGTGGCCTTACCAAGGCATTGTAAGTGGTATTAATACTTCACGTGATCTTGATTCTATCCCTCTGTTATGCACACCGCACTGTGTTGGCTTTTTTGCAGCTATCAGCACACTTGCTGCTCCATATTAAGTGATTGTCCACTAGGATTCCGAGATCCCTCTCACAGTTACTACTATTGAGCAAGGTACCCCCTATACTATACCTGTACATTTGGTTTTTCTTGCCTAAATGTAGAACCTTACTTTTTCACCATTGAATTTCATTTTGTTAGATAGCGCCCAATGTTCAAGTCTGTCCAGGTCCTCCTGTATCTTAAGCCTGTCTTCTGGAGTGTTGGCTATTCCTGCCAGCTTGGTGTCATCCGCAAATTTGATGAGTTCCCCATCTATCCCCTCGTCCAAATCGTTGATGAAGATGTTGAAGAGCACTGGCCCCAGGACAGAGCCCTGGGGCACCCCACTGCACACTTCCCTCCATGTAGATGCGGTTCCATTGAGGACCACACGCTGAGTACGGCCGGTCAGCCAGCTACGAATCCATCTGGTGGTGATGCTGTCTAACCCACCTTTTTCTATTTTATCAAGTAGTAGGTTGTGATCTACTTTATCAAAATGCCTTACTGAAGGCAAGTAAATTATACCACAGCATGCCCTCTGAATCCACTAATTTGTTACCTTGTCAAGAAGCAACCAAGGTTTGTTGGCATGATCTGTTTCTGACAAACCCATGTTGGCTTTTAGGTAATGACTTTGTTTGCCTCTAGGTGTTCGCTGATTCGTTGTTTGATTATCTTTTCCAGAATCTTCCCAGGTATTGAGGTCAGGCTGATAGGTCTGTAATTTCCTGGGTCCATTTTTTTCCCTTTTTTGAAGATGGGAACTACATCAGCTCTTTTCCAGTCTTTTCCAGATGACTTTATTTATTCTCTGAATTCCACATTTCTAGATTTGCGTATTTGTATGGGTATGGCTCCCATTTAGAAGAGCAAATCAATTCCAGAAAAAGAAAATAGTGGCACAATAATGTGCTATGTTTCAAGGCAGTCTTCTTACTCTAGTCTTCTTCACCTGGCAAAACCTACCAAGCAGAGGTAGCAAAAAATGTTTTTGTTTTTGCCCACATCTGGATTTTCAGGAAGTGTGTTAAAAATAACAATATAAAACTATTGATAGCGACAATGATAGTCCATCAAGCTGATAACCTGTGGATATTGTGACATATAGCTGATAAGATGTTGTGAACTCATGCATTTAATAGTTTTAGAGTGACCATGTCTGCCATATAAAACCTGAATTCATGACTTAGTAAATTATATAGGGGATGTGGAGAAATAATCCTATGGTACACTAACCATAATCAGATTAGAGAGAGAGAGAGAGAGAGAGAGAGAGAGAGAGAGAGAGAGAGAGAGAGAGAGAGAGAGAGAGAGAGAGAGAGAGAGAGAGAGAAGAGAGAGAGAGAGAGAGAGAGAGAGAGAGAGAGAGCAGAAACACAATTATTGGAAAGGTGACATAAAAGAGTTTTTACCTGTAGCATCACACACAGACTCCGAATCCTGCTATATACATTCCTATTTCTATTTATGTACTTTTTCTAAATCAGCTTGAAAGCTCTTTAAAAAGGCAGTCTTCCTTTCCCCCCAAATGTAATATTGTCTATCTCTTAAATAGACATAATAATACTGAAGACATAATAATACTGAAGGATATACAGAACAACTGTATCTTCCTAAAAATTAACATAATTTCCTTGAAGGCTATATTGGAGAAAACATGGATCTCTCTCTTTAATGACCAGCCACTACATCTGGTGATTAGACTTAATGGACCCAGCAAAGAAAAGTGAAATAATACACCAATCATTAACTAGGAATACTTTTATGGCACTCTCCACATGGTGGAGTAACTACTGTAAATAATACCTATCTTTTCATTGCTTCATTCCTCTAATAATCTATAGAGAAAATACTATAACTTTATGATAGACAACTTTCCTGGCATTATGGAATTCTGGTATCCAGGTATTTTAATGACCAAACTTGATCTAAGATATCTCAAACTAATACATCTTTCATATTTATATTTTATAACTTTAATGAATGGCAATGCTCAGACTATATTGTAGCAATAGCAGTATTGTGTACTTTCCCTTTTATATTTGATAAAGTGACTAATCCTGATATTTTACCTTAGCATTGCTGCTTTAAATTATGTTCATAGGGACACAGAATGCAATATCACATCATTGCTCTATCTAATTCTGAGCTAGCACTCTTAATACTCAATACAAAGTTTTAACCAGCTCTATCATAAATTACATTTATAATAGTTTTACACACTACTTGACTACTAAGTGACGACGTTCAATGGATTTAATTTTCTAGATATTTGAACTATATAAAATGTAATATTAATATAATGACTGCATATACCTGATGACTTCCAATAAAGATACAAATCATTCACTTCCTCCAGTGGTCTAATAATGTATAAACCATAGGAAGGTATACCGAGGTAGTTGCCTTCTGGGATAGTGGAGTCATGAATTTCTAGTATGATGGCATTGTCATGGTTATTTCCCAGTGCCAGCCCATTTCCAATCGCACTAATTCTGTCAGGTGCGTGGCAGGTGCACCGCCAATTAGGGACCCATCAGCTTGTTAAAATCTCATGTCTAAGGGTAATAGCCTTGCCCAAATCCCCAACTTGAGCACTGTGGGTAGATTAATCAGGCACCTGGTTCAACCTGAGTCTATTAACACATTTAAGTCCATTTGGGCCCCAGTTTTGGGTATTATTATCTTGGCGGGGATGGCAAAAGATGGGATGGGTTGAATTACCATCAGATCCTCCTCACCTTCCTCATCACTGTCATAAGACGCCGGCATCTGTAATGGCTCTGGCTAGGCTCTTGCCTCGGGTTCTGCAGGAGGGGGGTGTCCAACAGCTGGGTCGTGTTGTGCCCAGGTTGTCTTTTCCCTTCCTCCTCTGGGGGCTTTTTCTGGCTTAGCAGTGGCAACCGGTGTCCTTCTGGCCTGGGTGCTGGGCATTCCACAGCATGGTGGCCCATTTGGCCACATCAGTAGCATTTGACTGGAGCTCTAACTGGTTCCTAGGGGGTGCTGGTGGTCATGGTGGCTTGGGAATGTTGGCCAAAAAGGCACTTCTCCTGGGCATGCGGCGGCTTAGATTCGGCTGTGCTTGACTTTCTGGAGTGATCCAATTCAATGTCCAGCATCACCACCATGCTGTATTACTCACACAATTGGTTAGCCCTGAATGATGCAGGTTTCGAGTAGGTCATGGTTGAGCCCCTGCTTGAAGTATTTGATCAACGATTGTTCTGGACACTGCTCTAGCTGACCAGCAACTCGCCTGAATTTACAAACATATTCCTTAGTGGGACAGCCTTTTTGCTTCAGACGATGGATCTCTTTCTCGGCTAACAGGGCCTGGGATTCATCTTCAAAACAGCCTCTCAGTTGTCCATGAATAGGTTAGTATTCTGCAGCTCAGGAGCCCCTTCATCATGGAGGTTGGTCACCCAGTTGGCTACTTCCCCCTCCAAATTGGCTGCCACAGCATTCACCAACTGAGCATTAACCAGGTAGGCATAAACATAGTGATCTAGATGACCTCATACTCGATTCAGGAAGAAGGATAGCTTCTCGGGGTCCCCATCAAAGGTGGGCTTGATGGGACACAGCTCAAATTATAGCAGGGCTGCCTGCTCTTGCTGCTGAGCTGCTTGTTGGTCCTGGGGATGTGGCCAAACCACCCTCCGGACTTCCCTTGGTCAGGCTTCTGGACTGGTAGCCCAAGGCCGTGACAGTGGGCTTATTTGGGATACAGGGTTTGACATCACAGCTGGCTGGGGAATAGGTGAGGCAGCATGGGCTCCCGCAGTTGGGCTGGGACTCCGGTGAGGGGGAGGAAGAGATGGGTAGCCCTTAGCATTCCCTCCCATGGCGCTCATACCCTGGGCAACGGGAACCATCTCTTTTACCTCCAATCTGCTGAATTTCTCCTTCAGCTGCTTGAGCGAGGGGCTGTGGACTGCAGACTGAAACTTCCAGTCTCTGGAGTCATCCCCTCCGATCGATCCCTTGCCCTTCTGGTATGCCGCAGACAAAAACCCCTGGGATAGCAGCAACAGGAATTCCTCTTAAGCGGCAACAGGAGTGCTCCTGTGCTGAGGGGCCACTTCGGCTTGATAGAGATTTGTTAAGATCGTAGTTCCTCCCTGAGGTACCAGCTTCCCAGATTGGATCAACCGAGACTTTGGCTGAGCCCCTGCCAGTGATGCCTCCTCCATGGCTGGAGTGTCCACTTGTGCTCCGACAACCGCAGTTGTATTGTGGCCAGCAACGGCTCCATTCTTTTCCTCCATCCTCAAATCTTCACTGAGTCTTTACCTCTCTCTCAAAGGATGGGTAGGCGGTCAAGGCCCAGCACCTCAAAAGAAACGAAAGTTTTAAGAGTCTTGGTTTAATGTCAGGGTTCTGACAGAGACGAATAAAGCAGAACTCTGAGGCTTGAGAATTCCTCAAAGAACATGTTTATTAGTGACAAAGTATTGGCATGGCAAAAGTGAAACCAAGTCTGAATACACAAGTAACAATTTCCCAATACAAAGTTAAATGTCCCACCCATAAAACTATGCAAGCAACTACATTCCCTAATATGATTATTTGGCGGGCTTTTTATGCAATATCCAGTCCCTAGTCTCGGGAGCAGACGATGACCTTGGTTCCCATGGGACAGAAGATTATTTTGATTAATGAAACACCTGGGCAACCCCCCTCCCTCCATTCTATGTGGCAACCTAGAATGAGAAGAAAAAAATGGCTGCAACCATATTCATTGTAGAGTTGACAGGCATGATATAAGAATCAAACAGATTCCTGACAAACCTAGCAGACAACTTTGTCTCCCAAAACGTAGAGAAGGGAACTAGGGGATTAGCCATTTTGGATCTAATTCTCACTAATAGAGATGAAATGATAGAAGGTGTTGAAGCCATAGGAACCTTGGGAGGAAGTGATCATGAAATATTGGAATTCAACATTATGGAAGCACAAGCAATAGAACACAGTCAAACTAGAGTCTTGGACTTCAAGAGAACTAATTTCAATAAACTTAGACAGGGCTTGGGAAGGATTCCATGGATGAGAATCCTCCAGGGGAAAACAACTCAAGAAGCTTGGGAAATTTTGAAAAGTGAGATAATAAAAACATAGTCTAGCACAATACCAACAAAGAGGAAAAATAACAGCTCTCAAAAGAAACCAGCATGGCTGCATAAAGAACTCTCTGATAAATTGAAAGATAAAAAGGACAAGTATAAAAAGTGGAAAGAGGGACACATAACTAAGTCAGAATATCAGCAAATAGCCCGAGCCTGCAAAGATGAAGTGAGGAAAGCTAAGGCTCAAAATGAACTAAAGCTTGCGACCAAAGTAAAAAATAACAAAAAAAGCTTCTTTCAACATGTAAAAAATAAGAAAAAAGTGAAGGAAATGATTGGTCCATTAGTGGGTGACAGTGACAAGAAGGTGACAAGCAACAGGGAGAAAGCAGAACTATTTAACTCATTTTTTTGCATCTGTCTTTACACAAAGGGAAAAAACAGACCAACCTATTAAAAATAGTGCCATAAAAAACAGAATAGAAACACAAGTTAAGATAGGCAAGAAAATGGTAAGTGAGCACCTGTCCAGCCTAGATGAGTTCAAATCACCAGGACCAGATGGATTACACCCCAAGGTTCTCAAGGAACTGGCAGCTGTGATCTCAGAACCACTGAACTATATTTTTCAAAGATCCTGGAGCACTGGGGAACTACCAGAGGACTGGAAAAGAGCTGATGTAGATCCAATCTTCAAAAAAGGAAAAAAAACAGATCCAGGAAATTACAGACCTATCAGCCTGACCTCAATACCTGGGAAGATTCTGGAAAAGATAATCAAACAACGAATCAGCGAACACCTACGGCAAACAAAGTCATTGCTAAAAGCCAACATGGGTTTGTCAAAAACAGATCATGCCAGACAAATCTTATTGCATTCTTTGACCAAGTGACAAAATTAGTGGACCAGAGGAATGCTGTGGATATAATTTACTTGGACTTCAGTAAGGCATTTGATAAAGTAGATCACAACCTACTACTTGACAAAATAGAAAAATGTGGGTTAGACAGCATCACCACCAGATGGATTTGTAGCTGGCTGACCGGCCGTACTCAGTGTGTGGTCCTCAATGGAACTGCATCTACATGGAAGGAAGTGTGTAGTGGGGTGCCTCAGGGCTCTGTTCTGGGCCCAGTGCTCTTCAACATCTTCATCAACGATTTGGATGAGGGGATAGATGGGGAACTCATCAAATTTGCAGACGACACCAAGCTGGCAGGAATAGCCAACACTCCAGAAGACAGGCTTAAGATACAGGAGGATCTGGATAGACTTGAACACTGGGCGCTATCTAACAAAATGAAATTCAATGGTGAAAAAAGTAAGGTTCTACATTTAGGCAAGAAAAACCAAATGTATAGGTATAGTATAGGGGGTACCTTGCTCAATAGTAGTAACTGTGAGAGGGATCTCAGAGTCCTAGTGGACAATCATTTAAATATGAGCCAGCAGTGTGCTGCAGCTGCCAAAAAAGCCAACACAATGCTAGGCTGCATTAACAGAGGGATAGAATCAAGGTCACGTGAAGTATTAATACCACTTTACAATGCCTTGGTAAGGCCACACTTGGAATACTGCATCCAGTTTTGGTCACCACGATGTAAAAAAGATGTTGAGACTCTAGAAAGAGTACAGAGAAGAGCAACAAAGATGATTAGGGGACTGGAGGCTAAAACATATAAGGAACGGTTGCTGGAATTGGGTATGTCTAGTTTAATGAAGAGAAGGATGAAGGGGGACATGATAGCAGTGTTCCAATATCTCAGGGGCTGCCACAAAGAAGAAGGAGTCAAGCTATTTTCCAAAGCACCTGAGGGCAGGACAAGAAGCAACGGATGGAAACTAATCAAGGAGAGAAGCAACCTAGAACTAAGGAGAAACTTCCTGACAGTTAGAACAATTAACCAGTGGAACAACCTATCTCCAGAAGCGGTGAATGCTCCAACACTGGAAGTTTTTAAGAAGAAACTGGACAGCCATTTGTCTGAAATGGTATAGGGCAGGGGTAGGCAACCTACCAGCATGGCTCAGCATGGAAACGTCTCCCTTTCCCCTCAGCATAGCTGACTCAGGAATTCTGGGAGTTGAAGTCCATGAGACATAAAAGAGCCGAGGTTGCCTACCCCTGGTATAGGGCTACCTGCCTGAGCAGTGGGTTGGACTTGATGACCTCCAAGGTCCCTTCCAACTTTATTATTATTATTATTATTATTATTATTATTATTATTATTATTATTATTTATTATTATTATTATTATTATATTATTATTATTATTATTATATTATTATTATATTATTATTATTATTATTATTATTATTATTATAAAGTTGGAAGGGGACCTTGGAGGTCATCGAGTCCAACCCCCTGCTCAGGCAGGAAACCCTATACCATTCAGACAAATGGCTGTCCAGTCTCTTCTTAAAAACTTCCAGTGTTGGAGCATTCACCGCTTCTGGAGGCAGGTTGTTCCACTGGTTAATTGTTCTAACTGTCAGGAAGTTCCTCCTCAGTTCCAGGTTGCTTCTTTCCTTGACTAGTTTCCATCCATTACTTCTTGTCCTGCCCTCAGGCGCCTTGGAGAATAGCTTGACTCCCTCTTCTTTGTTGTTATTATTGTTGTTGTTGTTGTTTGTTGTTGTTATTATTGTTATTATTATTGTTGTTATTATTATTATTATTATTATCTTTTAGTTTGCAAGCCCAAATAAGGAAATTGTATACTATTCATATATTATCAGTTAAATGTAGACATTTTCATGTAAAGCAAGTATTGTGATACAGAGCTACAGCCCTATTCTTTAATTTTGAAAGTGTAATTTCTGATACATTGTATATTTGTATAAATAATTATCTTACAAGGAGCAGAAGCTATTTCATTCATCCTGCTTTGTACATTTCCCGTTTGTATCAATTTTGTTACTTCTTTCCCTGTTCTTTCACCCATATATCACTCCTATTTTTTTCTCTTCTTTAGTTACTGTTTGACACGTTCCCTTATAAATAATTGTCTCACCTTAGGGCTCTTTATGTTAAAATGAAAATTAAGACTTATTTCCTTACTTAGGGGTTGGGGCAAGACAAATGCAAAAGACACCAGATAATGTAGGGATTTGGAAATTACTTTGAGCTTCTGACTCTCTCCTTACAATGAACTAGAAATATATGTTAGTGTAGCTTCTAATTAATCTTTATCACTAGTGACTGATTGGCCTTTTAAGCACCTGCTGAGTTACTTGCCTTAGAGATCTCCTTAGCATACCTGTAGATAATCTTTGGGCAGACAAAGAATGTGCTTGTGTATAAATGCATCCATTTTCGAGAATTCCAGGACAAGGCAGCAGACTAATACAATGCTTAGAGTCCCCAAGGAGACATTATTCATTATGTATTTACAGTTATTGGATTAAAAGTTTGTAATGTGCTCTGTTCAATTAATAATAATACCAAGCAGCCAGAGCTATGAAATGCCTTGTGTCTTTTAAAAGCTCTAATATAGGAAAAGATGAGCAGTTTGTCCTAATGAATGCATATAATTGGTGCACTTTATTATAAAACCCTGGAACAGCATTTTTCACCAGGCAGTTCTATTTGTAACAAGCTGTCTCCAGGATGTCAGAGTGTAATAAATGTGCTGCAGACTAGAACTGCTGATTAGCATTTCTGAAATCCCAGAAGCATTGTGGTAACTGTTTGCCATCACAGGAAGATCTTTGGGCCCTTTGAGGTATTGAGAACTATTTTCTTGCCAGGGTCAGATAAGGGTCTTTTCTCTTTCCCCATGTCTGTGTTTCTCTCTTCTTGCAGTCTCCAATTAATGATTGCATATGAACTATAAAACTGTGCATAGTAACGCTTAACTCTTTTTTTAACATGGAATAGATTTCAGTTAAATATGGCAAGAAGTAAGTTCAAGCTAAGAATAAGAAAATAAATTCTGTCAGTTATATTGAAATAAATGACTATAAATTACACTCCAGTTGAATCTGAAGAAATAGAGATATGAGTACTTCAGATGTGCAGTTATTGTACACTGGCTAAAAATAAGAGGTGATTTTTGAGATTGTATGACTATGGTGCCTTACACACCAGCCAATGATATTTTGTTCTATCAAGATATTTTTTCTGAGTTATCTAAAATGACTCTGTAAGTATAGAGATTATCTATCACCATTTCTTAGTTGAACAATTCTTCTGAAATCAAAGATCTCAGTGGCAAAGAAAATTGCCACATACGATCTTATAGAATCTTATAGAATCTCCAAAAATGAGAAGAGATAATCAACTCTTCAGTATGACGAAATCTTACTTCACATACATATATATATGTCATTTGGTTAATGTTTGCATATTGACTTGTAGCTGAATATTAACTGTCAACATGAAATATATTGGGTGGTAGAATAGACAGCAGATACATTGTAGAATGAAATTCCATGTATGTCTCAGGCCACACAATGTTTTATACCCATATTTCATAAAACAAGCTCTGTCAATTAAAATACCATGAGCTATTATTTTATACAGATGATTTTACAAACCACAAGGGCTATGTTCAGCATGAGATATGAAACAAAATTTGTTGACTTGATTTAGCATATTTATGTAGAAATTATACAAACCAATTTATGCAAATTTGCTTGCAGAATTAAGAATGTAAATGAAAATAAATTACTATTTATTACTATGCTCCTAATTCTGCAAGCAAATTTTGCTTGCCAGTATATACGTGCATAGCTGTAGGAGAAGAACTGGCAGAGCCAGGGGGATTAGTAAAAAGAAGGATCAGCCTAGAATCATTACATCACAACAAATTAATTAAGTCCACCTCCCTCTTCATTGCCATTGGCCTTATCTAACTATAACTAGGTGCTGACCATTAGCTGAAATTATTCCTGTGCATAGGCGTTTAGAAATAAATCATTTATATTGAACCTTCACATGTGGACCTGGTCTTTTGCACCTGACAATAGCTGGCATATATTTGAACCCTGCTGGCCCATTAAGAAACAAAGCCAAAGATATAAACAGCACAAAGAAAGAGCTCACATACAGTGATGGCTATCAATCTCCAAAAGTTCCGTTACACTTTTGGGAAGATTATTTTTTTTTGTACGTACTATATTTTGCTTCCATATGTCTCCACAACTTGTGCTGCCACCTCATCATGGCAAGAGGTTCTTGGAAGGGATGTCAAAGAGTTCTGGGTGTATTTGCCAAGACTATATACGTATTCCTGGCAGAGCCACATAAGGTATCTGGGTCATCTCAACTGCCCAGCTAAAGCAAGTAAGCACCTATATTGGAATGTAACAATATAAGAAGATATGGAGTCAGATGATCACTTCAGTGACAAAAGTAAAACATCAATTCGTAATGCACAGATGAAGGCAATGGTAAATCACTCTTGTATTTTTTTTATCAAGAAATAGAATAGAAAATATAAAGTCAGTGGTGATATAGTGTTTGATAATGGGCCCTCATATTGGAAGACACATGCTACTGAGGAAGAGTTAAAGATCTTTCAAGTACTAATGAGATTTGTCATATGGCTAAATTAAAGCCTTCCAGATGTTTAGTTGTTTATATTGCCATCCAGGAAAAGAAAATCCAAAGCTGCAAAGACAGAATTACAATGGGAACATAAAAGTGAGAAGTATGAACATATGAAAGTTCAATGCAGTGAAAGATGAAATGAATGGATTATATATTGAACAACTTAGAAATTGGAACTGAACATTATTTACTATTTAGGACACAGAAAGAATGATGTTGCTTTCATTGTTAGTAATAATATAATAAGATTATAATGCAATCATTAGCAGTCTTCAAACAATCAAATTGATGCCTAGCTACATGGATATCACCATATAGTCTGCACAGAAATCAAATTGATTATACTGATTGTCATCAGTATAAAGAGGTGGTAGAAATCAGTTATTACAGCAAATGTGTCCAAAGTTGAATTATAGAACACTTTACAAACTGCAGAGGAGGAGGAGGAGGTGGTGGAGGAGGAGGGATAATTTTAGGTTAAGGCCATATCAGTTTGTGAAACAATGTTCATTATTTTGGTTGAAAGTGAAGCTTCTTTTTAAAAAAGATCTAATAAACATGTTCTTAATATATATCAATCAGGATCTATAGGATTCAAAACTAAATCTGCTTAGGGTATCTCCCACTTTTCTTTAGCTTCCATGTTAAGATCTAATCATTGTTTTGCAAATAGCAGAAACTTTTTATTGTTTCAACTGGAATTTGTGGAATGATTATCTTGTATTGGTAAAGGGGCATGCACATTCTTATGATGCCATGAAATGTCACCAAAGATAGGTAAAACAAAGATCAAACTGTGATCCACTGGACAAATAAATGGCAATGCACTCTGATGTTTGACCAAGAAAACAAAATGAATGTTCACAATGAGAAAAATGTCAACATAATAGTATAAGATAATTCCCAAGATCATAAGATATCCACTGAGTAGGAGAGCAAACCACAACAATATGTATCAATGGTGCCAATAATATAAATGGATTAAAATGAAAAGTGCTCCCTGTTACAAAAGGAAAGACAAGTACGACAAAAATATGTATGTTACTGGCACATGGAATGTCCAAAACAAGACTTACTTGATATTCCCAGAACAGAAATGCCATTACTGACCTTCTGGGACTCAACAAACTAAAATGGATTGAAACTGACTATGTCACATTAAATTTTTTATTGCAGGTAAGAAAATAGAAAACTAAATGGAGTATTTTTTTCTTTCTTTCTTTCTTTCTTTCTTTCTTTCTTTCTTTCTTTCTTTCTTTCTTTCTTTCTTTCTTTCTTTCTTTCTTTCTTTCTTTCTTTCTTTCTTTCTTTCTTTCTTTCTCTCCAAATGCAAATTTATACTATTATCAATAGGAAGTCCCCCACACACACATGAATATTCTTGAGAAAGAATGGGATCAAAACTCAAGTTTTATTTAAAGTACACATATTGCTAGGAAAATATGTATTTCTTCATCTGTAGGTGAATATTTCTTCCTGAAAAGAAAATCACGTTGTGTAAAACTATATTTTATTTTTTTATACAGTAGTTTGCTTTTTCAAGTGATTAAAGTGGTTTCTAATATTCTTTTTTGGTTCACAGGCTGCCATTGGCCTTTTAACTTGCTGTGTAGAGTTTCTAGGTCTGCATTTTGTAACATAAATGTCAATATAGTGGTCAAAGAATATTGCATTGACCAAAAGAGAGAATTATTACAAACAAAATACATGAACTGAATCCACCTAATAGTATTATAAGTAACACACATTTATCACTAGGTCATTGCACACAGAGTGTTTTCAGTAATATTCCATGCATCTGGCACCTAGTCAATTTTGAAATCATGATTTTATTCAAAGGCATTTTAGATCTCTACTTCTGGTTGTGGTTCTTATAAAACCTCGGGTAATGTTGGCATATATTGAAAAGGAAATGCACCAAAATATTATTTAAAATATAATGTTAAACAGATTATGAAATAATTTTTTTAACAATTATTGAACTTCTAATCCTTTAGTAGCTTATTCCCAGCAAAATCAATATTCTTCTTTATTCCTAAATTGATTTTAAATTTGTAAAAGTGATTTCCCCATCAAATCTACTGAATAGTACCCCATAATTTATTATATTTATGTATAGGTAAATGTGTAAGAAAGTTCGTGCACTCTATATAATAGTTATAAATCATAAATGTGTACATCTTTACTTAAAATCATAAGTAGCTTTCATTATAAGAAAAACTATGGTCAATTATTTACAAAATGTATTGCTACATCCAATGTTTTTTTTTAATGATCTAACAATAAAAGTAACTGCTAGGAGTTAATATTGAGTTGATTGCATATAATCAATAAAAATAATACAGATAGTCCTCGATTTACAACCATTTTTAGTGGCTATTCAAAGTTATAATGGCATTGAAAAAAATGACTTATGACTGTTTTTCACGCTTGCCACCATTACAACATTCCCGTTGCCATGTGATCAAAATTTAGGTGCTTGCAACTGGCATGTATTTATGACAGTTGCACTCTCAAGGGGTCATGTGATCATCATCTGTAACCTCCAACCAGCAAAGTCAATGGGAGAAGCTGAATTCACTTAACAAATGTGTGATTCACTTAATAACTGCAGTAATTTGCTTAACAATTGTGGCAAAAAGGTCATAAAAATAGGACAAAATTCACTTAACTACTGCCTTGCCTAGCATCAGAAATATTGGGCTCAATTGTGGTCAAAGTCAAGGACTACCTGTATTAAAATTATATGATGTAATGCAAAATTCTATGATGTAAGGTAATGGTATTTTTGTTAAATATTTCCTTGGTCATGGATGCAATATTATGCAGCTATTTATTTCTCATAAATCATTTTACCACAATTTCATACTTCAATTCACAATGAACAGATAATTCATGAAGGTCTATAATAAGCTTTAAATGGTTTACTAAAGTCTTATTAGTCAATCTTGATAACAGGATTGAATGGAAATGGAAAGGATTTCTAAAGCAGATAATGAAAATTTGCTAGATAGAGAGATTTATAGAAAAAGAGATGTGTTCTCAGGAACTTAAAATGCTTGACAATTTAAATTGCCACGCAGTCTTATAAAAGTTTGTGTAAACCAGAAGAAATAACGAATTAATGATGTTTGTGATTAGCTAAACCACATACTCTTGTAACACAATTGCATGGCAGAATTACATTAATTTAGTGTATTATCTGCTAAACTTAATGTTACTTTCAGCATCATTTTAAACATTGTGCAGAATAGTTCTGCATTTTTTTCCTATCAATACTAACTCAATTTAATAAAACAAAATTTACATGCGAAATTTCTGTCAAAGGAAAAGGGACTTCTACTGAAATTCTCATGATCAGAACACAATATTCTTCCACCAACTTTTTAATTATGAGGATCAAGATATGCATGTGTGGCAATGTTATAATTTTCATTTCATTGCTTAATAATTTTTCCAGAAGACGGAAACTGTCATAAAGAAAATCTTTTTAGCGAGCTTTAAGATAAATGGTAACCAGATTAATGGAAAGAAAGAAGCAATAATAGTCCTCACCAATACTCAAGTCAGAAATTCAAAATATATTTTCAAGGATCTTGAGAATAAAATAGAGAAACCAAAGCTTAATTCACATCACATGTTTGAAATAATTATACTTAATGCTTTTATACTTGAATACAATGTTCCATTTAGTTAATTTTAAAATGAGAAATTTTCATATAAGTATTATGCTATTATGTATACCCAATCTCATGTTCTTTCAGAGGTTTCCAGCAGTGAGGCTCATTCTTGATGTCATAACAAATGTATTATTCTTTGGTTCAATTCAATCAGATTCCAATGGTTAGATTTTAATTTCCAGGATGGAGTGAACCATCCCAGTTGGGAAAGGAACTCAAATGAGGAGTCAACTTGGATTTGCTACATTAACACAAGAGAGCTAGGTCTTCTTCCCCCCCCCCCCTTGTCTTAGAACATTATCTGGTTGTTCCCAGGTGAAAGCTGAAAGTCTGGGGAGATTCCTGTGGAGTAGGCAGAGAACAATAAAAATGTGAACTACACGTAATGGTCTGGTTGTTCACGCCTGAGATTCTAAAATGACCAAGGATTGAAAGCATGTATTGCAGGATAAGCAGATACAATTACTAATCCACTTTCTCCTGCCTCAGAAACTAAAATGGAATCTCCTAAAATATGGCTATTCAATGCTCTGGCTTTCATATTATTTCAACTGTAAATTAAGTTCTACATCAATGCCTTTCTCCTAAACATGTTTAGCAAACTCATCAAAGTGATTTACCAAGGGAAATCCACTTCCCAGATGTTTCTCCCCCAAAATCAGATATATTGGATGTCATCTCAAAAATGCAATATGAGAGACACAACATACTGCTACAAAGTCAGCATGACAAAGTAGGCTAATTCAAGGAAGCTCGGAATCTATATAATTCTCTTCACTTAAGGAAAGTGGTAATAGAATTTGCTTCCATAAAGCATTTTGTACTACTTCACAATTTCTCCTGATCTTCTACCTGCTAATTGTCAGTGCCTGAAGAGGCTTCTCTGCTCAGTGATTTTGCAACAGTGGTTTTCTTCTTTTTTAAAAAAAACGTACATTTCAATATTTATATTTTAAGAAAACTGAATAGAAATATACAAAAAGCAGGATGAAAGATTAAAAAACCATGTTTCTGAAAATAAAAAGACTTCATTGCAACATGTAATCAGCAGTATTTGTGGTATTGATTTCTCCTCATATTTAGTTTGTGATATTGCCTATATATAGCAAAAAAAAAGATTTTCAATAAATGGCTAACAATCCTATTGCCTAAGATGTTACAGTGTCTCCATTTTTTGCAAATAAGTATTAATTATATTTGATTAATTCTAAGTAAAAGATTATTGCCATCATTGCAATAAACCCACTTCACTTTTTGATTAATGGATGTGTATGTATATAATTTGTATATACTGGCTTTTAAAAATTATAGCCAGGTAGCCATCACTTGCCTTTTCATGTACATTTCAGCAATATTTCCCCAAAATATTAATAATTTGTTCGGACCAATTGAATACAGCCTATAAAGTGATAACAAATTATCTCATTTTATTAGTAAAATAAAAAATCCCAAAGTGAGAACAAGCTTAAAACTTATACAAACTGTTGTATACATCTTCTGCTGTCACACAAGCAGTGTACCTGTCTTTAGTTTCTGAAATACTGCTTTAGTGTTTGATTCATTTCAACTTTATCTTCTGTCATAAATTTATTAAGGTAATAAGGAGGATATAAAAGATTATTTCACTAATAAAGAACATACCAATGTCCAAATATTCTAATATTTAGAAATCACAAAATCTAGTAGAATACTGACTTCACTAAAATAAAGCAAACCATAAATTAAGAAAAAGCTAAAAATATATTAGCTATCAATCATATTTTAATTAGAATTATTACATATGTTAGCTACAAACATATACTACAGGCATTTCTGTCAAAGTACAAACAGACAATAGAATCAGCCTGCACGATATATTAAAGCATTAAATCACTAGCAAGGCTTTTGAATATCTGTAGTTCTCTCTATTTTTAAAATATATATTCACATGCCAGATATAATTTACTTGCAATAGAGGCTGAATCTAGCTGGGAAAAATAATTTTGGTTTTATACCTTTATGATTCTTTTCTATTCATGCAGATTGGTTTGCAATTCTCATCAGTGATCTTGAAACCCTAAGCTTGCAAGCTTTTCATTCAGATAAAAAAGTTGAAGACTTTAAAAAACAACATATGAATCTAAATTATACTGTGAGTTCACAAGATTAAAAAACGAAAAAGTTCTGGGCCATTCGCCACATCAAAAGTATTTGTTGAGAAAGACATTTCTCAAAACTTTGCTTTGATTCAGTATAAAATTCAAACATAGTTTGAAGCAATGCTGGATTATTGTTTATAATTTGTTTTGAGTTCTAATGGTGATATCAGACAAAGGCAATGCAACATAGTGCTTAAGCAAACATATTGGTTAAACAAACACAAAATCAGCCATAAAGACTCAGATGCCTATATATTAATGCTCAAATTATGAGGAACAAACAGGGCAAACTTAAAGTCCTAGTACATGAGGACAGGTATGATGTTGTTGCCATTACCGAAATCTTGGGGGATGAAACTCCTGATTGGAATGTACTGCTCAAAGGATATAAATTATTCAAAAGAAACAGGAGCTGACTGTGCCTCAGATCATGAGCTTCTCGTTGCAAAATTTAGGCTTAAATTGAAGAAAGTAGGGAAAAGCACTAGTCCACTCAGGTATGAACTAAAACATATCCCTGATGAATATACAGTAGAGGTGACAAATAGATTTAAGGAATTAGATCTGATAGACAGAGTGCCTGAAGAACTATGGATGGAGGTTCGCAACATTGTACAAGAGGTAGCAACTAAAACCATCCCAAAGAAAAAGAAATGCAAGAAAGCAAAATGGCTGTCTGAAGAAGCTTTGCAAATAGCTGAGGAAAGAAGGGAAGCGAAAGGCAAAGGAGAAAGAGAAAGATACACCCAACTGAATGCAGAATTCCAGAGAATAGCTAGAAGAGATAAGAATGCCTTCTTAAATGAACAGTGCAAAGAAATAGAAGAAAACAATAGAATAGGGAGGACCAGAGATCTCTTCAAGAAAATTGGAGATATGAAGGGAACGTTTCATGCAAAGATGGGCATGATAAAGGACCAAAATGGCAGGGACCTAACAGAGGCAGAAGAGATCAAGAAGAGGTGGCTAAACTACACAGAAGAACTATACAAGAACGAGCTTAACATCCCAGATAACCACGATGGGGTGGTCACTGACCTTGAGCCAGACATCCTAGAATGTGAAGTGAAATGGGCCTTAGGAAATCTGAGCAACAACAAAGCTAGTGGAGGTGACAGTATTCCAGCTGAGCTATTCAAAATCTTAAAAGATGATGCAGTAAAAGTGCTACACTCAATTTGCCAGCAAATTTGGAAAACTCAACAGTGGCCACAGGACTGGAAAAGGTCAGTTTACATTCCAATTCCAAAGAAAGGCAATGCCAAAGAATGTTCAAACTATCTCACCATTGCACTCATTTCACATGCAAGTAAAGTTAAAATCCTACAAGCTAGTCTCCAGCAGTATGTGGATCGAGAACTTCCAGAAGCACAGGAAGGATTTCGAAGAGGCAGAGGAACTAGAGATCAAATTGCCAACATACGCTGGATCATGGAGAAAGCTAGGGAGTTCCAGAAAAACTTCTACTTCTGCTTCATTGACTATGCTAAAGGCTTTGATTGTGTGGATCACAACAAATTGTGGCAAGTTCTTAAAGAGATGGGAGTACCAGACCATCTTATTTGTCTCTTGAGAAACCTATATGCGGGTCAAGAAGCAACAGTGAGAACTGGACACGGAACCACTGATTGGTTCAAAATTGGGAAAGGAGTCCAGCAAGGCTGTATTCTGTCGCCCTGCCTATTTAACTTGTATGCAGAGCACATCATGAGAAAAGCAGGGCTAGATGAATCAAAAGTTGGAATTAAGATTGCTGGGAGAAATATCAACAACCTAAGATATGCAGATGATACCACTCTAATGGCAGAAAGTGAAGGGGAACTAAAGAGCCTCTTGATGCGGGTGAAGAAGGAGAGTGCAAAAGTTGGCTTGAAACTCAACATTAAGAAAACCAAGATCATGGCATCCGGCCCTCTCAATTCCTGGCAAATAGATGGGGAAGAAATGGAGGTAGTGACAGATTTTATCTTCCTGGGCTCCAAGATCACCACAGATGGGGACTGCAGCCAAGAAATTAAAAGATGCTTGCTCATGGGGAGGAAAGCTATGGCAAATTTAGACAGCATACTAAAAAGCAGAGACATCACCCTGCCAACAAAAGTACGTATAGTCAAGGCCATGGTTTTCCCAGTTGCAATGTATGGCTGTGAAAGTTGGACCATAAGAAAGGCTGAGTGCAAAAGAATTGAGGCCTTTGAACTGTGGTGCTGGAGAAGACTCCTGCAAGTCCCCTGGACTGCAGGGCGATCAAACCGGTCAGTCCTAGAGGAGATCAACCCTTTTAGAAGGCCAGATCCTGAAGTTGAAACTCAAGTACTTTGGCCACCTAATGAGAAGGAAGGACTCACTGGAGAAGAGCCTAATGCTGGGAAAGATTGAGGGCAATAGAAGAAGGGGACGACAGAGAATGAGATGGCTGGATGGAGTCACTGAAGCAGTAGGCGTGAGCTTAAATGGACTCCAGAAGATGGTAGAGGACAGGAAGGCCTGGAGGAATGTTGTCCATGGGGTCACGATGGGTCGGACACAACTTCGCAACTAACAACAACAACAACATATGTACAGTAATAAATCACTACGTGTCTACAGAAATGAATAAAACCTAGGATGAAAGCCTTCTTAAATGGATTACTATAAAAGGGAAAAAAGAATAACATTGTCATAGCTCTATACTGCAGACTACCCAACCAAGCAGAGTAAAATAGATGAAGTTTTGCTAGTCAGTTAGCTAAGATGGGATAGAATCAAGATCACATGAAATATTAGCCTTGGTAAGACCACGCTTGGAATGCCGCATCCAATTTTGGTTGCCACAATATAAAAAAGATGTTGAGACTCTAGAAAGAGTGCTGAGAAGAACAACAAAGATGATTAGTGGACTGGAGACTAAAAACTTATAAAGAATGGTTGCAGTAATTGGGAATGTCCAGTTTAGTGAAAAGAAGGACTAGGAGTGACTTGCTTCTAGAAGTTGTGGGTGCTCCAATACTGGAGGTTTTTAAGAAGAGATTGGAAAATGATTTGACTGAAATGGAATAGGATTTCTTCCCCGAACAGGGTGTTGGACTAGGAGACCTCCAAGATCCTTTCTGTTTCCTTTTTAAAAGGAAAAATCTTCATATAAGTATTATGTTATTGTGTATATGCAATCTCATATATTGTATCAACAGAGGGATCGTTTCAAGATCATGTGAAGTGATTGTACTGCTTTATATTACATTGGTGAGACCACATTTGGAATACTGCATCCAGTTCTGGTCACTGTGATAAAAAATAAAGATGTTAAGACCCTAGAAAGAGTGCAGAGAAGAGCAACAAAAATGATAAGGTGTCTGGAAGCTAAACCATACAATGAACAATTGAGGGAACTATTTGTGTCTAGTCTAATAAAGAGAAGGACTAACGGTGTTATGGTAGCAGTCTTCCAGTACTTGAGGGGTTGTCATAGAGAAGAAGGGGTTGACCTATTCGCCAAAGCACCTGAGAGCAGGACAAGAAGTAATGGATAGATAATCATTAAAGAGAGAACTAAGGAGAAATTGTGTTGTCCTTGGTAATCTCTGAGCTTGGTAGATATTTCATTACCAAACTAGCTAAAATCAAGGTAGATCCTAGTACTAATGAAGTTACCTAGTTTGATAATGAAACAGCTACAAGAGCTGTTTCACAAAGCTCAGAGAGCACCACAGACCTCACAATTCAACCCTAAGCTATAAATGTTCTTTTCTATAGGTAAGGAGAAATTTCCTGACAGTGAGAACAATTAATAAGTAATTAATTAGATGTAACAATTAATTAACAATTAATCAATTAGGCTTACCTCTGGAAATTGTGGGTGCTCCATCACTGGAGGTTTTCAAGAAGAGAGTCAACAGTCATTTGTCCAGAATGGTAGGGTCTCCTCTCAATTAGGGATTGGACTAGAAGAACTCCAAGGTCCCATTCACCTATTATTCTATGTTCTAAAATGTTGGACTAGCACCAGAAAGACCCAATATACAATCAATTATAAAAGCTATCTTGATGATTTTGAAACAATTACTTTCTCCTGGCGCAATCTACCTCATAGGAATTTTATTGAGAAAAATAGGAGAAAGTATTATAAATATGTCTTAAACTTTTGAATGGGATGCAGGAAATAAATTTTAAAAAATGCTGTTTCATATAGTTTCATTACTGTTACCCATTACTTTTGTACCTTTGCATGTCCTAGCTTTTGCTGTCCATTTCCATCCTCTAGTAAACAAGTTTCCCCAGTACATAGTCAACTGCTTCCTTTAGTTTTTCATCATTAATCTGTAATTTTCAACAATCCACTCTACTATTCTGGTAAAACACTAGATCCATTTATTTTCATATCCATACATCTTGCTGCATCATATTGTCTGTCTTATGCTGAAAATCATTTGAGTTGTCATCCAAGAATACAGGATGGTCTTCATATAAAAAATACACACATTCTTTAACTAGCATCATTCATGCAGTTCATGTACAGAAATGACAAACGGATCTTTCTCTTAGTCAGAGTTTAATCTCTTGCTAAATATTCCATGTTTTGTTTCCTTTATATATAAATAATTTTATGTCCTGCCTCTTTTCAGAAAACTTTAAAAAATATAGAGTGATTTTTTTTGGCTGAGAATGGACTGGATTCAAGATATATTAATTTTCAATACCTGGTTTCAGTCCAACACTTTCATTACAACACCACACTGATTCTTTTATTACTGAAGAGGTTTTAATACTGTTTAAGAAGCTCTCTTTTATGCTGGCATTTGATATTCATCTGTTGTACCCTATCCTATTTATAGCTCCAGCCTGAACAAAGGCACTATTAAATTCTTTCACTGAATACTTTGAAAATAAATACAATGGCTAGGCTGCTAAACCATATCACGAACTGTTTAGGGCTTTTTTTTTAGCGAATTGTGGGGATGCAGCCACTGTAATTTGCAAATCAAAATTCATGACTCCTTTTATTGGTTGTTTCAGACAATTGTAGATATACGATAGGGCATTATTAATTAACCACAAAATAACTCATGAGAATTTTTTCTTTGCTTTTGTAATATTTGGATACAAAATACCTAAATTCATATGTCTTTTAATACATTTGAATTGCCTCTGATCCTGTGCCTATCTTCAGTGGAAACTACTTTTTTATTACTGTATTTTGATTCTATTGCATCTGTTTATTTGGTAAATACTTCAATAATGATCACACTTAAAATGTCAGCAAAGACAGTTGACAGCATAGAACATTTCTTTTACCACATTTCTTCCTATTCTTTATTTTGTTCAGATCTTGAACAGCTCAGGGAGAATAATAAGCATCTGGTGGTTTGGAGTAATGTTTTTTTGAAATTTAGCCAATTATTTTTGGATGTTCCAGAAATTCTACTACTACTAACAACAGCAATGATACATATAATAATAGCAATGTAATTTTTATTTCTTACTCTTTGTTTACTAGAAATGAACCATCCTTTTCTCTTTCAGCACATATGATTGTAGAAAGCATTATATTGGGATATATTAATGTGAATGTGAAGCACATGGAGATAAATAGGGCCATTCTGAATATCCTGTCAGAAACCATTTAGCCACAACAGTGGAACCCACATGAAATATATTCTTATTTTAACTTTGTAAGTCATCCTGAGTCACCCTATGGTGAGATGGATAGCAAATAAATTTAATAAATAATGATAATAATTGTATTCTTATATTTACCCATTCAGCCAGATAGTAATGTACAACTGTATATTTATAATATATACAATATAGACTGTACAATTGTACAATTTTTGCTTCGTATATTTACCCAACCCAAACTCTTAAAATATTTTTTAAAGATTTCCATGCTGTAGGAGAAAGAGTAGCTGTTGATATCCACAACACATCCAACATAAGAATTAACTGCTGATTATGAGCACACTGTTTAGATTTGCATGTGTCCATATATTAAATTCAAGCATTCAAAGGCATAAACAAGATTATTTTTTGTGGATTTCAAAATGTTTGGTTGAAAATTTGCACATTTTTGTGCACATTTTTATAGAACTTGCAATTTTTTTCAAATAATTTTCATTTATATGGAGACAGTAATTGGGGTTTTATAAACATATTTACATGATTGAGAAGAGTGAGCTGGATCAGCAAAGGGAGGAGCTGGTGTTTCAAAACCTATGCAAGAAAATAACGAGCTGAAGTTAGTACTAATCTTTAGCCATGATAATGTGACATTTAAATATTCCCATGTAGGGATACATGATTTTCCAAATTATATAGGCAGCTAAATCTTTTTTAAAAAAGTTTTAGAGCAGGGGTGTCAAGCTCGCAACATCACGTGACGTGTCGCGACATATCGTGATTTTTTTGCCATTGCCAGCAATAGGGTGGGTACAGTTTTGCTATGATGCATACGGCCTGCAGGCCGGCAGTTTGACACCCCTGTTTTAGAGGATAGGGAGAGTAGTAGAATTTTGGTGCAATCTGCAATGGGAAAAAAAAATTGACATAAGTTTGGAAAATGTAATGCTGCTTTTGACTAAAACCTAGATGTAGATGATAGATGGAGCTTAGTAGAAGGGTAACTTATGGAAACTGTCAAATTCAGGAGGCAAATAGAGCTCATCAAGTCACATGATATGCTGCCACTATACAATATCTTTAGCAGGATACAACCAAAACAGATTCCTTGTACTCCACACCCCCTTACCACTTGGAAATCATATTTAATGGTGGATAGCCCTAAAGTCACTACCCTTGTTTTTAGATAATTTGTCATATTCTATGGTCCTACATTAAATGAAGTAATAGTAAAATATTTAAGCATCTAAAAAGAAAAGAAAATAGAAGATTGGACAGTTTGCATATTAAGTGGAAAAAAGAGGTGAAATCTGAGAGCAAAAATTAGATACAATAATTATAGGGCCAACAGGCGGTAAGTTCAGTATTCAGTAAGAAGATACTAAGTATAACAGAAATTATATTTTGTTACCAAAAAGAAAGTCTAATGTAATGTTTAAGAAGGTTAAGAAGAAGGAAATAAATAAATAGAATACTCTCAAGCATGCACTCACCTGCACACATGTATGAAGTTATCAATCTGCAAGAATGAGTTATTGAAAAAATGGGTATATTTAGCTTTTTAAAATAAACCAAACAACTAACCATATTATGACCAGGAAACAACATAACTGAATCAAGAGTAAACAAATGAGAATATAAACAAATAATAGAAAGACTGTTTCTATTAAACATCCTACCAGTTTTCTTGTACCGAAAGGCAATTCCTCATTGTTTTACTTAACTGAAAACATTATTCTCCCAGAAAACAGCTTTGCAGAGATTTTTGTGGTTTGTACCTAACACTGGGACAAATATGCAATGGTTAATTATTGTTAATGTTTCATAGCACTGCTATCAATATGAACAGCTCATACTTGAGACAACTCATTGGCCCTACCAAAAAATGCCTGATTGGTACCTTCCATAATTTTAGCCAAATTATATATAGATTCCTTATAAACACAGATTAGCACACATTTTGATCATAAGCTAAATCTTTTTTGTAGTCACAAATTATTATACTTTTGAAGAAACAGCTAGTTCTATGTTGTATGGAAGTTTGATATAAACAGGGAAAGAATCAGTTTATCTGTTATGTGTTGCTAATTCTGTCACTACTAAGTAAATTACAGGGTTTCCATTCCTTTTGCAAGAGCACAACTGTGACTCTAACCTGACAACAGTCATATGAACAGTCATACAGTTTCAGTGCACTGTTACATAGTTACATAAGTACAGTGGGAGATGGATCTATATTACCCATTGCATTCCAGGTTTGGCAATACTAGGTGCCATTATGATAGCTTTCATTATTATGATTTTTATTATAATCAAGCTAAATGTCTAGTGCCCATATTCTCCATGGCTATTAAGTGACAGCCTTGGTGGCGCAGACTAACTCTGCTCACTGCCAGGAATTGGATCCTGACTGGCTCAAGGTTGACTCAGCCTTCCATCCTTCCAAGGTCAGTAAAATGAGGACCCAGATTGTTGGGGGTAATATGCTGACTCTGTAAATGGCTTAGAGAGTGCTGTAAAGCACTGTGAAGTGGTATATAAATCTGAGTTCTATTGCTATTCTAGTACTGCTAGTTATGAAACCAGAACTTTAATTATTTGCTGTCAACTTCACCATTCTTTTATAGAGTTGTGCTGGATGGAGCTCTTTTGATATCACTTATTCCAATTTCACCTATATCCCTCTCCACAACTGCTCCTACAGTATAAGCTAGCTACATTAAACAATGATTTAGTTCTTCTTCATAAAAATGTCCCACTCATTTTCAGAAATCACCCAATTGAAAACCTAGGCAGGGAAACCAGTTTGTGAGGAGTATTAGAACTCGTCCTGCATCCCATTAGCATGCGATACATGCCAATTAGTCAACTTAACAGATGGTTGTATTAGTTGTTATAAGCATTCATCAAAACTTGCCTCACTTTGCCCCACTCCATATTAAAAGAGTGATTTGTGGCATATTTTTTACAAGTAGGTGACTCTCGTTGAGAGATGAAACTGAACTAGAAAAAAAATCTAGTCCCTAGCATAACAATAAGTGAATGAGAAAAATACCATTTACCAGCCCCATTATTTGATAGAATAGGATAAACAATACAGGCAAAAACCTTTATGCCAAGAAATTTTTGTGCTCGCTTAAGGACTTGCAAATGTGGTTCTGTATAACACATGAGTAAAAGTCCAAGCAAGCTATAACCGTGTCTGTCCGTCCGTCCGTCCGTCCGTCCGTCTATCTGTCTGTCTGCCTGCCTGCCTGCCTGCCTGCCTGCCTGCCTGCCTGCCTGCCTGCCTGCTGCCTGCCTGTCTGTCTGTCTGCCTGCCTGCCTGCCTGCCTGCCTGCCTGCCTGCCTGCCTGCCTGCCTGTCTGTCTGTCTGTCTGTCTGTCTGTCTATCTATCTATCTATCTATTTATCATCTCCCCCCCCCTTCATTTGATTCTCCTTTTATTTAGTGAGCTATATTAGACTCCTGAAGTAGGTCTTTATTACTTTGATGGAATGTTTAATCTTTAGCATGTACACACACACACACACACACACACTAACACAGAGAGAGAGAGAGAGACAATAAACAAGTGCTGAATTGTAACATAAATGGACTGAAAGCATAGATGCAGATAAAAATAAAATCATTATATGTCAATATATTGAAGATAAACACCAATAATATTGCCTTAAGCAACTGACTAAAGCTGTTATTTCATGTAGACCATAATTTTAAAAGTTCTTTGCTATTTTTTCCCTATGTTTTCTCATCCTTTGTATTCTTTTCTGGTATATTTTTCTCAATAAGAAAAAGACAATGTGGCATGTTTTTCTGTAATTCAGGTGTGGGCACATTATCATACAGGTTACAAAATGTATTATTCACTCTATTACTGAAATCACAGGCTACATTAGAATTTGACAAGTTATCCATCTCCTCTGAAATGTCCATCTCTTACACAATGCCATACTAAGTCAGCAAGAATCACTGTAAATGTGTGTGAAATGATGCAAATGAGAATAGTGCAGATGACAAATTCTACCTGGCCCTAATTAATTGTATCAGTCACATTTTCCTGGCATCCCTACCTGGCTAACCTTTGCAAAATGTTGATCACAGAAGTTAAGCTAATTGATATTATTATAATATCTAACTAACTAATATTTAACTAGTCTATTTTAGCTTTGGGAAAATTCATAGTTAAGGCGACTGCATTTTATCTCAGGTAGTTTTCAGCTTTCTGTAAATGAACTTTTTAAATTAAAATTATTTTAAGCTATACTGATAATTTTGTATAGGTATATTGAAAAAAAAATGGGACGCATGTACCTATTTAAGAACAAAGTCACCTTTTCTCACCCACACACATAAAACCCACAATATACATGTCAATGTTGCATATTTGTATTTTTTCAAGAAAAATAACTATACATTCATTATAAGGTTATATTATACTTTCTGTACTTATTTTTATATTTGTTGCCTAGAAGTATTTTAATAGATTCATGACTACAGGACATATTCAGGGGATGTAAGCATTTTTACTCTGAGTCCCCAATAAATAAAACCCTCAAGATGCTATTCATTTGAGAGAAAATCTGTCATTTCTTGATAACTCTGAGACTGCTATTGAAGCCTGCAAAAGAGCGGCATGTTATAGGCAATCATGGACTCAACTAGCTTAGACCTTGTGTACTTATTGGTCAGCCAGAACAATCTTTTTGAAATGTATATAATTGGATCTAGTGAACCATTTTCAATTTAGTATATTTTAATAAGTTCTACCCAGTGAGATAGAGTTCCATAAAGAAATTCCATTATATTGCCTTCCAAAATAATTCCACAGCAATACAATTCTTCTAAAGTTATTTTAAAAAATAAAGTTCTCTTACTTCAAAGACAGCTTCAAAATGGTAAATCTTTGTCATACATGCTTACTTTGGTGAACAGTTAAAATACAGTTTCCATAAAATGTCATGAGCTACGTTGCATGCTCATAACTTGGCAGGCATAAGTAGAGGTTGAAATTTCAAAGATATACTAGGATGAATACTTCATAAAAATGAAATCAAAGGTATATGAATCAAATTCCATTTCAAGGTTTTGTCTAGTTATAACTATAGGATTTCATAATCCATAAAATAGTGAGAATTTCCCTCAGACTAAAATCTCATCTTAAGACAGAAATAGATAATTTAAAGATCCATGGTTTTAGATAATGTCTGTACTTTTTTATGGTGTTATTTTCCCAAAATGACCATTTTGTTTCTTGTTCTACAAAACTCGATACACAAATGAAAAAACAAAACAAAACATTGGTTTGAGATGTAAAACTCATATAAAATGTACAGGATGGATAGACAGGTAGAATATCTAAGTATACTGCTGAAAGTATATTCCTTTTTACTTTCAAGGACCATTCCACATATTTCATCATAAAATTTATCTAAAATGTTTGTTACGGTCTTAAAAGTCACCCAGAGATTTTCAAAATATGTCTCAAGATGCTCATCAATGCCTTTGTTGTTGTTGTTGTTATCTTACATCTGCAATACATTTTTCAACTTTCAACTATCATGTTGACAATCAAATCCTTAGCAGCTTTCCAGACATTCTGGGTCAGCAGGGAAAAGTATATTTTATGTAGCTTCAAAGACCAACTAATAAAGATCCTTAATAAATGGATATTTATTTTGACTACTCTGTCCTGACTTTTGCAGCTGACAAACAAAGAAATAAACCTGTTATTTGTTCATCAGTAAAATTGGCAAAGAAAATTCTGTTATTAAACTAATTTCAATCTTTCTGCAGTTAAAAACGATCTGAAAAATCCTCTTCATCTACATTTCACTTTTCATTTTGTAGTCTAAAATCAAGGAGTTAGCACAGTGACATAACAAAATATACAACAACAAAAAAAAATCAAAGCAGTTGGTTTCCTGTTACGGATCGGGTCTAAAGAAATGCACAGCATGAAAGTTAACCTGTAAAATGGCTAATTGACTGTATTCTTACTTATGTTAAGAAGTCTTCCAGGAAGCCTGGAAGAGTTAACATTTTGCTTTGCTTTTTCCAATAAAGTCTTTTGTTAAGTAAATGTGCTTAATCATTAGAATAATATTATAAATTTACATTTATAATATTAATATATTCTTAGTATTATAATATTTATTTTTTCCTAGATTTTTCTTTATTATGCTACATGAATGAGATTTCACAATATTTCAGTGCTATTTTCTTAGAGGAAAAATAGGCAATTTACAATTTTTAACCTTGATATTCTACATTTAGAAAAAATATAATCCTTAGAAAATGTATTTTTACCTGATATCATTACTGAATAATGATCATAAATACATATAATCATAAATATTTATGATTATTTTAGCTGAGAGAATGAACATGATTTTACAGGACTTTATTCATGAAAATCAGCGTGATTTTATCCCAAAACAACTATGGGACAATATTAGAAATGTATTGGTTATTTTGGAATATTTGGAACAATGTAACGGGGGAGGGGGGAGGGGAAAGCAGCATTGATTTTTCTCAATGCAGAAAAGGCCTATGATTTGAACTGGACTTTCTTGCTTAAAAGTTTGAAAGTTATATCAAAAGAATAAAATTGATTTATACTTCACAAAAGGCACAAAAATATAAATGGACAATTAATAAAACCTTGTGAGATACAGAAAAATACTAGACAAATATGTTTCTTGCCACTATTTTTATTTATTTTATGTTTGGAAGTGTTGAATAGAGATATAAGGTGAAATGAGACAAATGCTGTAGTAAGATTAAAAAAAAACTTATACCTTATGGCCATGTCTGATGGCTTGGTGATAATCTTGGAAGATATTCTGCAAGTAATAGAAATATTAATGTAAAAAATTAATGGGTAGTACCTGGCTTTAAAAAGGAAAGGATGTTAACAGAAAATATGAACGTTGGAAAACAAAAGGAATTAATGGAAACAAAACAAGTTTTAATATTGAGGGGAAAAAGAGAAATACTTGGATATCACTATGAGAAATATGAATTGTGTTATACCAGAATAATTATGTTAGGATGAAATCAAGAAGGACATGTTCAGATGGGATAAATTACAATTGTCATGGTTGGTGATAATTTCTGTGATAAAATGAATGCTTTGCCAAGAATGGTATTTCTTTTCAGCAAAACCTATTTCTACAAAGTACCATTAAAACAATGGCAGAAAGACAGTTAAAACTGACAGTTAGAACAATTAATCAGTTGAACAACCTGCCTCCAGAAGCTGTGAATGCTCCAACACTGGAAGTTTTTAAGAAGAGATTGGACAGCCATTTGTCTGAAATGGTATAGGGTTTCCTGCCTGAGCAGGGGTTGGACTAGATGACCTCCAAGGTCCCTTCCAACTTTTTTTTTTATTATTATTATTATTATTATTATTATTATTATTATTATTATTATTATTATTATTATTATTATTATTATTATTATTATTATTATTATTATTATTATTATTATTATTATTATTAATGTTGTTGTTGTTATCTTTTATTCATTAGACATAAACCTCAGTCAACTGAACATTCAAATTGGCTGGCGCTGATGGATGCTACCAGCATCCTAGGTGTTAACCAGGTACCTCCTTAAAATCTAAGATGTTCCGAGTAGCACAGTTTTTTGTAACATTGCTGGAGTTATTGCAGGAAGCTGCAGTTTCTTGATGTATTTTGCAAAGTTTTTGGACATAGTTCCCAGTGCCCCGATGACAATGGGTATTACTGTTACACATTTCATCCATAATCACACAGTTTCGATGGCCAGGTCGCGATATTTCGTAATTCTTTTTCTTCGACTCTGGCATCTCCTGGTACAGCGATATCAATCAGCTGTAGGCTTCCGTTCTCTACAACTGTGATATCTGGCGTATTGTATTCCAAATGGCGATCTGTCTGTATTCAAAAGTCCCACAAGATCTTCACCCTCTCATTCTCAACAACGTTTTCCACCCTATGTTCCCACGACTTTTCGGACACAGGCAAGTTGTATTTTTTACACAATGCCCAGTGGATTAATTTAGCAACTCGGTCATGTCTAGCTTTGTAATCAGTTTGCACGATTTTGCTGCACTCACAGATTAAATGTGAAACAGCTTCAACTTTGTCATTGCAAAGTCGGCAATTTGGATTGTCAGTGGATTTTTGTATCTTCGCTTTCATGGCATTAGTTTGTAGTGCTTGTTCTTGAGCAGCCAGTATTAAGCCTTCCGTTTCTTTCTTGATGGTTCCCATCTTAAGCCATGCCCATGTCAAGTTGTTATCACATTTTCCTTCAATGTTTTTCAAATGCTGTCCATGCAAGGCTTTGGTTTTCCATCTATTTAATCTGTCATCCGGCCGTTTTTCCTTATATTCTGCCTTTGTTTCTGTTATTTTTATAGTGCTCTCTGTTTTCACAGCCTGCAGCAGTTTTTCTGTGCTTTGATTCACATGGTCATTCAAACTTCATTTTTCTTCTTCTACAGTTTAGTGGATTTGCAATAGTCCTCTGCCCCCTATTTTTCTTGGCAGGTACAACCTGTCAATGTCACTTCGTGGATGTAGAGCGTGGTGCATATTCAAAAGTTTATGCGTTTTCCGGTCTAGGTTTTCCAGTTCAGCCAAAGTCCAGTTGATAATTCCAGCTGGGTAGCGTATCACTGGGACTGCCCATGTATTAATGGCTTTAATTGTGTTTCCTGCATTCAGCTTTGATTTCAATATTTTGCGGACTCTCCTGATGTATTCCTTTTGCGTTGACTCTTTGACTTTTCCATTCAAGATGTTATCTGCTTCCAATATGCCTAGGTATTTGTATCCGTCATCCTTTGCTAGTGCTTTCACAATACTTCCATTTCCCAGTTCTATTCCTTCTATTTTTTGCCATTTTTCCTTGTTGCATGGATATTACAGCACATTTCCCAAGTCCAAAGTTCATTCTGATGTCGCTGCTAAACAGTTGGACTGCGTTGAGTATTGATTCAAGTTCAGTGTGGCTTTTCATGTACAGTTTTAAGTCATCCATGTATAGTAGATGGTTTATCTTGCCATGCTGGTTTGAGATGTAGTATCCCAGTTTTGTGTTTTGTAAGATTATTGTCAATGGAATTAATGTGATGTTGAACAGTAGTGGTGAAAGTGAGTCCCCTTGGAAAATTCCTCGTCTGATGTTAATTTCACCAATGTTCTCCCCATTTGCTGTTAGGACTGTTTTCCATTTTTGCATATTTGCTTTCAAAAATGTACAGATATTTTTGCTGATTCCAAAGTTTTCCAAACACGCATTAATCCAGCTGTGGGGTAATGAGTCAAATGCCTTCTTGTAATCAATCCACGCCATATTTAAGTTCGTTTTCCGTCGTTTTGCATTTTAAGTACCATTTTGTCAATGAGCAGCTGATCTTTTGTTTCTCTTGATTTTTTATAATTTCCTTTTTGTTCTACCGGATACAGACTGTTTTCCATCAGATGATTGAATACTGAATTTGCCAGTATTCTTGTAAAAAGTTTGAACATTGTTGGCAGACAAGTAATTGGGCAGTAGTTGCTTGGCTCTGTGCTCTTTTCTGGGTCCTTCATTATCAAGTATGTTCAATGAGCTGTTAACCATTCTGTTAGCTGTTAGCCATTGTGGCATTTTGAAGCATTTCATCAAACTGAGTGGCCATGCGGTGATGGAGGCTGGTGAGGTGTTTCAACCAGTATCCATGCAGCTCATCCAGGCCAGGTGCACTCCAGTTCTTGACCTTCTTTACTTGTTTTACAACCATATCAGTGGTTATTACAATATTCTCCATTTTGTTTGTGTTGCTTGTTTTGGGATATCTTTGATCCAGGAGGCAGTTTTATTATATTCCACTGGGTTTTCCCACAGTTCTTTCCAAAAGTTTAAAGTTTTTTCTTTACATGGGAGAACAGTAGTTTGGACTTGATTTTCATCAAATGACTGATAGAAGAGGTGCTGGTTTCTTCTGAACTGGACATTTTCACGATATTGTTTTATTCGTCCTTCGTATCTTTCAATTTTCTTTACTGTTGCTATTACACGCTGTTTTAATTTTTCTATGGTTTCCGTTATTGTATTTTCCTCCAGGTTATATTTTTTGTATAAACTATTTTTCAGCTTTTCATTCTTTAATTTTCCTTCTTTCAAGTGTTTCAATTTGCTGACATCTCCTTGTAGTTTTTTTATTTTATTTTCAAGTCAAATTTTCCACTTTGGTGTTCCAGTGGGTTTCTTTTTTGGCATTTTATAACCCAATTCTGCAGTTATAATGGCGGCTGTACTGTGCATTAGTTGGTTTGTTTCATACAGTGTGCTGGATGGGATGGAAGTTAATATGTTGTTCACAGCATTTAATAGATCTTTCACTCGTTTGCTATACACTTCACGAATGGCAGGCAATCTTTTTCTTTCTGTGTTTTCTTTGATATGGTTTTCAATCTTTTCTTTCAGCATTTTCACTAGATCATTCTGTATGGCAGCTTCTTCCGCTGGTTGGTCAGTTTGTTGGTCAGTTTGTTCAGTTTGTTCAGGTGTTGGAACATTTTTTTCAGCCTGTTCATCATCATTACTTGTTGTTTTCTTTTTAGCCAATGTTTCTAGTTGTTGCATTTCCACATCTGTAAAATCTTTATTATGGATGATGTAACGTCTTTGATCCATTAGTCATTGTTCAGTTACGTCACTTTCCAGATGTTTTTCCTTCCACAGTTGCATCATTCTTTTTTTAAATCCCCTGGCTGTTGGTTCTGCCTGGTAGTAGCATTGGATGATTTCTCAATTTTCTTCGGTTGTCCAGGTTTTGTGCTTTTGTTCCAGTCACTTTACAGTTGTACACTCTGGTTCCCCAACAGTAAAAACTGAGCCCTGTGGCCCATTTTTCGACAGATGTCCAGGAGCCATAGCATCTGACGCGGTCCTTGTTGACCCGGGCGACGACCGATCCAGTATGGGATTTTTTTTTATTTCTTCTCATCATTAGTGATGTGAGGTGCCTGGGTTGGTTCATGGTGGCTAAGCCACTACCGATCCAAAGGCCAGTAATCCCATAACTATAGGGACCGCACTCGATAGCCGTCCAGGGCCAGCCACGGGTTATTATTATTGTTATTGTTGTTGTTGTTGTTATTATTATTATTGTTGTTGTTGTTGTTGTTGTTATTGTTGTTGTTGTTGCTGTTGTTATATATCTAAGTCTATAAGGTAAGGGGGGGAAATCAAGGGTTAAATATGAAATACTTCAAGATACAAAAGAATAAGGAAGATTGGGATTGCCTGATTTAGTTTTGTACTTTGCAGCCTAGATGAAAGAATGGGTTTTGCTGAGAAAAAAGAGAATTTCAAAATTAGAAGTTATGATCTGAGGTTCATTTGGCTTTTTATGGTGCAATAAGGTTAATGTAGATTTTAAGAATCATTATATTAGAAGTGCCATATTGAAAATATGAAACAAATAGAAATCTAGATTGTGACTGAAAGTGCCTCAGCAGACAAAGTACAGGAAAAGAACACTAGGTAAAGAAAAATAAATTAATAAATCTTAATTTAACAACTAAGTTAGAATAGGAAGCTGTAAATTATGAAATTGAGAGATTAAGTGGCTACAGAGGTATTTAATTTCAAGGTTTTTATATACAGAATTGAGAAAAAGATTTGAGGTAAGTAACAGGACATTGGAATTAAGCAGGAGAAGACAGAATTTTAAACTGAACTATGTACAAATGATGAAAATCTGGTTCCTAAAGTGCATAGACTTTTACTGAAATTTGAAATGGAAGAACATATATGTTATGTGATAAAATGGGCTAAGAACTTTCTACATAACATAATGCCTGAATAGATTATTGATGGAACAGTGGAAAATATATGGTGAAAAGGATTGAAATTTACATAATGTTGTAACTTAAAAAGGTAATTTAGTAAACTGAAGTACTTTAGAAAAATTCTCTAGAAGGTATAAAGTACTTCAAATGTTAGAAATGTATACAAGTCATCTCTACTAGATTTGTAAAAAAAACAACAACCCAGCTTTTTTGGATTCAAATGTGTATAATGATACAAAGAATTCAAAGATCAATATTCAACTAAAACAGAAGTTTTCATGTTGAGATTAATGGTCAATCTGAAAAGAATTATGGAGGATTATTTTTATATATGATTACTGCTGTGAGAATATTACATGCACAAAATCGAAAGACTCTGAAATACCCACATTGGAGATTGGTTAGAGAAGATGACACAACAGAGATGGAAAAATTAATTTGTTTGCTAAGAGAATGTTCAGTAACTACATTAGTGACTGGAAACTTCTTATGGACTTTTTGCTGAAAAAAGAGAAAAACGAACTTGTGATTTATTTATTGAAGATTAGAAAGGGCAGCTTATTGAAAGAAGAAAGTATAATACAATTTTAGAGAATGAAGGTAAAATATAAATGTGAGTGAAGGTAAAATATAAATGTATATATCTATAACTGTTATGTTTAGAATCTTTCTTTTTATTTTCTAGTCCTTTTTGTATATATTTTTTTCACTTTCTTATTACTTTTCCTTATTATTCTTTAATTCAAGACTTGTGCTGTTTTTAATTCTGTTGGAAAACCTGTTCAATGAAAAGTATTTTAAAAAATGTCTTTTTATTTCCTCTTTCTGGCAGTTTTGGATGTAGAATAGAATAGAGCTGGAAGGGACCTTGGAGGTCTTCTAGTCCAACCCCTGCTCAAACAGGAGACCCTACAACTTCTGAAGGCAAGCTGTTCAGAAGTTTGATGTTTACATCTTCAAAACATTCTTTTCCTCTCTTAATAAAATGTTGTTTAAACCTTTATGAAACTTTCATAGACATTCTGTTAGAAGAGAAGTAAAGAACCTCAATTCCTACATAATCCCAGGCTATTTTTGTGCATCCCTAATTTCAAAATCTTTTGGAAAGCCATAAATTCTGGCAAGGTTAGTTTGTCAGCTGCAAGGATTCAGAGAAGCAAAGGACATTTTTAGAAATTATTTGTAATGACTGTTTCCTATTAACTGCTATAAACCTGGCTGAAAATATCAGAAAATTGGTGCAAATTCTATATGAAAGATATAAACAATAATAATATGAACAATTTAAACTATGCAGATTAACAATATAAGATAATATACACAGCACAGGATTGAATTGGTGATCTTTGTGTTTTCTAAGCTTGGTTGTTTTACTAAAGATATTTTATTATCAGACTAAGTAATATTAGTATGAAAAAGCAAGTTAAAAAAAAGTAAGTATAGACCCCAAATCCAAATAAAAAACCATTGCCACCTCTTCTCCAAAATACCACAAAAAAGTCAGATATAAGAAACCATAAGGAAACAAAAGAGGTTTTATAGAACTGCATAGAAATGAAGGATAGAGATAAAAATTGAACAAGAAACCAAGGCAGCTAGGAAGGATGAAATGAAGGAAACACAAAGAAAAGTAACAGGGCAATGTCAAACTGACTAACTACAGTATCTCTTGCACACTGAAATGCCTCATAAAAAGAAACCAACTGAGCAAATATAGTCCTGCACTATACGATATCTAATTTTCCAATACCTTTTTTTTACTTATTTACAGAGTCACTTCAACACCTAGAAACCCCTAGAAACCTTGCACTCTATGATGTTGGCCTTCTCTTGCCCCTGGCCATGATTTATTCAATCTTGTCTGTTTCCCATACTATAAAAAAAACTAGCCAGCAACAAATCACAAAGAAAAACAAAGAATAAGGACAACTCATAATTATTACATAAACTCAGAGCAGAGTTCAGCTAGATTTCATGCTATGGAAAGCTACAAAAAGAGAAGGCAGGATCAGAATGATAGAGGGCAGAAATGTCAGGTATAAAGATAAACATTTAATAGCAGAAACAGGCAAACATGGATATTTCCTACATTTTTGTGACCAGTCATTACTCTTTTTTTTAGTATTCATAATCTATTTAATTCATAGTCATTATTATGTTATATGAAAATAAAGCAGTTTTAAATACACACACACATGTACGTACATACGTATGTATGTATGTATGTAGAGCTTGGCCCTGCATACCAAATGTTAAAGGGGTGGGGAGGGCATCATACCAACTGGCAACACAAACAACCTGCCCACACCAGGCACAACTGGAAGGACGAGGCAACAGAAAGGAGGACTACCATGATCCCCGGAGAGAGCAACGAACCAGAAGCACACCCCACAAACAAGACAATGCCCCAGACCCAGCGGGGCACAAAAAGGAAAGGGGGGGGCGATCGAACATTACCAGACAAACAACCCCCAGGAACCCACATACAAGAGACACTGGGGCAGTGAGTAAAGAACAGAGGAAGCCAACCCCATAGGTCCCCCAGACGCACACACCCTGATCCATACAAAACAGGGGGAGCAAGACAACAAACAGGAAGGACCAGACAGCCAATCTCGTGACACACACACACACGAAAGAGGGGCAGCGGAGGCTGGGAAGAGAAGGGGAACAGCGAAGATACGCCCTGCTAAAGACCAGACGATAGGGACACGACCGCGCTCAGCGACGAAGGAAACAACGAACAGCGTGTGCAGACCACGAGATGACTATTTCCTGCGCCCCCACACACGCGCTGAAGAAACTACACGCTCCACGGGTAGCTCAGGGACATGGAGACAGGCTAAAACGAATGGGACCATGGGGATGGGAGAGGGGGAAAGAAACAAGAATGATTTGACACCCGATCCCCCGGCATGAAATGGGAGGAGCAGGAGCGATCTGACACTCGACCCCCTAATGCCAGCACACATGCCCTAAGAACAACGGCAACTGGAGGAGAGAGGATACCTGTGGAAACAGCCCCTTTAAGAATGGTGCGCCCCACGCCGAGGAGCGGACCGATGACTAGGTCAAGAGCCCGGGCGCAGAAACAGCCAGTCATATAAGAACGGACTCCCAAATCTCACGTTATATGCTCTGATGATGTCGGCAGTGTGGCCGACGAAAGCTCAGCTTTGTAAATTAAACAATTTTTGTTTTAAGATTTTTATCCCGGTGATCGTTTTTATTTATTTGCTTTATGACGTATGTATGTATGTATGTATATGGGAGTAAGGGAAATCCTAACATTGCCTTCATATTTTTGCTGTTTTATGGACAATCAGCAGTACAGAGCAACATTATATTGAAATTTTATCCTAAATTGCACATGAGACATTCATATTTATGTAAGATTGCTACAAATTTCCTAATATAAGCAACATTTTCCTGGCTAACAACATTTGTTGCTAGTTTTTGCAATTGTATCATATCACTTCAGTGGATATAAAGAATTTTCCAGTAAAAGCTTTTAATTTTTTTTTAAAGATGGCTTTAATTTAACATATCTGAATACTTTTCAAATTGACACTGTGATGTAATTGACAGTAAAGAGCCAAAATTAAAGTGCATTAATATAGTATCACAATTCATTTTGGGTGTCAGCTACATTGCTGGTCTCATTTCACCTTTAACAATTCCTATTTCATTATAATTATGAAATTCTTCATCCACAGTATTTTGACACATTATTATCTGTTTGTACAGTATGTTATTCAAATTTATTAATATTTGCTTCTCCTCCTGACTATAGCTCTGTAGTAGCTCTAACACCACTGTCTAAAGCAGTTTTAAATATTTTAAAATCTTCATCTTTTTAAACATCTTTTTTATTTTATTACAAAGTTCCACAAAGTACTGAATCTCTTATAGCACCTTTAATCCCTTCCCAAATTTGCATTGTTAGGCAGCTTTCCAAGTTTAGAGGCATATTCTGCAATCTATTATCCTTAATTTTTGTTTGAGGTTATGAGACCTAAAATATTCTGCAATCAATCAGATTTTGTATGGCTATAAATGCCATTGCATTTACTACTTCTGTATAGTTTAGTTGTAAGGACTAATTTTAATAAACTATGTTTTTACCACCACCCCAAATACTAAATCATAATAAGCACTTTTTTTCAACCATTTTACTTACCTAAAAATGTACATTTTTTTCTATATACAGGTAGCCTCAACCACTCATTCATTGACAATTCAAAGTTATCATGGCTTTGAACAAATGGGGATTATGGTCAATTCTCATAGTTCCAGCCATCCCAGCATTCTCTTGGCCACATGATTGCAGTCTGAATGCTTGGCAACGGATTTACACTTACAATGGGTTGCCATATTCCATAAGCATGTGATCATGATCAGAGTCACAAAAATTTTGAGTTGGGCTGCAAATAAATTTGGAAAATAGATAGATAGGTAGATAGGTAGATAGGTAGATAGATAGATAGATAGATAGATAGATAGATAGATAGATAGATAGATAGATAGATAGATAGATAGATAGATAGATAGATAGATAGATAGATAGATAGATAGATAGATAGATAGATAGATAGATAGATAGATAGATAGATAGATAGATAGATAGATAATAAACAAACAAACAAATAATAAAATCATTTGCAATCTTCGCTGACAGGTTTCCCAGAAGGTAAATGGGAAAGCCAACAATAAAGGCCACAAGTTGCTGAGGTAAGCCTTCTCCATATACACATACTCCTCAAGAACTCTATGCTCAGACTGTACTGGCCATTCAGGCACTCTCTTTGCACCTCCCTTGCACAACTTCCCACATTGCCAGCCAGTGTCCCTGACCCCAGACAATATACACACCATGCTTCTCATGTCCTCCCTCAAATCCTTGGACCCCTTATGCACCCTCCCCAGTCAAACATCTCTTGTGCATTCCCCTTGCATCTTGTGCATTCTTTCCAAACCTCTGCATGTTCACATGCTCCCTGACTCTCCCTGGAGCTACTGTGCAGCCCCTCCCTCCCTCCCTCCACTACCACCATTTATTTGCATGGCCCAACTCCCTGCTGGTTTCCCTACTAACTTTGATTGTTGGAAGCTGGCAGGAAGTTGCCTCATCTAACTACTGTGGCATAGGTTAATAATGGCAACTGGAACAGCAAGTATTGCCATCACTAAACAATGTAGTCACTGACAGAATTTCTGGTCCCAATTACCATAGTAAGTCAAGGAAAATCTGTAATATCTATGGTGGTACAATCAACCATGACCAGGTTTCAGGTCTTACAGCAGCCACAATGGTGGTGAGGAGAGGTAACCATGACTTAATGTGAGACTTTTATAGTCATAAGGAGTACTGCCTGAAAAGTTACTGGATGCAACTACCCGGGTATAAAATGTGGCTGCACTGAAAGACATTACTGCAGCTGCTGGGATTGTTTGGAACTATTAGAGAAGTCGCCAGAGTCTCTGTCATCCAAAATTTGATATATCTAGGCTAGCCTTATGTATCTTTTCCTTTATTCTTCTGTCCCACCCACATGGTGATTGGATTGGGCTGTTAGAAATATTGTTAATAAATAAATATATCTCCCAATAAACATGGGTATTCCAGTGTGTTCCTTTGTATTTATGTACTGTGGCCAATTCAACATTTCCCCCCTTCTGTTTGATTCCTGTCCATTCTTATTCTCCAGAGTTATGATTAAGGATTAAGAGGTTTTAAAAATTACCCCAACTTCATTGCCTTTCTTGCTGTCTTTTCTACTGATCAAAAAAGACATCAAAGTCGTAACTAGATCTTTTATTATATTTGGTGTACTAAAACAGCTATAAATTCCAGTAGTTATACAATAATTACAACATACATAGGCAGATCAAGAAACATTACAAGATTGTAGGCATGCTTTGTCTATCAATAATAACAGTAAATTAATACATTAGATGTACAATTCACAAATACAATTGTTATTGTTCCCTGCTGGTTGTTATGTAGATCTTTTAATTGCTTAATTATATCTGACTTTTACTTAGTTACTTAGTTATTAAGTTCATACAGTCACCCATCTTCATACAAAACTCTGGGTTCTGAGTTTTAATTCTATGTTAGCAACTCAAAGTTGTTTTTATGAAAGAGACAGTTATATTGATTGATTGATTAATCAATCAATTAAATACATACATACATACATAATACATACATAATATCATTATTAGAAGCAAACTTTTTGTCATACTCTGATTTTCTACATTCCTGACAATTCTTAATTCATTGAATTTATATTTTGAACCTTCAGAGAACTTACTTTCAGACTAAGGTTTGAATAAAAGGATTCCATTCATTCCATGTTAATGAGCATTTCCATTCTAGTTGCCAACTTGGTGTACCAGTGAAACTGGAGACCAGATATAACCATTATTTCAGCATACGATGCCATATGTGCCTTTGGATGGCATCCTGATGTCTTACTAATGGCGTTCTTCATAATTGAATCATTTATTGCTTACATTCTGAAACATTTAGAAGAATAATGTGTATTATTAAATTAATCAGCTTCTGCATGCTTCTTATTTTACTTACAGTACTTAGTTACTTTAGGTTGTGAAAAGAGAAATCTCGTTGCAGATTGATCAAAGCTTCTACTTACCTTTAAGAATTAAAGGATTAGATAAAAATTCCATTTATAAATAAACTTGCACACATCTTTGATCACAAAACATTAAAAACCCAAAAATTCAAACAAAATAAACATCTGCCTTGCACAAAACTACTTCAAAAAAATTCAGCCAGCACTGCAATACAAAAACACAGGTGCTAAAAACAAAAGAACACCCGATCAATATATTCAAATGATCTCAAAATGTCCCAAGTAATAAAAAAAGGTAATCAGATGCCAACATGACCATAATGTGGGAACAACAAAATCTACATAAATATAAGTAAATAAGAATTCCAGTTCTATGCATTAAAATCAAAGTGGCTTTCTAGAAAATGCTTATGCTGGGCTGCTTTTATCCATCAAAAAGAGTAGCTTTTAAAATATTTTTCTAGTTCCTTTTAGAAAGGCAGAATCACAGCAGTGGTGCTAACCAATGCTATTAAGTATGCTGTCATAGACTATCACATAGGCTCAGACACTTAGTCTTACTAACGATGCAGTAGAGTAAGCTGGATCATTTAAATAATGATAACATCATCAGGGCTCTTGTGTGATTTGTTTTGTTTCCTGAAGCAATTCACCTTGCATTACAGGTTTATTGTACTTTATAGTAGGCATCTATATATGTGCACATTGGCTTTGCCTTCTTATTCACAATCATCGCACGTACTGTACAGTTTTAACTGACTTGCTTTGGAAGGATTCACAGTAGTTGCTAGGAAACCTTTCTGTGTTCTTTTCACTTCTTATATGGCATTAGCTTTTCAATTGATAAGGCTGTACCGTTTGGTACAGAGGGATTTAAGCCGAATCAAACAATAACAGTGGGGCTGCAAAACTGATAAGCAAAAAAAGAGGGAGAAATAGCACAAATCCCTGTTCTTAAACAAGTAATGCACAGGATTAAGGGGAGAAATGGAAATGACATAGCATATTTTCTTTCACTATTTGTCATTTTACATTGTGTTTTAAGTGGCCCCCACATCACACTCTCATTACAGTTTTCATAAAAAAATTAAACAATGTTAATTTTCCCACCTCGTATCCTGATTTAAATGTAATGAATACAAACTCATTTGAAAGTTTTCTCTGCATACTTAATAAAATCCTGAAGTATAGGTACCTGCACATAGTGTGTGTGTGTGTGTGTTTGGTTTGTTTGCTTTTTGGTGTAAGAAGTTATATATGTACATTCAGTGTTTTTTTTTGTAAAAAAAAAAAAAAAGGTGCCGGAACTCACACATGTCATACAACCCGCCTTGCCTACCCTACAAGGTTCCATCCAAAAAAAGGTTCCAGAACTCCGTTCTGGGTGTTTTATGACAAAAAAAGCCCTGTGTACATTCAATATTACTGGGCCTTTTTATTAGTTAGGGAGACTATTTCAAAACTTTTGCCTCCTCTGCATTCATTGAAAAAGAATAATTCACAAACATAAGAACAGGTAATGCTCACGATATCTCTCTCTCTCTCTCTCTCTCTCTCTCTCTCTCTCTCTCTCTCTCTCTCTCTATCTATCTATCTATCTATCTATCTATCTATCTATCTATCTATCTATCTATCTATCTATCTATCTATCTATCTCATGTGGGTGGACCTTGATTTTAGATAGCTACAACAAAATGAAAATCTCCATATAAATCACTCTCATTATTCCAACCAAGGATTTCATGAAGATTTCCAATAAGTCAGAAAATGACCTACTCAGATAAAGAAATCAATGAAATTAGTTTATTGATTTTTACTGCTAGTTCAGATTTATGTAAAGAAATTCAGGATTTTCTCCTTATAAGTGGCTTATCAGTGGCTCTAGGAAAGCCGATAAATTCATTTTGCAGAGGCAGAAGAGGGGGAAATTTTGCTGAGTATTTTTTGCTTGTTCCTTGAGGATCTGTAGAATAAGAAAATACCACAATTGTAAGGCATATATATGTAGGCTGTCAACACTACAAACAAATTTGGATGAAGCCATTTTCCCTTCATTTTGCCACAGAATTGGGAGAGGGGATGAGTATTTTTTAGCTTAGTCAAAACAGTAAATTGTTCTGTGGGAACCAAGGTCATTGCTGATTGCATTTTGGTGGGCTAAAGCTTCCCTTAGAAAGCCCGCACAAGTAGTTAACTGGGGAATGTGATTTATGATGTATTACTGGGGAGGGAAGTTCAACTTTATAACACTGTAACCTTTGGGAAGGAATTTAAGTCTTGGTTTCACTTTTGATTGTGCTGATACTATGTAACCAAATAAATATGTTCTTTAAGGAAACTTTTTGCCTTGGAGTTCTCCTTTACTGGTCTCATCTATCGGAACCATGACATAGGCAATGTTTTGCAGGTGAACTTTAGGATTATCTTAATTATTTTGTTTTCTACATTAACTTCCTACTTCCAAAATCAGGTTTTTTTTAAAAAAAAAATCATAATGTCATAAATTCCCTAAAATGATTGAATAACATTTTAAAAGAGGGGAAAAAATTGAGTGGATACGATAAGTGCAACAAAGAATGGCTTTGCCTAATGGGAATGGCTTAAGGCTGCTAAGCATTCCTTCAGAACAGCTTCACAACATTTCAGGTAAGATTAGAATAACCTGTCCAAATTTAAAACAGCTCTTTCAACCTTGAAGAAGCTACCTTTTAAATAGTCATCATTATAGTACTGAAGGCACACCAAACACTTGTAATATATCCTGACTAGAGATACTCAGAGACAGAATACACATTGTTATTACTATAGAAAAGATATCAAGTCATAGATCTAGATGAAAATTGGAACTGCAAAAGCTGTAATAATTCCACTTAATAATAGTCCTCTGTCATACAGTGAGCTACAGAAATTTCGTTTGTATGCCATTCCCAATTGGTACAAGAGATGTGTTAGTATATTTTTATACAATGGTGCACCTACACTCCATCAAGAGTGCACGTTCTATAATATTGCACTCTTTTCTTCTTCTTCTCTAACTATTGACTTTTTTGATAGCTTGAAATGACATTTTTAAAGGTTAAATGCAAAGGCACTGGTGAATCTCTTCTACTTTCAAGCCATATATTATGTTTCCAAGAAAAATTTGCAGGCTCCATGGCATATTCATATACCTCTTCATACATGATTTCACAGTATTGAGCTATGCATTTCAAATCATTATCTTGAACAATAACCAAAGTAGCATTTCATAAATAAATTTTAAAAAACCCTGTATACTAAACAAAAAGCAAAGCTGTAACTAAGGGGGAAATAAGAAGCTTATATGTTGTTGTTGTTGTTAGTTGCGAAGTCGTGTCCGACCCATCGCGACCCCATGGACAACGTTCCTCCAGGCCTTCCTGTCCTCTACCATCTTCTGGAGTCCATTTAAGCTCACGCCTACTGCTTCAGTGACTCCATCCAGCCACCTCATTCTCTGTCGTCCCCTTCTTCTACTGCCCTCAATCTTTCCCAGCATTAGGCTCTTCTCCAGTGAGTCCTTCCTTCTCATTAGGTGGCCAAAGTACTTGAGTTTCAACTTCAGTATCTGGCCTTCTAAGGAGCAGTCAGGGTTGATCTCCTCTAGGACTGACCGATTTGATCGCCTTGCAGTCCAAGGGACTCGCAGGAGTCTTCTCCAGCACCATAGTTCAAAGTTTATATAGAAAGCTTATATAGAAAGGGATAAAGGGGAAAGAAGGCCTCTTACAGTACCTTGGATATCTGGAAGTCACAATATTGAATAATAATGTTAGTTGTTAAAGTTGCAGATTTCTGTGGTCTTTTCTATTTTGACATTCCTGAAAAGAAAAACAAAACACACACTTTCTCACACACAAAATAGCATAAGGAAAAAAATCCACATCCATTTATACTAATATTGAACCTAATTACAATAAATATTGACTGCATTATTTTCACTGAAGATTCTCCTAATTATCATCTTAGGGATTTGCAATCAGTTATTTAACCCTACAAATCTTTTCAATTAATCTAACCCTAGAAATATTTTCAACTTAGCAAAAAGTATCCCCTGGTTCATTGATTTCTATTTCCATCATCAAACTCTGAAGTTCTTTAGCAAGAATTCTATTACAGATAATAGAAACAGTGTCTGCTCTAATATTTTGCAGACATTCACATACATATGAATACAGAATATTGGCGAGTGTGTGCACATAAGCCATATATCCTAATATTTCTGCATTATTAACTGTCTGAAAGGGAACCTATAAGTTTACATTGTGGAACTGGCAACCTGCATTTATAAAATCCTTTATCTAATCTTCAGCTTATTAAATAGTTTAGTTGGCACACAATTTGTTATTGAGTAATTGTGGAGTATCTTTAAGGGTACTAATGTATATATGACACAGCTAGATTAAAGCCTTCTGTAAGGCTGGCTTTGATGTTGTTCAGCACAGTAAAATATGAAAGAAATCAACTACACATTGATATCTTAAGCATTAGCTAATTGAAATGGACCGGAATTAAATACTTTCAATCAGACAATCATACTGATCAGGATATGAAAACTATCTGAATGATGTTGCTTTCATAAGAAAGGCTATAGCAAAGAAGCATTGGGCACATTGAATAAATGACCAAATAAGACTTAAATTTCAACCATAAGTCAACAAAACATACAAGCAAGTTGTACTGCATATGGTTGAAGACTGGAATACCATACTTTGAAATATTAAAGAAGAAAATATGAGTTGGACTGTATGGTTAGAAAATAGAAATGAAGCAGAAGAGTGATGTTTCATTTTCTACCAATCAAATGATGACTTAATTATTAATATATTCTTCCAACAACCAAAATGATCCTTATATACATGATCATCACCTAACACAGATAATTCGGTTGTTTGTACAAAAAATGAAAGAGGTAAGTTACAGTATAACCATCAAGATGAAATTGGGACAGACTATAGAACAGCTCACAAACTGTTCATATGCAAATTATAAATCAAGCTAAAGAGGGTTAAAAAGGTAAGCAGCTTCAACCATTTCAAGGAAAATCTCAGAAATCACTTTGATATCATGAACCTCATTTATAGGAAACCAGAGGAATTTTGGAATGAAATGAAATATATTGTTAAGGATGAACATGCAAAGAGCCTGCCAAATATTAAAAGGGGAGAAAGAAAACTGGATATCAGAACAGATAGAGAAATTGATGACATATCTACAGAAATATGGAAAGCAACAGAAGAATCAGATTCTAATTAAACTATGCCAATAAATCTAGAGAGTGACACAGTGGCCATCCGATTGGAAGAAGTCAGCCTAAATAAAATACCAAAGAAAGGAGATTTAACAGTGCAAACAAACTATTAAATTCTATCCTTATTTTACATGATGTCAATAAAATGCTTACGGACAGGAAATTAGATAGAATCCTTCATGAAAATGCTTCCAAATTTTCAGTGTTCAATCTCTTTAGAAATGCCAAGGAACATGAGATATTGCTAATACATACTGGATAATTGACAAAGCTAAGCAATACAAAAAAGAAATATCTACTTTAATTGTGTTGATCATGTCAAGCAGATGTGCTTAGAAATCCAAGAGCAATTCACTGTCTTCATGTAAAACCTATATACATAGGTCAGAAAGCCATCGTCTGGATGAAACATGAAAAAAAAGACTGACTCCAGTTGACAAAGGCTGTATATACTCCCCTTATTTATTCAATATGAATATATTGAGAGGAATCAGAATACAAGCATGATTTTAAAATTAGTTTAAGAAATATCAGTAAGTTGTGCTTGACTGATGACAATACTCTGATATCTGAAAATGCTAATGATCTACAAACTTCAGTAGGAAAAATCAAGGAGCACAGTGAAAAAAACATGGATCAAGATTATATATAAATACCAAACTTATAAGTAGAGTTACCAGCCTTAGAACTCATGATGAAAATAATGTATAGAAGATTTTCTGCCTTTTACAATAAATTATCAACAATAAGAGAATAAACAGTAAGAAAAATGGCACATAATAACACCTGGTAGAATAAAAATAAAAGCTTTGGAAAAGACATTCAGATATCATGGTGTCTTTACCTAAAAATAGAATATTAGAATCATGCAAGCAATGGTTTTTCCTGTGGCATACTATGGAAGTAAAAGTAACTTTGAAGAAGCAGAACAGCATTGACACTTTTGACTCTTGGGGTTGATTTCTGAGAATACTATGGATGTCTAAGAAAACAAATGTCAGATCGAGCATACCAACTCAGAATTCTCAGTCAAAACACAAATAGCCAAATTCAAATTATCAACAGCTGGACATAAGAAAAGATCTAGCTTCCTTAAAAGCTAGAATCCTGGGGAAAATGAAGGGAAAGGCAAGAAGATGACAAACAGCAAGATGAAGGAAATGAAATGAAATTCAGCCCCTTAATTATATGGTATGACAGCTGGGATGGGGACTTGTTAATTACACAATCAACAAAAATGATCTCAAATCAGAATGACTTTTGTAATTATTTATCCTGGTTATGGTGTCTTGGGAATTTACCAGAGAGATTTATAAATATCTTAAATCTTACCATTTATTCCATCTCACTGTTCTACAAACACTGATTTTGATGAGTTGTGACCAGTTCTAAAGGGCTCACATGATTTTATGAAAAATACATGAGTTAATCCTATAAAATATGCATCAATATACAACAATCCACTTTATTGAATTTGAAGTTTCTATTATTGTTTAAACCCCTTTTTTTGCACACACAGAGTATGTCTGTCTGAGTTTTCTTTCTACCTATCTGTTTATCTATTATGTATCATTATTTTGCTACTTTGCAAATTTAATAGATGTTTCTTCGTGTAGCAGAATTTAAAATTTTACCACATTTTCTAAAAACAGCACTTAAAAATAGGAATTTTAAAAAGAAAAAAGTTTTTAAAGAAGAACATGTCAAATTTTCTGCATCTTTTTCTATTAATTTATCATGCTTCATCTTCTCATAATAGTTTCATTTGTCTTCACATTTATGTCAAAAAAGAGCACTTGTATTTCTCTCATGCCAGACTATGGGAAAAACCACTTTGGTGTAGGAGTTAAAAGTGCTGGACTAAGAGCAGGGAGATCTGAGTTCTAGTCCTGCAATTATGCCCAAAAGCCAAATGGCTAACTTTGGGCCAGTAACTTTGTCCTAACTTTAGGAAGGTTTTGCAAAATTTCTGAAGCATTGCCAAGAAAACTGCGTGGATGACACATGTAATTACCAGGAGTCAAAATTAACTGAAGGAATCATAACAACACCTGAAAAAAAAAATTCAATTTTCCCCCTGCATTTTAATATCAAGTCAGATTTTATTGGAAATCAAATGTTGTTGACAGGATCAGCCCTTTTCTGGACCTCACAAGGAAATTGCACGTTGTGAAATTGCTGCAGACTACTTAAACATATATCAATATAACCAGCATTTCTTGTAAGCATACATTTTAGAATTTACATCATGAGTGATCTCATGCAATGTTTTATACTTCATATGTGGGGGCATTGGTTTTAATTTCAACTTTTATTTATTTATTTGTGTCCAATCTTTATTGTTTTTACAATATTGTTTTTACAAATAAAGCAGAAAACATATGCAACACATATTCCTCCTCCTATTTTCCCCACAACAAGCCTGTGAGGTGGGTTGAGCAACTTGCCCATGGTCACCCAGCTGGCTTTCAAGGCTAAGGTGGGACTGTAATTTACAGTCTCCTGCTTTCTAGCCTTTTGCCTTAACCACTAGACCAAACTGGCTCTCAATATAGAAAAACAATTGATTCACTTTGAATCAAAAATTTCCATGCAACGTTTCCTCAGGGATACTGTCTACATCCAAGCATGATTGAAATATTGTCTTTGCAGTTAAAAAAACACAAGAATGTGTTGCTATTGTATACCATATTAGTGAAGGCTGAAGCAAAGTGAACTATTATTTTAAGGTACTGAGGGGACCATCCCCAAGTTGGAATGATTCTAGTAATTAGCTACCCAAAAAGCAGCCTTCATGATAAAAATGGTATACACATGCACGGGGATGGGGTGGGGGGCTGTCTATATTGGAGGTCATTACAATCAAATTTCATTCTCATCCAATTTTCTTTTTGAGTGACTCTGTGCTGGCAGCATTTTCTATTGCAAAACCACTGATTCATTTTTAATTAGCCTTAAATTAGTTTGTGTATCCAACTTTCCATTACTCCCTTCTCATCTCCCCACCCTTTTCTTTTCACAATATGTTATATTATAGCCATTTTTTTTCTTTTAAATTGTTTATATTTTTACTCAGTCAGGTTCTCATGTTCATTTATCCCATTGATCATCATTATCACCATTATCATTGACAGCAACAATGGCAAAAACCTAAGTGTAAAATTGAAGATAAAACAGCTAAAATAGAATAACAGAATAACAGAGTTGGAAGGGACCTTGGAGGTCTTCTAATCCAATCCCCTATACCATTTCAGACAAATGGTTGTTCAATCTCTTCTCAAAAACTTCAGTGTTAGAGCATTCACAACTTCTGAAGTTGAGTCATTCCACTGATGAATTGTTCGGTCAGGAAGGTTCTCCTTAGTTCTAGGTTGCTTCTCTCCTTGATTAGTTTTCATCCATTGCTTGTTGTCCTGCCTTCAGGTGCTTTGGAGAATAGGTTGACTCCCTCTTCTTTATGGCAATACCTTAAATATTGGAACACTGCTATCATGTCACCTCTAGTCCTTCTTTTCATTAAACTACACATACCTAATTCCAGCAACCATTCTTCATATGTTTAGTCCCCTAATCATCTTTGTTGCTCTTCTCTGTACTCTTTCTAGCACCTCAACATCTTGTTTACATTATGGCGACCAAAACTGGAAGCAGTATTCCCAGTGTGGTTTTATCAAGGCATTATAGAGTACACTTCACATGATCTTGATTCTATCCCTCTGTTAAAGCAGCCTAGGACTGCATTGGCTTTTTTGGCAGCTGAATCACACTACTGGCTCATATTTACTATAAGTGATTGTCCAATAGGACAATTACTACTATTGAGCCAGGTATCACCTATACTATACCTGTGCATTTGTGTCATTTGTGTCATGACACAAATAATTGTGTCAATTCGTCTTTCTCCTATCTCTATGTACTGTAGTATCCTCTATCTTAGGGGTCCTCAATCCCCGGTCCATGGACCGGTACCGGGCTGCGGCATGCCAGCAACCAGTCCACACCAACAAGCAAAGCTCCATCTGCGGGATGCAGGCAGCAAACAAAACCATGCCCCCTCCAGTCTGCAGAAAAACCTCTCTCCACGTAACCAGTCCCTGGTGCCCAAAAGGTTGGGGACCTCTGCTCTATCTCAACACACACACATTCATCTCGTTTATATTTGGGCCCTAAAGACACATGTTTCTATGTGTGTGTTAAGTAATGATTCAGAATGATCAAGGACAGAAAAGAGAGCTTAGTCTCCTTTAGCTAGCAAAAATTGTCTGGGAGCCTTATGAATGATATGGAAGCAATCAGATAGACTATGTTTACTGAAAACTCCTGCAATCATTTTATGAGATTTTCAAGATTCTGCTGCAACCTTTCTGCAAATGTCATCCAGTTCTGATAAAATGCAAAAGGAATATTAGCGCTGTTAGGCTTTAATGTATTTTCCATTCCAGATAATGGAAGGGCAGAGCTCTGTTTTTTCCTATCTCAGACTCAAGTCTAGAAGGTTTTCCTGCCAGATGACAAAAAGTCAGTATGAATTCTTCTGTACTGAGGTATCTAGTCATGAAATGTGTTGGGCAATTCTATATAGCCCTAATATTTATGTACCACCCTTTCCTAAATCTTATCAAGTTATTAAACATATTTTTTTAAAATACAAGCCTGTATAACATTATTTTTAATCAGACTAAATTCTGATCCTTGGTGTTTTGTGTTATGAAGTTGATTTCCTGAAATTGCCTGTACAACTAGTGTTCCTACATGGTGTTGATACATTTAATAGGGCAGTAGTGAAAATGAAATTTCTAATTTGAAAATATTCAAAAATTTTGAAAACAACTTAGTATTATATTATAACTTGGTGTTATTGTGAGGTTTGGAGTAAAAAAAAGGTACAATGAGAAAATGGCCTGCCAAGAAAGAGCAGAGATAAAGCCTCCTTAATTTTGTTTACCTAGAATATAAATAGACAGACATGTTTACCAGACCTGTTTTACAAAGACTGCTGAACCAGTGCGTGGCATTCCTTTAAGCACATCTCATTGCCAAACCACTCAGAATTGTACTTTTCTTTTTATACCCTGAAATGAAATGTACAGTAAATGCAGGACAGGAAGCCACAGTCTAAATAGCATATGATGAAACAGACTGACTTCACATCAACAAAGAGGTGACACAAGGTATATACTCTCCCTCATTTATTCAACTTATATGCATAATACATATTAAAGAGAGACTGGACTAGAAGAAGTTGATTGTGGTTTTAAAATTGGAGCCAAAAGCATCAACAGCATGTGTTGTACTGATGACACTATACTGAGAGATAAAATGCAAAAGATCCAGAAATTCTAGTAATAAAACCCAAGGAATATAGTGCAAATAGGACTAAATTAAATATAGGTAATCCTTGACTTATGACCACAATGGAGCCCAAAATTTCTCTTGGAGATGCTGCAATGGTCATAACTGTGAAAATGGTTATAAGTCACTTTTTTCAGTTTCACTGTAACTTTGAACAGTCTGTAAATGAACTGTTGTAAGTCAAGGACTACTTGCATAAAGATAAACTAATGACAATAGTCAAAGCAACCAACCTTAGCATTGATAATGAAGATGCTGTAGAGATGGTCTGCCCTTAAAGTCAAGGTCAAGTATCAACAGTAGACTAGCACTTGGTCCAGAAGTAATGAAAATATTGAAAAAAATATTCAGATACTGTGTCATGTCTTCGTCTATGTCTTGTCTACCATGTCTTCTTAAATGGTGCAAGCTATGGTTTTCTGGTGACCGCCTAATGGTGAACTTTGAAGAATCAGGATTAGAAATTCTTTTGATATTTAGCATTGGAGAAGATTCTGGAAAATACAGTGGATACTCAAGAAATCAGACAAATGTCTCATCAAACAAATCATCCAGAGTTCTCATTCAACTACAAATGACCTGACTCAAATTGTCATATTTTGGATGTGTTATGTGAAGATCCAGGTCTTCTGAGAACTCTGTAATGCTGTTAAATATGAAAGGAAAGCGAAAAAAAGAAACAGAAGTATACTTTTGGAATACCTAAAGGAGAAGATTAAGACAGATCATCTTGAAGAAAGTCTATCTATGTAGTCACTAAAAGTTAACATTGATAGCATATAATCAATTAATATTATACACTGAATTTTGAGGCTATTGGGAGGTTGGTACTAACATATTTCTCTGTTGGAAAACTTTCAGTTTATTAAACAACTAGAGGAATCAGTTGTTATACTTTGTAGTATTTCTGAGAATTTATTTATAATAAAATAATAGCTTAATAGCTTTCCTGGCATAAAAATGTGGAAATTATAATGTAGAAAATTAGGAAATAAATAAAGTATTGAACATACATATTAGAAATCAGACTCTGGATGCATATCATACTTTTACATCAATTAGAGTTGGACCTTGATCAATTATATGCATTGAATTCTGGATGAATTGTATATAGAATGCAAAAAAACCCTGGAAACATTTAAGACAAATAAGATAAAATAAGATAACAAAATAAGATAAAATCCATAATTTTTAAGATGATGCATAATGATTACAATGACATTAATTTTCTTTTCTTTAAATTTATAAAGATTCATACTATGCAAATATTGATATAATCAGTGAACAGATGGGTGCTATATCTTTTTTGCTATATTTTTTAAACAAAATAAATCTTCCAGAAATCTTGGCTGCACAGTTGGGTCTTTTAACTGCAACTTAATATTACATAATTTTTTGACATTATTGATATGATGAAATTTGGAAAGGCCCAAGGCCCAGATGGTATAAGTTAAAGAGTGGTACAAAAACTTCAAAGACAGTAGCTTTCTATATTATTGAAGATTTATCAGGCATCCAACAATAGAGGCCCTGATAGCTTTATAATATGAAGCTTCTACAACTGTAACTTTGAAAGCTGGTAAGGACAGCATGAACTGTAAAGGTTACTGCCCAATATCTTTGCTACATGTTGATTCTAACATTTTAATAGCTACTTTGGCAAAAAGACTGCAGAATATGTTCTCCAATAATAATTAATTGGGCATAATCTGGTTTCAAGAAAGGCCCTTAGGTCTTAGATTATACTACAGTCTTGATAGATATAATAACTGTGTGGGCTGATGAATATAAATAAGTCATTTTAGCATCATTGGATGCAGAAAAAGGCTTTGATATGATGCAAATTAAGTTTTACTTCAAGTGATTAAATTTAGTTTTCATATAGAATTTATCTATGTTATAACTAGAATGCAGTATAGAATGCATTAATTTCAGTTTTGCAATACTTATATACCTAATAAAATTGATAATTGATAATTATATACAGTATATATATATATATATATATATATATATATATATATATATATATATATATATATATATATATATATATATATATATATATATATATATATATATATATATATATATATATATATATATATAAAAAATGGAAAGCTTTATATACATATGCATTTGCTTAAATATAAAAAAAACAATTTGGACTTCTTGAATTATTAAGTTTGTTAAATTTGTAGAAACTGTGTGGTTATGTGGCAAATACTGTTGATTATGATAAATTATTGAGGTACTGAAGGATATAACTAAAAATTCAAGTTTTGTATATCATGCTTTCTTCCTTTGTTTTGGGATTATTCATGGTCAAGAACAATAGTGACAACTAGATTTTGCTTAATGGTTGCTACAAATATATTAGACTATAGTTACAGTAAAATAAAGTATTATAATGTCACTAATTGAACAAAATAGTGAAGATGGGGTCTTAAGAAAACTAAGCCAGATAGAATAATTTGATTTCAGGTTTGACTTCAGCTTGAAAAAGTTTGTTTAGAACAACCTTTGCAATCCATGTGACAAAACTGTTCTTGACCAATGTTATCAATACCATAAAATTTCACATAAAAATATTTAACTTTTATTTTTAACATTCACTAAAATATTATACATGTTATACTGTAAGTCAGACTATAAACCCATCAAGTCTGGTTGGAGAAATATGTACCAGATGCCGTCAACCAAGGAATATCATCTGACAGGACCCAGAAGGACAGTCTTTTTGCCATAACACCTGCCCTTTGGAACACCATCTTCCCAAAGTTAATCTGGTCCCAATCATGCTAGTCTTTCAGAAAGCTATTAACACATCCTACAAATTAAGTTTTAAATTGTTTTAATTGGTTTTAATGGTTTTCATTTTAGTTATTTGTACCTCCTGTTGTTGTTTTTTGTTCATTCTGTGAGCTACCCAGAATCACATATGTGGTTATATAAATTGAATTAATTAATTAATTAATCTAGTATTACATAAGAAGAGACTGATGGAGCTGACTAAAATTCTATTAAGTCTTGTTTATTATTTCTTAGAGTGCTTTTCTAATAATTTCAGAAAGCTGATTAAGTATGTTCAGGAATAAATATACATAAGGATTCTGGTTTGGACTTGGCAGTTCAACATGACTAAAAGCTCCTGATAGTGCTATCATATCAACAGTGAAATTGAGTTTGGAACACACCCACATGTAGCATATTATAGAAAAACTTGGCATAATCAGATGTGTCATAAACCTGGCAGAATTATGTGTTTAATTAACAACTTTGCAGATCTCAGTGCAAATTCTCTGAGAAGAACTGGTTTCATGAGCAGCACTGGGAGAAAGGATACTTAATCTATGCAATGAAATGAAGCAATTGCCACTTATTCTTCCCTCAAAACAACAACTGATTGCAATAAGGTGTACAGCTAGTATTTGTGAAATTATTGTTAAACAAGTTTGTTTTATTTGCTTTTTTTAGTTCAGTGTCCTATGAGGAAGAATTGGTATACAAGAGAAGTGTTGGCTTTGGATCAATAGGCAGCAGACTGTCCAGTGCTACTCATTTAAAGCACATGGCTAAGTGTGTACTAAATATACTAAAAAATCTGGCAGGCTTTTGATATTCATATTTATCTCATCAACCTTCAGCCTGAAATGAGGTTTGTGGCAGAGATAGAGCCATGTTTTATCTAATGAAAATGATCAGCCTAGACTGCAATTCCAAAATAGAAATCTGTAAGTTTTCCAACTAAGTCACAGGCTTCTAAAAGAAGCTGGTAATAATAAAACTTGTAATCAGCTTAAACCTGTTTTTAAAACTGGCTGGCAGTAGGATCTCATTGAGAAATGTACATCTGAGATGATGCCAGTGATACTTAGCACAGCTGTTCATGGATGTGTGCCTAATTGAATGTTGTTTGTCTCAAGATTTTCCAGTGTACTATTTCAAGTGGCATCCTGCAGCTGATGTATCATATAACCCACATTAACACCTCACCTGAAAAATGCATAATTACATACAAAATCACTGATTAGATGCAAAATGTGAACAAATGCCAGTGGTTGTATTTCAAGAATCATCCGTGCCTGTATACACAGCAGAAAGACTGAATGCATTGTAACTCAGCATTATATTCATATCCTGTTTTTATAAAAGAGAAATAATAGGTCTATACATTTTAATAGTTTAGGTTTCACTCTAACATATTATAACCTAATAATCACAACATATGTCCATTTCCTTTCTATCTTTACGGTATGTTTACTGCTAAGGCTTCATAATCCTTACATATTTTACTAATTTCAGTGATAAATATTTACACAACATTAATCAGTAAATTTTATTATTTTTTTCTGTATGGGTAAATCTTACTATATCACCTGGCTTCAAATGAAGTTTCTAGGCATAGTATTAATAGTTTATAACTATTTACAAAAGAATGAATGTAACACAGTAACATTCACAGTAACAAGATCCTTCTCACAATAACTTGGAGTCTTAGTGGACAATCACTTAAATATGTGTGGGAGCATCCAAAAAAGCCACTGAAATCCTAGGTTGCATTAACAGAGGGATGGAGTCAAGATCACATGAAGTATTAGTATAGCTTTATATAGCCTTAGTAAGACCACACTTGGAATCTGCATACAATTTGGTCACCACAATTTTAAAAAGATGTTGAGACACTGGAAAGAGTGCAGAAAAGAGCAACAAAGATGATTAGGACACTGGAGGCTAAAACTTATGAAGAATGGTTGCAGAAATTGGGTATGTCTAGTGTAGTGAAAAGAAGGACCAGGGGAGACATGATAGCAGTGTTCCAATATTTGAGGAGCTACCATAAGAATGAGAGGGTCAACTTATTTTCCAAAGCACCTGAAGGCAAGATAAGAAACAATGGATAGAAACTAACAAGGAGAGAAGCAACCTAGAACCAATGAGAAATTTTCTAACAGTGAAAATAATTAACTACTAGAATGCCTTGCCTTCAGAATTTTAGGTGCCCCATCACTGGAGGCTTTTAAGAAGATACTGCACAGCACAGTCACTTGTCTGAAATGGTATAGGATCTTCTGCTTGAGCAGGGGCTTGGACTAGAAGACCTTCAAGGTCCCTTCCAACTATGTTATTCTATGTTCTATCTTTTCCCCCTTAATTCTTTCAAATAGTATTGAAGTTTAACTCATTATTATAGCTAGCAATAAAAGCAATATATATCCAGTTACAGGTAGTCCTTGACTTACAACCACAACTGAGCCCAACATTTGTGTTGTTGAGTGAGATAGTTGTTAAGTGAGTTTTTACAACCGTTTATGTCACAGTTGTTAAGTGAATCACTGCAGTTGTTAAGTTAGTAACATGGTTGTTAAGTGAATCTGGCTTCCCCATTGACTGCTTGTCCAAGATTGCAAAAGGTAATTACATGACCCCCAGGACACTGCAACTATCATAAATATGAGTCAGTGGCCAAGCATTTGCATTTTGATCATGTGACCATGGGATGATGCAATGGTCATAAGTATGAAAAAATGATCATAGGTCACTTTTTTGAGTGCTGTTGTAATTTTGAACAGTCACTAAACAAACTGTTGTAAGTCAAGGACTACCTGTATATTTTATCTGTCCTTATCTAGAGTTATCTAGAGCCTCCAGAGTTATTTAGCTAACACAGTTATAGGATTCAATAGTGTACATCTGCCAAAAATGCTTGAGAGAAGCTACAAGAAAGATGAGCTGATTGTATGAAGAGCTCTGTGTTGTCTATTGTATTGAAACAAATAGCTTCATAATCAAAGATAGGATAAAAAGGGAGCACTGTTACAGCAGAGAAACTGTTTTGGCAAAGGCAAAAAATGTACTGTACCAATAAAATTACAAATCAGTACTTTATATTTTGTTACTATGAATCTCTCATACTACTTTACCCGATTGGTACTGTATATTATGATTTATCAGTTTTTGTTTGTAGCATATGATTCATGATTGTATCTTATAATATATGACAGTGTTGGCGAACCTATGGCACGGGTGCCAGAGGCGGCACTCAGAGTCCTCTCTGTGGGCACGCGTGCCATCGCCCCAGTCCTAGGCCTTCAGCTGGGTTTTATAAAACCTTTTCGCTTTAGGCCTCCACCGACGTGTGCAAAAATAAAAAGATTCAATCAGTTAATTTCAACTTCTCGCGGGGAAAAAAAAGATCTTGCAAAGTTGGAATTGATTGATTGAACTTTTTAGTCCCACCCAGTCTGCCGTTACCACCACAGACACGCCCACCCAATGGGCCATGCCCACCCAATGGGCCGGCACTCGACGATGCATAAGTGGGTTTGGGGTTGCAGTTCGGGCACTCAGTCTCTAAAAGGTTCGCCATCACTGATATATGATCTATGACTTATCACTTTGTTGTTTGTATGTACACTGAGAGCTTATGCAGCAGAGACCAATTCCTTGTGTGTCCAATCATACTTGGCCAATAAAGAATTCTATTCTATTCTGTTCTCTTCTGTTCTAAAAAAAAAGTCACCTACACAAATCTGCCCCTGGACTATACAGTATAGGGACTCAACTTACAATTGGAATTGAGCTCAGAATTACAGTCTTAAAATACCCTATTCTTTAAGTGAATCATCACATGACCAACTCCATTTTACTACTATTTTGCTTCAGTCGTTAAGCAAATCCACAGTCATTAAGTGAATGTTGCATTCATTAAGCAAACCTATTTTCCACAATGGGCTTTTTTTTTTTTTGCCAGAAACTCAAAATAAATGCTGTTTCCAGTTAAAACAATGTTGTAAATTATGGCTATATGCCTGCAGGATGCTACAAACAGCTTTAAATGTGTACCAGTTGCGGAGCACGCAAATGGTGATCATGTGTTCACAGCTGTTGAAACTTCAAATCTGGTTCATAAGTATCTTTTCCGGTGTTTGTTGTAACTTCAAATTACTGTTTGTAAATCAAGGAATGCCTGTAGCCACTGGCTTTTTTTTTTTTTGTAATGTAAATCAAGAGCTGAGAATATAGTCATTAATACTGCATGCCAAAAATAATAAAAAAGAAATGACTATATAATTACCACAAAGATGTAATCAAAGATCTGATGATGATGATGTTGTGAAATGAACTTTCCTTTTTAATTTTGAACAGTTGGACATTTATGAAATAAATTATTTATAAAATTACCAGTTTATAAAAATGATAGTCAAAGAACCTAGCATAACTTATAATGGATAGAACCTTTATTAGCTGAATCTATCTCCATGTATTCTTCAGATTATCTACTAAACAGCTAAAGGTTTATATTAGATAGAATAAGAATGAAATGAAGTTAAGATTTATTTAGGATCCACTCAGTGAGATTTCTGCTTTGTGTTTACTGTTTTAGTGCATCTTAGTACTAAAACTGTGTAAATACCTAATTTTTAGGAGACAGAGACAGTTTTTCCGGGTTCTGTTTTTGTTTTTTCAAAATTACAGAAAGTGCAATGCCACAATGTTACATACTGTAATAGAAAAACAGTTCCAAAAAGCTGTGGTGGAAAACTACATCATACAGCATTTTCCAAGAAATAAATCCTCACATATATTTATTATTTTCCACATACTATGACTACCATATCTGGGCTTCTGAATAACCCTGTGTGATCCTCAAGAAGCTTTAGGAGTTTTAGAGTCAGCACTTGGACAACACCAACTTCAACTTGGACATGTCTCAACATTTTAAAATCAGATTAATATGATTTTGTGTTTAGTTGTCAGATTAATCTAGTACACATCTCCAAAGTACGTGTGTGTGTCTATGTGTGTATGTGTGTGTATATCTGTACATATACTTACATATATACATTTCCAAACAGGTTATTTCTTTGCATAATCAGAAAAGCTTGGTATAAGATCATTGGTATATTATTCCAGTTTTATTGCTAAAATTAACAGTATGTTTTCAAAATATCGCTGTAAATAGAATGAGAAGATCAGATCATTCTTCAAATCTAGGTGAAATTCTTCAAAGTTCAACAATTTTGAAAAATGATCCATGATTTCATTCAGTTTAAATAAATCTTGAAAATTGAAAACTTCCACTTCAACCTTTAATATTATTATAAAATTGTATAAAGCAATTTATTCCCATAATGTATACTGAATTAGCTTTATATTTGATAACTGCTGCAACACTATACACTGATTGATAACACTATACACTGATTACTGAAAAGGATGTCTGATTCTTCACTGTATCTTAATAAATCTGACATAAGTTTCAACTCAAACTGCAAATAATTTTTCAACTATAATCTAACATACTGATACTACACCGCATTCAAAATTTTGTTTTAGCTATGCATAGAGTATATATTTGAATTTTAATGAGATCACTAAATCAGAATAGATTTTTTATAATATGCCTTGAACTTATAACTTATTGAAGTGTATAATTCAATCCAGTGTTTCATTTTGTTTTAATCAAATATTCATTTTAGTTCACATTTCTAGTCTTTAATGTGACATTATATATTCAATATATATAATATATTTAATTATTTATATATTTATACAACTAATGAATGGCAAATTAAAAATATCACCACATAGCAATTGAAATTCACTGGTTTATTTATCTATTATCATATTATTTCATTTTTTTATGTTTTCATATGTTCTTATTTATATGCTTTCTTTAAGGTGCTCAATAAAGAAAAAAATATTTCTTTTCATGAACTCATACATGAGGGGAAACTGAAGTTCCCATACATTTTTTGTGTGGTACACATGGCTAAGGTATAGATCACAATCATACTGGTGAACTCTTTCTCTCACCAGAAAATTATTGAATTACAGATACAATAACTTTTCACAGTATGACTCTGAGAAAAATCAAGTTACAGTCAGAATTCCTGAAACATTTTATCTCTTTAACTTAAATTCAATACAAAACTATGTTTCTTTTGTTACTTTTGAGAAACTTCAGTACTGAAACATTACTTCAGCATGGGATAAATTTACTAGCTGCAGGAGTTCAATTTAAAGAAGATATCTAGTATTAGAGGTCAGAAGATTCATTGACTTGATCATGCAGCAGTTCAACAAATGGCAACTCAGAAGTAACAAAAGCAGTAAGTAAAAGAGTTTTGCTAAAGCTTTGCTTTCATTTAGTAGGTTTTTGCTATTGCTAAGTATTGCTATTCACAAAGCAATGCAGCTGAAGGATGTAAAAACCATTTGAGAGCTAAAATGGCTTACTTGCCTTTGCCATCATTTCTTCTCTATATATACTATGTAATTCAATGTCCCATTAACCCTAGCCCTAACATTCACCTATGAACTACTCGTTCTTTAAGACTCAATCATTGATTTGCTAGTATGAATAGACAAACTTTGTATTCCCAAGCTGATACAAATAACAAATGCCCACATTAATAATAATAATAACAATAATTAATTATCTGTAAAAATACTACAGCATGGGAATAATCCAAAATCGTTTTCAATGTTAATAATAATTCTGTATTAAATTATGAAAACAAAATATGTTTTACTGAATGTACTGTTATTCTGAGGCATTGGGCAGTTCAATTTCCTTTTACAATATTAGTCAAAAATATATTTTCTTAAAGTCATCTTATTTCATTTTCTTTCAATGAGGTAATTTATTAGCATATTTTGGAAATCCTGTAGATATAATATATTTAAACTGAAATATATATTTGACATTATTTATTGATTAGCAAGTTAGCTAAATGACTATGAGGTGAAATTGACTGCTTTCTTGAAGTAGTACACAAGTGATTCATAATCAAACTGGAAAGAGATAATCAACCTGGACTTGCATTCTTTAATATTTTAATTAATGACTTGAATTGAAAGGTGGAGGGAATGATTATCAGATCTGCAAATAATACAGGATAGAATAAAGCCTAGAAAACAGAAATAGAATTCAAAATGGTATTGGTAGGCTACAGAAATGGTTTGTTAATGATAGAATGAAAGTGGCAGAATGTAATGAAAGTGATTTTTTTTTCACTTAGGAAAAAGACACGAAATGCCCATTATAACATGTGCTATATCTGGCATGAAATGGTATTGAAGAAAAGGATCTTGGAATTGGAATTAATTACAAAGTGAATATGAGTATTGTGATGTGCTGCTAATAAAGCAAAATTAAATTTAACACTGCAACAAGAGGTATATGATCTAAATCACAGGAATTAATACTTTCACACTGTTTGCATTGGTTAGTTTCTTAGTCCTCATCTTGCCTTATATCTCTAGTCAAAACTTAAAGAACCAGAATAAAGTAGGGGAGGGGAAATAATGGGCAATCTTATCCTGGTCCCTTTTTTTAGCTCACAATTTTTGTTAAATCTCCATTAATAATCATCTGTGCTTGCTGTAAGGTATAAACTGATTTTACCCAGAGTTTATAAAAAATCTTTCCAAAGTTGTATCTTCTAAAACTTTCAACAGAAAAGGCAAGTTTAAATGGTCAAAGACTTTTTCTGCATTAAAAAAATAATGCTGCTTGTTTTTCATTATGCTGTTCCAAATATTATATAATATCCAATACTATTCTGATGTGATCTTTTATCCATTATTTTCATTTGAAGCATAAAGTCCTAAAAACATGCTTTAGACTTCATGTAATTCAGCTTCCATCCCAAAGAATTTGCCATATTTCTCAACCAAATCAATACAATATTTGCTTTTAAGTGGGATTAACATATTACACAATTCTATTTTTTTGGTTCTATGGAACTATATTCTCCCAAATTTTGACAAGTAAAATATTTTATACCCTTTTTTCTCATATTACTCATTTGTAAACAAATTAGATTTTGTTTTAATTATTTTACATAATATAACTTTTTTTTTCTTTTTTGAGGAAAAATTGCTCCATATTACATGTTAGATATTTATGATCACTAGATATGGCAGTAATTTAGAAAAGTCAATTCTTGTAGCACATAATTCAGGTTCATCTTTTTCAAAATGCTTTTGCAACAAACATTTTCTCCCATTTTGAATAAAATTCAGTCCAAATCAGTGGTGGAATTCAGCCAGTTCGCACCAGTTCAGCAGAACCGGTAGCTAATTTTTTGTTGCCCAGGCCCAAAATGGACTTCCAGAAGCGGCATCCACATAGAGAACCGGTCAGTGGTGGGATTCAAATATGTGAACAACCAGTTCTCTGTGTAGATGCTGCTTCTGGAAGTCCATTCTGGGCCTGGGCAACAAAAAATTAGCTACCGGTTCTGCCAAAGTGGTGCAAACTGGCTAAAACCCATCAATGGAACCGGTTGTTCACATATTTGAATCCCACCACTGGTCCAAATATATTCTTTTGAAAAGTAAAAATTACACCTTCTAATGTATCCCAACCAAATGAAATCTTTTCTTTTAATATCTCAGTTAAAAAAAAAAAAAGATCCAGTTTGGTGTATAGAGCTAACTTGATGTAAAGGTTAAGACACCAAGATGGAAACCAGAAGAATGTAAGTTTTAGTCCCACCCTAATCATAAAAGCTGGCTAGTGACTTTGGGACATTGACTCTCTTTCAGACCAAACCACCTCACAGTTTTTTTATTGTGTAGAAAATAGAAATAAGGAGAAATATTAAGTATGTTCATTGCCTTGAGTTATTTATAAAACTAATAAAGGCAAAGTATAAATAAATAAATAAAAATTGCATACAATTTTAAGAGGAACTTCTTTTAAGTTAATTAAATACACATTATCAATCTTTAATCTAGTATTTTTTATTATTTCCTTACCCCAGCTCACTCTTCACTAGCAAAAGTAGTTAAGTTTCTTGTTGTATGAATGCACTTTTATTATTTTATTGCTTTGAAAAATAATAACAGAAAAGGAATAGAGCAAAAACAAAATGCAAAGACAAAAATACATACATGACAAAGGAAAAAAACACATAGAAAGTGGTTTTAAAAGAAATACAATAAAGGAAAAAAGAATAAAAGGTGTAAAGCAACATTTAAACAGTAAATTGTTGCAATTCTATATATGTTATCTATATATTGTATTATATATTGTATGAATTTAACCAGTGGTGGGATTCAAATATGTGAACAACTGGTTCTCTGTGTGGATGCCGCTTCCGGAAGTCCATTCTGGGCCTGGGCAACAAACAATTAGCTACCGGTTCGGCCGAAGTGGTGCAAACCGGCTGAATCCCACCACTGAATTTAACCCATTCATAGGTGGCAAGTGCAATCAACTCTTCAATCCATTGAGTTCAAACAAGTGAAAGGGGCCACCCCTTTTCTTTGCAATGCTGCAATATCAGTTATTTTGGCCATAGTAAGGGCATAGAGAATCCATTTACATTGTTTGTTTAATTCCAAGAACTAGGTATGCAGTTCATTATCCTATTATCTTCTGAAATATTTAGGTTTTTTACAAAAGTACGTTCATATAATCCAGTACATTCTCCCAAGTTAGCAAGACATTGTAAAAACATGAATTAAAGAAATTTAAGAAATTATATCTCCAACAAAATGCTTTATTAACAATCTTTTTTTATACAAACTTAATGGAGTCCAATAAATTCTAAACATTATTTTTGTTGTATATAATTTGATGTTAATTGATATTCATGTTATTGAAGTTAAAATGCTCTCCAATTGTCTAAGTAAAATAGGAACGTCTAATTCTTTATTTAGCATCTGCATATAAAATTAATTTATTGATAACAAATATCTATAGAAACTCTAGATTCAGGAACCTGAATCCTTCCTCGTTAACTGGCAATTACATTTTCTGTAAAATATTCTTGTGATTGAAGAACACCATAAACATTTTATAACCAAATAATTTATTGACAGACTTGTTCTTGCTGTAGTCGTTCTACAATATTTAGGAAATCAGTCCATTAAGTTTATTAAGAATGTTACATTCTTAATAAATGGACAATAAAAGCAAGTTTAAGTCTTACCTCACACAAAATCTGTAAAAGATACTCTATAAAAAATAAGAATGAACATGGAAGCAATACTATTCTAAATACCTTCAGGCTATTATATTTGAGTGGGCAGTCATAGGAGAAACAAGGTTGTGTATGACTGTATTCCAATCCAGCACACTGCAGGTAATTTTAATGGAGTTCTTAATAACCTGGCATGAGTCCCAGTCAGATGTAGGACATTTAAACCCTGTCCTTATAGCTATGTCGGAACTGTTGACACTGCATGTCAGTAATGGAAAATTGCCACTGCACCAAACAAACATCTTCATTATATAGAATCACATTGTTAATCTACAGACAAATACAACTTGAAGCAGAAAAAGAGTTTAGATTGCACCCATCTGTATACTATCACTCCAGGTGGCAGGTCGTTCTTCAGAATTAGAGATTGAATCAGTCTTTCCATCATCACGAAGGCCTTCTCCACAACGAGTGCCTGTCAATCCAATATTTTACTTTTAGCCCTGGGAGGATTGCACAGAATAGTAATGAAATTTAGTTGTTACATGTGTACCGAAAAGATCTGTCTCAGAGAGAACAAAGAGGAATGAGAAAGTGTATGGGTTTAAGCCTCTAGTAAAATGGTTTCAGGTGAAACTTAGCATTTTGACCCATTCAGAAAGCAGGTCAAAGTATTTAGCTATTTAATTCAAATTTGAACAAAAATTATTACTAGCATCCAAAAGGGATAAAAAGAGAGGGGGGAAAACTCCCCTTTACTTCAGTATCCACTTGAAGGCAATTTTCCTGTTAATTTTAAATACAACCTTTTTACATTTCTATTTTCCTTCAATTGTAATCTAATTTTGGATATAGGATACAATGTGGAAAAAACAAATATAGTTCTCTTATTTTTAGCTGCTTTTTCTGGGTCAATTGACAACATTTAAGAATCTCTCCAGGACTTCCATTTTCTTGAGAACCAACAGAGTGCATATAATTCTGTAATTCTTATGTGTGCAAAATGATGGACTGCAACTTGTATATTGATCTATTCAGAACTGTTGACATACTCCTACAATATGCTCTTCAAGTAAATCTTTTGTATTCAGCCCACACAGAATTCTATAGTTTTCTTGCTATTCATTACATTCATTCATTCTCCTTTCTTTGCTACATCTATACTGTATATATTTAAATATGAGACCTTTGTAAAATAGCTTATAACCTTCCAAATAAAAAGTAAGAGAAATGTAATCTAGTGTAGATTATAATCCACTACAAATGAAATATAATTCTGATTTCCTAATCAGGAATGCCCTAATCCTGATTTTTTAAATTTATTTATCAAATATAGGTACCACCATCCAACTCTCAGTGACTCAGGTGACTTTAGTTTGCAACTAAAACCATAAAAAGCATAAAAAATACAACACATCAGTAAAATGGAAGCCAAGTGAAAAAGATTGAATAAGTTAAAAAGGTTTGTGTGGGGGTACACTTTCAGGGTGCTAACCAAACCCAGCATTGCATACCACTCTGTGAGCCCAAAAGGAGTTGGAAGAGCCAGGTCTTCACATCCCTTCTGAAAGGCCACAAGAGAGACACCCCAGGGAGAGAATATTCGAAAAGGCAGGAGCAATAGCGATAGTCAGTTTATTTTTAACTGATGCAGTCTGTAACATACTTTCCCTGCCTGACCAGGTGAATGGGTTCATATGATGGGGGTAAGATGGTTTCTCAGGTAACATGGCCCCATGCCATGTAGGGTTTTAAAGATAGTAATCAACATCTTGATTTTGACCCAGAAGCAAATGGACACCCAGTGCAGCTCATGCATTGAGGTATTACATGTGCCATCTTTGGAACACCCAAAATTGCTTGTGTGGCCATGTTCTTTACAAGCTATAGCTTCCACATACTCTTCAATGGTAGGTAGAGCACATTGCAATTGTTCACATAGGAGATAACCAGGACATGAGTGACCGAGACAAGGGCTCCTGACCAAGGAAGGAGCATATCTAGCACAAAATACGAAGTTGAGTAAAGATTCTACTAGCCATACCCCTTGAGCAGGAGTACTAAATACTGAGTCGAAGAACAGCTCCCAGTTTACATATCAGATCTGTCTGGGAAAGTGCAAGCCATCTAAGAACAAAGAAGATAAACCCCCAGATACAAAAGTTTCCCCCACCTACAGCCAGATCCTTCCACCAGGGTTAAGCTGAAACCAGTTGCTCCCTATCCTGATCCCCACAGTGTCCAGGCACCATGAAAGAACATTCACAGCATCACTTAATTCACCTGGGATGGATATGTATAACTGGGTATCATCAGCATACTGGTGGTATCTCATCCTATGATGGATGATCTCACCAACATTTCATGTACAGTAGATGTTTAAAAGGAACAAACAGTACTGAGCCTTGCAGCTCTCCACAAAAAAGGATCCATGGGGTGGATTTCTCGTTCCATATCAACATCAGTTGGGACTGACATCAGAGGAACAAAACTGTGCCCTTCACCCCCAACTTCCTGAATCCTCGCAAAAGTATACCATGTTGATAGTATCAAAACCTGCCTAGTGGTCATGAAGAGCAAGGATCCCTGCATAACCCCATTTTGTATCCACCAGAGATCTTCTAAAAGTGTGGCCATTATTTATGATGCTTAAAGATTTGCAGGCTATTCAGACCTAAAGCAGAAAAGATGCTTTGGAAGGGAAGTAGTCATTACTTAAAGAATGTATCATTTTCCTGGGTTCATGCAGCACTGTAAAGCTTCATGAACATACACAGTTTAGTAAAAGAGACAGCTCTTTAATTCAGATGCATATTTTCATGCTGCTACCATGAGAGCTCAAAAGAATTTGCAGCTTCTTTAAGGAGTTGCAGTATGTGCAGTCATGCCTAATTCCTCTTCGAAGGATCTTTTCTTCTTTGAATCCAAATAGTTTCTCATCATTAATGATATTGCAAGAGAGAAAGGAAACAAATAGATTATTCATTAGAAAAGGTACATTCTGTTCTTCTCATAGAATTCATTTAATGTATGCCCCAACATGAATTAGTAAACAATAAAATGTTAGAAATAAGTGGTTCAACTCCTGATGACTTTATGGATGTATCTAAATTGTATTATTTGCAACAACATTGAAGTATCTCTGTCATTACCTAAACACCAATATCTATAATAAATAGCCAGATTTTTTTTTCTTGTCTAATATATAGCTTTATTTCCTGAACATTTCCCATATTAATACTAGCCAGAGCCATCATTGCTTAACTTCCCAGCCCAAACAAGGTCAGCCAATTATTGCCAAATCAGCACAGGTTCTTTGAGATCTCCTAACAGAGCAGATCCCATAGCTGTATTATGGAACTGTAGTTTCCAACAATGCATCCTATATTATATTATTATATTATATATTATTATATTATATATTATTATATTATATATTATATTATTATATTATATTATATTATATATTATTATATTATATTATATATTATTATATTATATATTATTATATTATATTATTATATTAAACTAGTTGAGATATATTATATATAATATATAATATATAATATATAATATACAATATATTATATATTATATATTTATATTATGTTATATTATATTATATTATATTATATTATATTATATTATATTATATTATATTATATTATATTATATTATATTATATTATTATTATATTACTATTATATTATATTATATTATATTATATTATATTATATTATATTATATTATATTATATTATATTATATTATATTATATTATATTATATTATATTATATTATATTATATTATATTATATTATATTAAACTAGTTGAGATATAATATAAAACTAAATCGAGAAAAATTACTAGTCAACTTGTCTAAAAGCACCAAGTAATTTGATACCTGATTCTTAAAAGGAACAATTATCACATTTTTACCTAGTTTAAATTCTTACCTTGGCAGTGATCTATTCTATAGACATACTACAGAATAACAGAATTGGAAGAGACCTGTATGACATCTAATCCAACGCCCTGCTCAAGTGGCTGTCCAGTCTCTTCTTGAAAGCCTCTACTGATGAAGCACCCACAACTTCTGAATGCAAACTGTTCCATTGGTTGATTGTTCTGTCTAAAAATTTATCCTTATTTCTAGAATAGAATAGAATAAAGCTGGAAGGGACCTTGGAGGTCTTCTAGTCCAGCCCCCCCACTTAAGCAGGAGAACCTATACCATCTCAGACAAGTGACTGTCTAGCCTCTTCTTGAAAATCTCCAGTGATGGAGCATCCACGATTTCTGGAGGCAAGCTGTTCCACTGGTTAATTGGCCTCACTGTAAGGAAGTTTCTCCTTAATTCCAGATTGCTTCTCTCTTTGATCAGTTTCCAACCATTGTTTCTTGTCCTGCCCTCTGGTACTTTGGTGAATAACATGACCCCCTCTTCTTTGTGGCACCTCCTCAAATATTGGAATACTGCTATCATGTCTTCCCTACTTCTTCTCTTCTTTAGACTAGCCAAATTCAAGTCCTGCAGTCGTTCTTCATATGTTTTAGTCTCCAGGCCCTTGATCATTTTATTTGCTCTTCTCTGAATTTTTTCCAGACTCTCAAAATCTTTTTTTGTGATACGGTGATCAAAATTGGCTGCAGTATTCCAGGTGTGGTTTTATAAAGCGGTACTAATACTTCACATGTTCTTGATTCTATGCCTCTGTTTATACAACCCAGGATTGTATTAGCTTTTTTGGCTGCTACTGCACACTGCTGGCTCATGGTCAAGTGATCATCCACTAGGACTCCAAGGTCCCTCTCCCAGTTACTGTTTTTAAGCCAGATCTTGCCTAATTCTGTACTTGTACCTTTGATTTTTCCTGCATAAATGTAAAACTTTGCTTTTTTCCACATTGTAACTCATTTTGTTGGATAGGGCCCATTGTTCAAGTTTGTCAAGATCTTTTTGGATCCTGAGTTTGTCTTCTGGGATATTGGCTACTCCTGCCAGTTTGGTGTCATCTGCAAATTTGATGAGTTCCCCTTCAATTCCTTCATCTAAGTCATTTATGAAGTTATTGAAGAGTACTGGGCCTAAGATGGAACCTTGTGGTGCCCCACTGCTTACTTCTCTCCATGTGGATGTAGTGCCATTGAGGATTACTCGTTGAGTATGGTTTGCCAGCCAGCTACAGATCCATCTGGCAGTGATGTTCTCTATTCCACCTTTTTCTAGCTTATCAAGGAGTATTTTGTGGTCTACTTTATCAAATGCCTTACTGAAGTCTAAGTATACTACATCCACAGCATTTCTCTGGTCTACTAGTTTAGTCACTTTATCAAAGAATGAAATAAGTTTGGTTTGGCATGATCTGTTTTTACAAACCCGTGCTGGCAAACTTTGTTTGCTTCTAGTTGTTCGCAAATCTGTTGAATTTAGGTTGATCAGTTTCCATCCATTGTTCCTTGCCTGGCCTTTGAGTGCTTTGTAAAATACTGTAGGTTGTCCCTCCTCCTCTCTGTGACAGCCCCTCAAATATTGGAACACTGCTATCAGGTCACCCCTGATCATTTTCTTCACTAGACAAGCCATGCCCAGTTCTTGCAACCATTCTTCATATGTTTTAGCCTCCAGCCTCCTAATCATCTTTTTGCTTTTCTCTGCACTCTTTCTAGAATCTCAACATTTTTTTTTATAGTGTGCTAACTAAAACTGGATGCAGTTTTCTAGGTGTGGCTTTACTAAGGTTTTATAGAGCGGTAATAATACCTTATGTGATCTTGATTGAATCCCTCTGTTAATGCAATTTAGGATTGCATTGGCTTTTTTGGCTGCTGCTGAACACTGCTGGCTCATATTTAATTGATTATCCAGTAGGACTCCAAGATCCCTCTCATGGTTACTGCTATTAAGCCAGGTTTCATCTAATCTGTATGTGTACTTTTGGTTTTTCTTGCCTAAGAGTAAGACTTTACTTTTCTCTACATTGAATGTCATTTTATTAGATAGGGCCTAGTGTTCAAGTTTATCAAGATCCATCTGGATCTTGAGCCTATCATCTAGGGTGTTGGCTATTTCTGCCAGCTTAGTATCATCTGCAAATTTGATGTTCCCCTTCTATTCCCTCATCTAAGTCATTTATGAAGATATTGGAGAATACTGGCCTTAAGACGGAACCTTGTGGTATCCCACTGCTTATTCTCCTCTGTGCAGATGTAGTATTATTAAGGAGTATAGCTTGAGTACTGTTTGTCAGCCAGTTACAAATCCATCTGGTGGTTATGCTATCTATCCCACTTTTTCCTAGTGTTCCTTCTGTCTCTGTCTGTCTCTCTCTCTCTGTCTCTGTCTCTGTGTCTCTCTGTCTCTCTGTCTGTCTCTGTCTCTCTGTCTCTCTCTCTCTCTCTCTGTCTCTTTGTCTCTGACTCTCTCTCTCTGTGCCTCTCTCTCTCTGTCTCTGTCTCTCTCTCTCTGTCTCTGTCTCTCTCTCTTATTTTGACTTCTGATGACTGCCTGGACTAGTCCCTGCAGTTTTCTTAGCAAGGCTTTTGAAAGATAGTTTGCTATTGTCTTCTTCCAAAGGCTGAGACAGAGTGATCAGCCCAAGGCCACCAGCTGGCTTTAGAACTTGAAGTTTCCTTGTTTCTAGTTTCATGCCTTACCTTCTACACCAGGGGTGTCAAACTGCCATCCCGCGGGCCGGATGCATCACCAGGAAACCCCACCCACCCCATTGCCGGCAGTGGAGAAAAAGCTCCGATACGTTGCGCGACGTCACGTGACGTTGCGAGTTTGACATGTCTGCTCTACACCAACTGGCTCAGCTCCTATATACTCCTCTACAGTTTGCTTTCATTACCAAATGGACACTTTCTTCATGAAATGATAGATCATTTAAGTACATAGCATCCATTTATTGATGCAACACAGTCCTGATCCCCAGACAGTATATTCCAGATTAGTTAAAATATATTCAAACACTTCAAATAAGAAAATCATGTCACAGGCCAACAAGTGAATGAGTAGATGATTCAAAAAGCTGCACACCTATTAAAATTGAATAAGATACTAGGAGGAAAAAATGAGGATGCTATCACCTGGTTTCTCTTTTGCTTTATTTCATACTATTAAGAGCACATGACATGACAGCCTTCCAATGTATGTTTATTCATATACATTATAATAGCCAATTATTGCAAAGGGGGTTATAGAAATGCACCGTGCAGTGCTATCACAATATTTATTTAATAATGTAAGAGCCCTATTTAACTATCTTCTAATCTAGCATCTGCTCCAACAATAGCAAGTTATATTTTTTTTTTTAGATTTTAAATTTTTCCTGGTTAAGAAGTGGCATAAGGGAATAGCTTTTTATATCTTCAGAGGATTTGTCATCAAGCATGGAAGTTCCACATAATTATAAACAATGATAGATTTATTTCTTTAACTTTTTTTCAGGCCTGGTTCAAATAATCTAAGCAAGGTTTCTCAGCTGATATCAGTTATTGTTTTAACTTAAACAGCTTTCTCAGACTTCAAATACTAGGATTTTAGCTACATCCACAAAGGTATTTCCTTCATCCCAGGTTTATCCTCTGAAAGTTTAGATCTGTTATTATTAAAAAATGTAGCAGACACAAAAAGAACAAATATGCATTCATATCAGCACTTGTGCAATATAAATGATTGTTCAGTAAAGTAAAATTAAAATAAAAACCATATTGTATCTTCAGATGCTACATTCTAACATACCCACTATCAGGTCTCCATTATACATATTAAATCATTCCTGAGTTAAACAAGAGTTCAATTTCATCTGGTTTATTTCTCATATTTTGTTAATGCACAGATAATGAAGGTCATGAACTTTATGAGACAATCTTCTCTTTTATTTTTAGTTAGTATTTTAAAACACCACATGACAGCTTTCTCCTTTAGGAGGAATAGGTCTTCTCTTCAGGGTTTTGTCTTCACTCCTGCAAAATTCAGTTTATAATCCTTATCTTCAAGTTCAACTAAACAAGTATATTTTTATTAGACCTTTGGAGATATAATTCATGGTGTGTCATCCGTCTATTAACTCAGACAATAGTCCTAGAAATCAAAATCATCTAATAAACTCCATTCATACGATCAAATATACAATTGCAGGATAAGTGTTCATTTCTAATTTTCTTCCATAGAATGAAGGAATGGATGAGAGCACCATCTAAATTCCCAAATTATGGTTTTGCTTTCTAGATTTTATAATATTATAGTTTTACTTATACTAAGCTATATAATTAATGAAGGGGAAAAATATGTTAAATTTGGATTATTGGCCAAAAACGTTTGGTTATAATCTGCTTGACCAATTGGAAAATATGTGGACAAACAGACTGATTACATTGAATTATGTTGGTGCTCATTGGAGGTAGCACATTTCAATAAGTTAATTTATCAATTCAGGACACTGGTTCCTTAATCAAACTGTCCAGGCTTTTCTGACTGTGTCCTTATAGGGCACCATTCTTTTGTCTTGCACTAACCATTTCTGTTTCCCCAGAAAACAATAAGTCTAAAAACTTCTTCTGTGTCACTGGAACCAGAAATAGAAGTATTTCTTCCTTTGACTGCTTTTGTCATGGAGAGATACTCCCTATATCAACTTCTGTGTACAGACTCCATTTTTGATTTGATAAATCATCATTCCTTCTCATGAAGCCTCTCATTGCTCCAGTTCACTAACTTTTTCTTCAAGTGTCAATAGAAGTTGGCAGTTGCTGAAAATAAATGCCAGGTTGGTTTCAGGTAGGAAAACAAACATGCCAAAAGCATTGCATGTCATGACTACAGACTCTTGACCATTCATCTTTACTACAATTTCTTAAAGCATGGGGTTTGCTTTTTTCTTCCCAATTCATATTCCTAGTCAGCCAGGTACGCACAATTGACTTAGAAGGAAAATGTGTTTGTATCTTTCCTCTAACTTCTATTGGTAAATTGGTGTTTGATGTTTCAGATCACTTGCTTAGAAGTAGACCTATATGTTAATATATGAAACAAAGTCAACCTGAAAAACTTGATAAATATACTATCCCAATAGCTATAGTAAAATAAGAGTTAACTTTACACCATTATCTCTCTTTTTTGCTAGAGTGTGTAATAATATTAAGCCTTTTCTGCAATATGCTGACTATACAGAAAAGCAAAGCATACACAAGGAACTGTGATTTCTACTACTGTATAAGTAAATGTCAGCCTTGTTACATGTATTTACTGATTTTCTTAATGAAAACGTCAGCATAACCCTGGCATTTTCCTCTTTTCATTAAATTCTTGCATCTCCCTTTTCATCTGCCAGCTGACCTTTGCATGTATTTGGCAGTTTGCCAAGGGAGCTTTTCGCATCTCTAATGCTATTCTGTAATGATGGTGGTTTGCTGTCAGATTCAGATCAGATGTCACAGAAATAGTTCAAAGATCATGCTTAGTAAAGATCTCATATGCATGTGGATGCAAATGTTAAATTAAATGTAGAATGTATAAGGGGAAAAAATCCATTACAGATGACCAATGGAAAAAAGTTACATGGAAAGGTAAATGGATATGGAAAGGATGCATACATTATTTGGACAGCAAGTGTTGCCTTCAACGTATTTTAACATATCAGTTTAAAATCCATTTCTGAAATAATATTCAAATGAAGAATGGACATATATTCCACCCTCTGGAACCTTATTATCCTTAATGCAAAGTTAGCCCCTGCTAATCTTCTGGAAAATCTTTAAAATGTATGTTTCCCCCCCCCCCCAACAACCTTTGGAATCTCATGGGGAGCCTCACCGATTCCCCCTCAGTCTTCATTTTTATTTATATTAATTGTTTGTAATGGTTGTTATATTTTTTTAATTGTTTATTAGCTGTTTGCTACCTAGAATCATATTTAATGAGATGGGTAGCTATATAAGTTTGGTAAATCAATAAATAAGAATATATGATTTTTTTCTTCTTCAGTGAGGGAATTATTGGATTTGAAACATATGTTATTAAGATATTTAGTAATCTGTGCTCTTCCAGTCTACAATATTACCCAATTTTCTGTTATTCTAATTTCCAAAAATCATAAACTGAAAAAAAAGTTTATATTTGTAAATATTTATAATCTGAAAAACCTTGCAATGATCATAATAATATTTTATTGAAAAAGAAGCTAAAACAGAAATGCCACATTTCAATTTCTTGAATAATTAAGTTAAAGCCTATTTTACTTTTTAAGAATCCAACCCTTTGGAGTCGTAACTAACAGCTGAACTATTGGAAAAATTTCATGAACAGATCCCACATTTGGTTATCTGAAGTAAGAGTAAATAATAGTTATATTACATAGGCATTTCCTTAGATATGAAAACTTCTTTATATCTTTAGAGGCATCCACCCACATCATGTTTTCATTTGAGCTAAATGCATTCAGGCTGTACACATTCCTTGAATGTACTAGCTATGAAGCAAATTGCAGTACATCAGCATCTCTGGTGCAGTTTTGCAAGTTTTAAAAATAATTGAATCAGCATACAAAACATGTTTTCCCTATGCAATAAATCTCATTATAAGCAACCTCTTTATGACACACACCTCCCAATATATGCAAATTTCAATTACTTATTTAGTCTGCCTTCTGTTTTTCCATGTGATTTCCACTTTACATTGAAACTTTTAATAAACTTCAGATCTGCTGCATAGGTCATAGCAATGACCTATGACAGTATAATAATGAAATGTTAAGGGCACTTAGACTGAGAATAAAATTGAGAAAGACTCAGTCTATATTTTCCAATGGAACTACATCTAAAATTATTTTTATCCAACAAAAAAAGAATAGGAAACAAAATGCAGCAAACAAAATAGTGCACTCTTCCTCATACTATAACCTCATGGATATAGATTTACCCACTGGGTACTTCTCTAAAAAATAGTCAACATTTTCTGTAAACAATGTTAGTAAATCAACCTTTTCAATTTATTGCTTTTAAAATTAAATTATTCTCCTCTCTTTCTCTAAGCTTCAAAGAAGTCATATATAAGCAGAAATGTAAATTATCCAGGATTTAGTCATTTCACTAAAATTCTATGTGTGGATCATAGGTATATTCAGAAATATATACTTCTGGATCAATTAATACTTAATATCTAGGATGGTTATAAAAAGAGTTGGTAGTTGTGCTAGTAACTCTTTTTTTAATTTTATTAATTTTCTAATTTTGCAATCACAAGTACTTAACAAACAATGTGTTGTCTGGGTCATTTAGTAATTCAGTGGTACATATTAACTTCCTCAATCTAGATCCAATACTACACCATCCAGTGCTTCCTCTCTTCTTCCGGTGGTATACATTTTTCCACACTAGGCAAATACAATTCTTATTGCTGTTAATACATATACAATTGAATATCAACATCTTTATCACATTTTTCTAATAGTATACATAATATCAATAGTGTCAGTTTAAAATATTTTTTCTAACCAAAACATATCTCAATTGCATTTGCACTTAAAATCCATTTGTTCAATCAATATCCTGTTTTTCCTGCTTTTTTAAAATTTTGATTTCCCATCAATGTTCAGTGTCTCTATCGCTTATAGTTTTCTCATAATAAATTATATTTGGGTAACCAAAAGCTTCCCTTATTCAGACCCTCTTAGCATTTTCATATTTCCCTTCTCATACCAAAATATAGTATTCTAGTTGCAGATCCTATCTTTCTAGTTATAATAATACTTTTATTTCTAACAATTATCTATTCTCTTAGCCATGTTCAAACATCTATTTAATAATATAATATCCCATCTAATGGGTCAAAATCTCTATTTTCTTCAGTCTTACTCTAGCTTTCTTCCTTTGCCAACTAACTTTCCAAGTCAATGCATTTGAATCATCAAGTAGTTCTTCCTCTATTTTTGTTGTATTGTTTGGAATAAGAAAGACAATTTGATTGTATTTTTGGAAGAACGCTCAGCCCATTTATATACATTAAACAGCTTCCCTCCTTCTCCAATTTTCCACAATAATCCTAACAGCTTTATCTTCCATTTGATCAGTTCTTCTTCCTTATCCTCAAATGTGTTCTGAGATCTTGACAAGTAAGATATCTTTTCCATTTTCAGTGTTATCGCTACGTCTTCTAATTCTTCGTTTGTCTGAGTCTGTCTGTTGAGTCCTTCCTTTAGGTCCTCCATATCTGGATCTGCTTCCTCTAATTTTCCTTCTATTTTCTGAATTACTAGTTCCTTCTTTGTAGTCATTTTCTGAATTTGTAGGTTTAGATTAGAAAATTGTTCTTTTATTTCCTTTGCGTTATTTTTAGTCTCATCATGAGCTAAGGCAATAGTCTCTTGTATTGATTTCAACATAGAAAGAATTTCTTTCTGAGATTCATCAACATTTTCTTGTTGGTATGTCAAGCTGGGGGCTTTGAAGACAAGTGTTAGGGATGGTTTTTTACCCTTTAAGGCTAAGTATGGAATATCCACTTTGTTTTTGTATGTGGTCTAGGGATTTAAAAAGTTTCAGTCAATTGTCATTTGAACTCCAAATTATCCAGCCAACCTATCAGTCCATGCTTAAGCTTCCCCTAAACAAATATAAGCAAAATTCAAGTTTTTCTGTCCAGTGAAAAACATATCCTTTCCATCCAGAGAGAAAAAAGCAATTAAAAGCTATGCATCAATCAAAGGTTTATAATCCAAAGTATTCCATCATCTTATCTCAATCAGTAATGCATGTTTCTTCTACATGGAAATAGTTCCACGACACAGCTCTAAAAGTCAGTTAGTATTTGTATTTGTAATCCAGGCAGGCCAATTTCAAAATAATTTATCGTCTCTGCCACATAGAGAAGCAGCCCAAGAGGTTTTTCTTTCTCTTTTCCCAGCTGCAGTCTTCAAAAGTGAAAGTTTCCAAGGATAACAAAAGTCTTATCTGAGTCTGGGCTTCAAGCCAAGTTTCCTTTAAGAACAATAGTTTGTAGTGCTGTGGTTTGCCACTAGATGTCGTTGATGCTGTCTTCCAGCTTTTTAAATCCAAACTTATATTGCAAGCTTTTCAAGTCTCTTTTCTAAAAAAAGTCTCAAAAGCACTTTTAGTCCCCAAATTTCAAAGCTATATATCTGTATTGATTCAAAATTAATCTTGTAATTTTCTCTGTTTTCCCCCAAGCAATTAGTTTACTGCTTTTCTTTTCCTGTAGGAATGGGGCAGAAATTCCCCTTCCCTCTCTCATCGGGGAGGATTCTTTGCTTTGGGTGATTTTTTCCAGGAAAAAGTCTTAAAGTCATAAAGAGAGAATAAAGTCTCACCCAGTTCCATCCACGTTGGTCAAAAGTTGCTCGTTAGTACTTATTTTCTTCGGTTGTCAGCAGCTTCTGACTGGCTACACGAATGTAACTAGTCTTTCCCCCGCCAGTTTGGAGGACTTTCTCAGATCAAATGGAAGAGCTGCCACCCCTCTGCGATCAATGAGGGTCCCTTCCTTCTTCTTCACCTCTCTGGGGTAACTTTCAACCCTTTTTAGGGTCCCCAGTGTGGCAAAATTGAACGTGGAAGATGGAGGCCCATTTTCCTGTGCCCATCACGATGCGACGCCTAACCGGAAGCCTGCTAGTAACTCTTTAAGAGTTTTAAGAATCCTATATGGATGAGGTGATCTAATGATATACTTTTTTTAAAAAAAAGATAGTGGTAATAGAATAAGAAGATCTATAATTTTATAGATTGTTAACTGTAAAGAACAGATAACAAACTGTAGGAATAATTGAGAAACTTTCTCAATAGACAGAAGAAACTGGGTCATTTAAAAATCTGTTGGGATAAGTTCTTCTCTATTTGTTCATAAACAATCTTGACTTAATAGTCATTTAGCCATATTTGCAGAAGTTACTAAACAATTAAGGTCAATATAAACCAAAATTGTGATGGGATCCTGAAGGCTCTCTTCACACTGAGGTCAAGCAAATAGCAAATGCAATTACATTTAAATAAATATAAAGCAATATGCATTAGGACTAAATTCTCTAACTCCATTTTCACATCAATGGACTTTGAGCTCTCTGTATCAATTGAAAATGATCTTAAATTTATAGTGGAGTGTATAAAAGCTGTTGATTCTGTATGGCTGTAAAAAAGACAAAGTCTATATGATTGAATATAGGGGGGTTAAAAAATAAAACTATATTAATATTTGAAGTAGTCTGTACAGTTCTGGTCATCACACTTGAATAAAGATATAAGATAGCTGATTAGAGACTAGAACATTTTCCAGTGACAAGAGATTAAAAAGCTTGTGCTTCTTTAGTTTGGGGAAAAAAAGTTATTGAGTGAGATACGATTGAAGGGAGTAAACTCATGCATGACACAGAAAAAAGTTTTAAAATACTAAAATATTAAAATACTAGGACTAAGGACCACATAAGTAAGCTGATTGGAAGAAGACTGATTTTAAAATAACCAGCTCTTCATTCAATGTGTAATTAACTAGTGGAATTCATTACCACAGGATATAATGGTGATTACTGACTTATATGGTCTTGAAGATTCAATGTGACTTTTAGGATGGATAGCATTTCTCTTGGGAAGAATAGGGAAGAGAAGATGCTACTTTAGCTTCAGTGTATTATATCATAGAATTGTAAATGTTGTAAAAGGATAGCATAGCAGTTCACAGAATTATATAATCTGTTGCATTCCAAAATATGACAAAATCTTCAGGGAAGAATGCTCAAGATAAACTATTAAGGTCTCTTGCAGATCATTTAAATAATAATGTTATCATCCCAAGGTACTTAGCCTATGTCCCTTCCATACATGAGAACCAGAAATGCATAGTTGCATCATAAAATACAGAAGGAGACTAGCAGCTTGGCTGTATTTAATTTCTTCATTGTTTAGAAAGGATTTAATGTGTGATGAAAATTTCTCATATCTGCCATTGAGAAGGACAGCAGCAATGAGATGCTGTAAAAATACTATCATGAGTCACATTTGAAGGTGTCATTAAATTTGATGAAATATACAAGAAGGCTTTTTGAAGATAATGCAGAATGAAACAATACAATTAATAATTAAGTGTTACAAACTATTGAATTTTCAGCTATTTAATCTGTAAATCAAAATCTTTGACAAAGAAAGATTTTCAGAATCTAAACATTAAGAGGATGGGAATGATTATATCTATAACTAAATCCTTTCTTTATATATGTGTAAATATAGAATTAACTCTGTATAATGCAAATATAATAATTTAATATACTATAATGTAATGTAATCTTTTTAAATATATATAATTATGTTACTACTTTAAATATAATATATAAGTAAATAAAGAAGATCAGTCACAACCAAAATATATCTAAAATATTAAAATATTAATTGTTTCAATTCATCATTAAAAATTTATATTATAATACAATATTTAATATCTATTTTTAGTCAAAATTGACATATCTTGGTTGAGCTTTAAATTGAAAAGGAGTTGGTCAATATTCTTCAAATCTTTAGATACCAATAAATTAAAAAATTAGCACATGTCTATTATAGAATATGTTCTGTGGACTGGATAATAAAAAATATACTCATTACTCACTTAGGTCTCCAAGTATCTAAGAGCGATGACAAATAGTCTAATACTTTTAAAGGGAGTGGGCTAACATTTCTTTTTGAAGTAAATTACTTGTCTTGAAAAAAGAGAAAAACACATTCTTATTCATAAATCCTAAAATATATTCCTTTGCAATTTCAATAAGAAGTTGGAAACATATTACACAGAATTTTGTTTTGTTGGTGCATCGACTGAAGCAATTGAAGCAATTGTTACATTTCTCAATTCAATCTAAAATTTAGTATTATGAATCTTTCTTCTTCATCCTACTGCACAACATTTTGAATTGAAAATGTCAACAACTAAACTAATAATTTATATATATAAAAGAAGTACCAGTCTGTTAGTATGCTTAGTTATAATTGGTACAAAGGACAATTTATAATTGTGGGAATAAGAGCTATTAATTCTCTGCTATTATTGAAGGGAGTGGTTGACCTTCACTCCCTTTGGAGTGAAATGCCAGCATCCTTGTTCTAAAAGGAATAGTGGAGCAAAAATTATATTTGATTACATTTTAATTTAAATTAAAACAAATCAATTAAATGAACATGAATTGAATCCTTTTTCTTTTCTTTTACACTAATATTTGTAATACAGCAACAATTTCTGAATTTGCTGTAATGGCTGCATTGACGGTAAAGGGGATTCTAGGAAGCTACAATCTGTGTTAAAGAAATCATAAAGAAGTTATGGGAAATCAATATTTTTAATATATCTATCTATATCTATCTATCTATCTATCAATATATATCTATCAATATATATCTATCTATATCTATCAATATATATATATATATATATATATATATATATATATATATATATATATATATATATATATATATATAAATATATATATATATATATATATATATATATATATATATCAATATATATCAATATCTATCAATATCTATCAATATATATATATGTTTTCTGAGGTTTTCACGGTTGTTTGTATGTAGGTCTTTGGTAATTCGGGTTTTTTCCCGCGTAAAATTGGAAGTGTCTTGGCGACGTTTCGACGAAGTCTCATTCGTCATCTTCAGGCTGGTGTCTCTTCGGCATCGTGCTTCTAGGAGCAATGTGTGATCGCAGCTGTTTCTTCCTTTTAACTGCCAGTGGGGGTATGAACTGATTGGGTGGGAGTTTGGCTGTGTTCTGATTGTGTGGAGATGTGTTCTGATTGGTTAGGGGCTTGGCTGTGCTCTGATTGGATGGGGGGTTGGCTGTGCTCTGATTGGATGGGGGTGTGTTCTGTTTGGGTGGGGGCTTTGTTGTGCTCGGATTAGTCTGAGTTGCAGCGGGATTTGAGATGGAGAGCTGCATTGCTGTTATTTGGCTTCGTGTTTGTGGTCTTGCCATATCATCAAGGTGGGTGTCAGTTTGCTTCATGTATGGATTGGAGGGGTTTGAAATGGCTAATGATGCAGCTGTGGTCTGGTTTCTGGTTTGTGGTCGTGCCTCATCATCGGTGTGGGTTTGGGTTTGCTTTTTGCGTGGATGTGTGGTGGTGACATCCTGTGTGGTTTTCGTGAGTGTGGGTCTAGTGTCATTCTTTGTGTTAGGGACTCATTTGTCAATAAGGGTGGGTTTCCAAAAGGCTGGTAGGCGGGAGGTATCATCTCGTTTATTCATGCTGTGTGGGCATTTTTCTATCTCGATGGCTTCTCTGATTATTCTGTTGTTAAATCAGAGAAGCCATCGAGATTGAAAAACGCCCACACAGCATGAATAAACGAGATGATTTACCAAAGACCTATATATATATATATATATATATATATTCATCTTCATATTATCTGCCACAAGAGCTTTGATTTTGAATAATGCAAAATGGTGTGGATATTTTTTTTTTAAAAAAAAAATACAATTTGGTGAAATAAATACTATTCTGGAAATATAATGCAAGTATCAAGTTTGATACAGTTTTTCTATATTATTTTAGGTAAAATAATAAATAGCCACAGAAGATCTGGTAAACTGCATTTGAGAGGAAAAGAAATTGAGTTTATGCTGAAATATAGGAGTGTTGGCAAGATAGAAAAATGAAATCATGGCAAAAGAAGAAACACATTCAAATTTCAAGTTAGAAATGATAGAAAGGAAAAAAAGGAAAAGAATCTGAACATTCATTTTATTTTATTCTGCCAAGATAGAAATTGATGAGCATAAAATTAAAGTAACATTGAATTGTAAAATATTAGGGATTATTCTGTATTATTAATAGGGAAATGCAAACAACATTGGTTTATCAAGAAAAGAATCCATCTTTAAAACGCACTGTTTTCTAAAACTTTAAAACTTTTTTAGTTCCTTTCTTTTTAATTTTATCTATCAATATCCATTTATAGCTTGAAAAAAAACCTTTCCTAAAATTTTAAATTTGCAATATATTTCAAATATATTGAAATTTGGATTTATTAAAGATTGGTAATATATAGTACAATTACATAATAGTAAAATTGACTTTCAGTATTTTAACATGTAGCCATAGCAGCCAGAATATTAAAAGGAATTTCTATGAGACTACTTAGATCTTCCATGCAAAATTTATTAAAATATAATAAAGGAAAATCTTTCCAACTCTCAAACTGGCATTGTAAATCGTGTTGTTTTTTTTTCTTTGAAGGTGTTTTGAGTTGGAGTCTCATACAACATACAATTGCTATTTCGTAAAAAAAAAATCCCTTCAAACGTATGACTATCTAGACATAGCAGTGATTGTTAAAAAATATGCTATGGGAAAAGTGAAGCTTTTGTAATTAGGGAGGAAAATGGAGGCACAGTCTAAAACTCTTTAAGAAAACATTATTACAAAGCTGTTGGACAATATTTCTTGAAAATCACAGGAGGGAGGCTTTCCTTCTGGATCTAAAAATAGGGTCGTGGCATAGATTTGAATGTTTATCATGGTGCTCTTAGAGAGAAAAACATTATGAAATGGCCATGCAGAGTAGGATAGGCCACCAAGGAGCAAGGAACTGGTGGTTGAATATTCATGAACTGCAGTCTGACTGAAATTGGAAATTGCTCAGCTGCCTGAGTAGCTCTTATAGGGGCATTTGTGTGTTTCTTCCCTGTGGATTTGCTCATTGTTCTATCATTAAGTCCCTTTAAATAGAAAAGGTCCATGGAGAGAGAATTCTTGATAAACTAATTGAGCAAGCCAAACAGAATCCAAAGACAAGAGCAGCCAATACAATTAGCTCCTCAAAGAAACCGCACTTAAGTTCTAGGGTCGGCTTGAGAGAGGTTGCAGTTTTAAGTGGATCAGAACAGAGTCTATTTATTATCTGCAAAGTTCGTCAAAGTTTTATGATCAAGGTCTTGCTGAAAGCATGACAATTACAAGAGGAAATGTGAACAAAAAATGGATGTTTAGATGAAAATGATAACAGTTTAAATCAATTTATATATAATTATTTGTACTGTGTGAAAATACATTTGCATTTAAAAGCCCTAATTTTGAAGAGTAGGCAACAGTATGCAATGAATACATAATTGTGCTTCTTAAAACTCCCAGGTTTCTTTGCCTGACATTGTTTATAATTAAGAATTCTAAAAGAATATTAGAATGCTACAAAGACAATTGTAACCCTGTAGCATTGCATTTATTTCTCATAATTGGCATTCTTAGAAATTAAAAATCATATGTGACTTCTTTGTCACATATGCCTAAACTAGGCTCACATATCCAGAAAATGAGAAAGATAAGATAGGATCTTTCCGAGAAACAATGGAAAAAAGAAAGCCTTTTTAAGTGGAGCCCTGTACTGCTGGGAATGCATAGATGCAGAGATGATGTCTATATTGACATTGCATCATTTAAACGCATATTGTGCATTTTAAAAAAGTAGACCTAACTTGTCTTAGTCTCCACAACTGAATGTTAAACTGGACTGTAATCAGGCTCTATTCTAGACAGCACTCACTCACAGTCACCCTATGAGATGAGAGAAAGTGATTGGCCCCAATCATCCAGCTGGCTTTCATGCCTAAGGGAGGTCTAGAACTTACAGTCTCCTAGTTTCTAGGCCAGCAACGTAACCATCATATCAAACTGTCCTTGCAGACCAAATTGCAATAGTCCAGCCAAGATGACAAGGACATAGGTGGCCAAGATCCTGGTCCCTGAGTGACTACAAAGGGCATAACAAAAATAATTGCATGAAAATCATTCTGGCCATGGGCTTCATGTACTATTCAATATTAGCTATGAATCAAGGAGACATTTATAATCAGCTTTCAAATCCACAGCTTCTTCATTTTAGGATTCAGTTTAATCCTGCATTTGACTTCCAAACTTTAGCTCAGAATCTCTATTATTTCTCCTTCCCAGCCTCCTGAGATATAGCTATATAAGTGGGTATAATTAGTATAATCATGATATCTCACCATGTGCCAGTTGATATCTTCTTTTAGTAGTTCATATAGATGAAGGGCCAAACCCTATGTCTCCCATAATGGAGTTCCTAAGAGTTCAGTCTCTTCTTCTACCAATACTTAATGAAACTAAGTGCTCAGGAAAGCCAGGGAACATTGCAAGTAGTGTCCGCCTTTACCAATGGTCACAGTCCAGTTAAAATAATACTATGGTTAATGCAACTAAAGGCCTCTAAAAGCTCAAGTAGGACAAGGAGAATTTCCCTTATTTTAGTTCCACAAAATGTCATTGATACAGATAGCCAATGTGGTTTTTGACGATATCTAGGCCTGAATCCTGTCTGAAAGAGGTTCAGATAATCTGTTTCATCCAGTTTTTTATAGCTGTAGACCAACCACCTTTTCAACTCCTTTCACTTATTTTGTCTTTCTTTCCCTTCTTTTTTCAGGTTGGAGATTGGTTGATAATTCTTTAGAATAATGAGTCAAGAGCTAACTTCTTAAGGAGTCACAACAATGCCTGTTTCAAGATAGAAGCAATACTTCCTCAATTGAGATGAAAGATTAATGAGATTTGTTCTTATGCACTGCATCCTGCTAAAATCATCAATGAAACAACCATGCATATGTAGTGCTTTGGATAGCAATCTTTTCTTGGAGTTGCTGGCACATTTATGTTTGTGGCTGAGATTGTATAAATCAATGAGCCACTGAACTGAAAGTTACATATGCACCTAAATTATCCTCAGATCCTGAAGGACTTAGTGTCTTCAGATCATGAAATAATTCCGATATGTCGATCGTTCTATATGGAAAGGTTTGTAATGTGTTTCTATGTAGCTTCACATTTTAAATCATTGTTTGGTTCAATCATAATTTCATCTATTGGCCTGATTCATAAATAATGCTAAGTCATTAACAGTGATTAAGCTAAAACAAGGAAAAAAACAACAACAAAAACTATTATTATTATTATTATTAATAATAATAACGATGATGATGATGATGATGATGATGATGATAATAATAATAATATTAATAATAATAATATTAATAATAATAATAATAATAATAATAATAATAATAATAATAATAATAATAATAATAATAATAATAATAATAATAATAATAATAATAATAATAATAAAGTTGGAAGGGACCTGGGAGGTCATCTAGTCCAACCCCCTGTTCAGGCAGGAAACCCTATACCATTTCAGACAAATGGCTGTCCAGTCTCTTCTTCAAAACTTCCAGTGTTGGAGCATTCACAGCTTCTGGAGGCTGTTCCATTGATTAATTGTTCTAACTGTCAGAAAATTTCTCCTTAGTTCTAGGTTGCTTCTCTCTTTGGTTAGTTTCCATCCATTGCTTCTTGTCCTGCCTTCAGGTGCTTTGGAGAATAGCTTGACTCCCTCTTCTGTGTGGCAGCCCCTGAGATATTGGAACACTGCTATCATGTCACCCCTCATCCTTCTCTCCATTAAACTAGACATACCCAATTCCAGCAACCGTTCCTTATATGTTTTAGCCTCCAGTCTTTGTTGCTCTTCTCTGTACTCTTTCTAGAGTCTCAACATCTTTTTTACATCGTGGTGACCAAAACTGGATGCAGTAATCCAAGTGTGGCCTTACCAAGGCATTGTAAAGTGGTATTAACACTTCACGTGATCTTGATTCTATCCCTCTGTTAATGCAGCCTAGCACTGTGTTGGCTTTTTTGGCAGCTGCAGCACACTGCTGGCTCATATTTAAGTGATTGTCCACTAGGACTCCAAGATCCCTCTCACAGTTGCTACTATTGAGCAAGGTACCACCTGTGCATTTGGTTTTTCTTGCCTAAATGTAGAACCTTACTTTTTTCACCATTGAATTTCAATTTGTTACATAGCGCCCAACGTTCAAGTCTGTCAAGATCCTTCTGTATCTTAAGCCTATCTTCTGGTGCGTTGGCTACTCCTGCCAGCTTGGTGTCGTCTGCAAATTTGATGAGCTCACCATCTAACCAAATCATTGATGAAGATGTTGAAGAGCACATGGCCCAGAACAGAGCCCTGGAGCACCCCACTACACACTTCCCTCTATGTAGATGCAGTTCCTTTGAGGACTACACGCTGAGTACGGCCGGTCAGTCAGCTACGAATCTATCTGGTGGTGATGCTGTCTAACCCACATTTTTCTATCTTATCAAGTAGTAGGTTGTGGTCTACTTTATCAAATGCCTTACTGAAGTCCAAGTAAATTATATCCGCAGCATTCCTCTGGTCCACTAATTTTGTCACCTGGTCAAAGAATGCAATAAGTTTTGTCTGGCATGATCTGTTTTTAACTGACCTAATGTTGGCTTTTGGTAATGACTTTGTTTGCTTCTAGGTGTTCGCTGATTCGTTGCTTGATTATCTTTTCCAAGATCTTCCTAGGTATTGAGGTCAGGCTGATAAGTCTAGTTTCCATGATCCATTTTTTCCCCTTTTTTGAAGATGGAAACTACTTCATCTCTTTTCCAGTCCTCTGGTAGTTCCCCTGTGCTCCAGGATCTTTGAAAGAGATACTGTAGTTCAGTGGTTCTGAGATCACATCTGCCAGTTCCTTCAGAACCTTGGGGTGTAGTCCATCTGGTCCTGGTGATTTGAAATCATCTAGGGTGGACAGGTGCTCACTTACCATTTTCTTGTCTATCTTAACTTGTGTTTCTAATCTGTTTTTTACGATACTGTTTTTGATATTTGGACTGTTTTTTCCCTTTGTGTAAATACGGATGCAAAAAACGAGTTGAGTAGTTCTGCTTTCTCCCTGTTGCTTGTCACCTTCTTGCCCCTTTCTCCCACTAATGGACCAATCATTTCCTTAACTTTTTTCTTGTTTTTTACATGTTGAAAGAAGTTTTTTTTGTTATTTTTGACTTTTGTTGCAAGGCTTAGTTCATTTTGAGCCTTAGCTTTCCTCACTTCATCTTTGCAGGCTCGGGCTATTTGCTAATATTCTGCCTTAGTTATGTGCCCCTCTTTCCACTTTTTATACTTGTCCTTTTTGTCTTTCAATTTATCAGAGAGTTCTTAATGCAGGCTTGCTGGTTTCTTTTGAGAGCTGTTATTTTTTTCTTCGTTGGTATTGTGATGGGTTAATTTGATGTGCAAATCAAACCCAACCAATATGTTTCTATTATTATTATTATTATTTTTTAAAGCAATTAGATTTTTTACTACATTCCCATAAACATCACATATTTCTCAGTCCTGCTTATTTCTTTTTCGGATATTCCCTTACCTTGTCTATAGTTATTCTGATTTTTATATATGGCATGACTACACAATCTTTTTTACTTTTCATTGTTGTTTGTTTCTCTTTGCCATTCTTTGTCACCAATTCTTAATAGAGACTATTGACCAGGAACCAGACCATATGCTATATTTCAATATATGTTAACGCAGTAGCATGAACTGGCTTTTCAGATAGCAGTTCCACAAGGCTATGCATTAGGATAACTAATTTAATTTTTTTATATAAAAAGGTGTTTGTATAACATTCAAAATATCAGTTGAAAATCATAGTTTGATACTAAGTAAATTAATAGCACTGGAATTAACTAGTAGAACCTAGCAAGTAATTTAATGTAACCTGGTTCCCCCATATCAATGATTTTGCCCTATTAAATATACAATATTTTTACCTAGGATTATAACAATAAAATGAGTTATACATTGTCATAAATATACAAAATTCTACAATTTACAATTTACCCTAACCCTAACCGATGTTTATATGATATGCATCTTATACATATTCAGGAAATCTAGAGAAAGGCATACTATAATGGCAAAAACAAGAGCCTTCTTCAAATGTTAATTATTGGCAATTAGCCTGCATCAATTAGTTATGAAACCATAATTGCCTTCTCCAGAAAAACAAAATAAATTCTGTGTACTGATTAAAAAGGAAAAATAAATAAATGCAGCAATCTGCCAGCATTATCATTTTAGGTTTACATTGTTGTCTTTCTGTCTTAGTTACTGACAGACAGGCAAACAGCAGACAAGACAGAAATATGATAGATGATAGATAGATAATAGATGATATAGACAGATGATAGATCACTTAGCAATTTTAATAGTTTTGATATTTTATTCACTTTGTAACGTTATAATTTAATGTAATTTAATTAGTTTTCCATATTTAGATTTTTAAAATGTGCCATTACTTGTATTTATATTTTTCTAGATTGAATCATTTTATTTATTTGTACAAATCATATAGAACATGTCTTTGCATTTAAATCTGAATCTTGTCATTCTTGGATACGCATCCAATCAACCCTAGCTGTATGGAAGCCTGCTTTAGGATTGATGAAATCAGCTGTAATTATATCATTATGAGAAATGAGCCAAAGTCATAGTATTTAATCACTACCATGCCTTCAAGTTGTTTAAACTATGGATAAGGAATTAATCAGAACTGAGGCCAAGTGGAATATAGTCAAGATTTTCAGCCCAAATCATAGCCCAAAGAAAAATTACCCCATAATATTATGCTGATTCTGTTTATTTGACTTCCATCATCTTAAATATATACATGAATATGGCACAATTCATTTCTTTCATGTCATCAGTTCTATTAATAAAATATTATATTGTGACAGATTCACTGTAGTTCTCAAACACTATATAAGGATCTGCTATGTTCAGGGCAAGTGTCTCTTTCATTTCATACTGTTTCAGTTCCAATGACAAACAAATTATATTACTTGACAAATGAAATACTGGAGTAAAACTTAGTATTGATGGTACTGTGTACAAGTTTTTTTTTCCAATAAGCCAAATATTTAGGGTTGGTTTTTTTTTTTTTAAGAAAATGCATTCAGTGGCTAAAGTCTCTTTTTCTAGTACCCAAAGATTTTCATTCCATGTAAAACAAGTTTCAATATTATTACAAGACTGGTTCTGATTTTAACTTCATTGTTGCAAGGAGTGAGTGCGAATTCTGCATTCTCCCTGACTGCTTATATTAGCTGATCTGAATGTGTCCATTGAGTGGTGTTTGCTTTCTATGGGATTTAATGAAGCACAAAAACTAAGGTGTTTGCAGATTGCATCCTGCAAACAAAAAAAATAGAACATGCATAAATATTCTAAGGCAGAGGTCCCCAACCTTTTGGGTACCAGGAACCAGTTCCGTGGAGAGAGGTTTTTCTGTGGACCAGAGGATGCGTGGTTTTATGTGCTGGCTGCATCTCATGGATGGGGCTTTGCTTGTTTGTGCAGACCGGTTGCTGGCATGCTGCAGCTCGGTATTGGTCCACGGACCAGGGGTTGGGGACCCCTGTTCTAAGGTAAGTGCAAGATTCCTATATAAAACCCATGTCATTTTACTAATTTTATTCTATTATTCTAATTGAAAACAAATTATACATTTTAGATACAGTATAAGATGGAACGTTAATCATAATGTAACTATATATGTCATATAATTATAATGTATACAGAAAGAATTAACAGTGAAGTTTAAGGCCTTGACTGGATTACTAACCTTTAGCGAGCTACCCTATTGTAAAACTGAAATGCACTGAAAACTGAAATGTGCCATTTACTGTGTATATAAACTGTAGGAATGGCAATTAATTTTATGTGCCAGCTTATTGATATTTTTCTTTTTAAAAATACATTTATCTATGTGTATATGTCTGGGTTTGCATCCAAGTTGAATATGGAATAGTAAGTGAAATGAGAATTTTGACTGATATTTCACATGATAAAATGGCATAACCTATATGTATCTGTATGTGTGTGTATGCACATGTATGCACATATATGTATAAATATGTGTGTATATCAACATTAGCAACATTAGCATGTTTTCATAGGAAAGCAAAACAATACTTCTGAGATCAATTAGGCACATGAAATGAATGAAGGTTTAGACTTAGATTCATAATTCAGGATTTTGTTTTTATAGTAAATAGGGGAAATGGCATTCTACACACTGAAATAAGAAAATAAGATGGCAATGTTTCCTTATCTGAATTTAAGCTCCCTCTAAACCTTGGCTTGAAGTGAATCCCTCCTTTTTTTACTTCCTTTGTTGTTACAGTGTACTTCAAGATTCACTCCTGAAGTTCATATCTATGAAGGAACCAGAAATGAAAACATTTCCAAGGGTGAAATATTTTTTTTTATAACTTTATTACGGTCATAGACCAGCAATAGACATCACTTTTTACAATATATTAAGAAAAAAATAAAATAAAAATAGTACTGACATTAATAATAAATAATAACATCCCTGTTAAAAAAAATACATGTTCTCAAAATGTTAGGGTCACTCCCTAGTTTAAGTGGAAAGCCGATAAGTGTGTGAGTAAATGTAATGTTCCAAAAATTATTAGAGATATCTCCAAAAAATTGGCACAAGTTGACGGCTATAAATCTGTAACCAATTTTTTTCTTATGGACATTGCTGCAGCACAGTATTTTGCCACTGCATGCGTGATAGAAGGGTTTGAGTCCTGGAGGAGAAAACCTACATAAAAATTGTCTGCCCTCCCTGGCAATCTCTCTAATAAGGGAAGAATATATGCTGACCTATAAACTCGGTATAACTCACAGTACAATAAAACATGTGAGATGTCTTCGACTTCTCCTTTACCACATATACATACCCGTTCTGCTATTGGTGTTCTCTTATACCTGCCCTGGAGGAGTGCTGAGGGAAGAATGTTAAATCTGGCTCTGAAGAAAGCTATTCTTTGTTTTGGGAAGGTCAGATCATTCAGATATCTTGCTGGTTCTCAAACACCCTGTTTGATTCTATCCCTACTGTGGCGAGGCAACCTATTTAGTTCTTCTTGGAACTCCATGACCTTTATTCTATTGAATACTATTTGCTTTGCTTGATCAAAGCCTAGGGACATTAGGAATACTGAAGAGAGCCCATAAGAGCCCAGTTTATGATCTATCGCCTGCTTCCAGGGGGAGGGGAAGTTGTCAGTCAGCACTAACGGGGACAGTCCCTCTGGAAAGAAATGCATTTTAAGCCAGTGAATGATCATCATCTTCCAGGCTCTTACCTGATTTTGGGGCATGCCTGTCTCAATTCTTAATTGGACATTTGGGGTTCCTTTGGGTGCAGCTAAGATGGCTCGCAGGAATTTGGTTTGTATGGTTTCAAGCAAGTTTTTCTTTGCAAGGATTCCTGTTTGTGCCCCATATAGAATTTGCGTCAATGTTTTGGCCTCGAAAAGTTTTAAGGCAGCAGGTACCAATTGACCTCCGCCTGTGTAAAAGTAATGCCTGATTGCATTCAAGGACCTATTGGCTGCTTGCAATGCATGATCCAGGTGTGCCCTCCATGTCCCCTGCGAGTGGAAAACCATCCCAAGGTATCTAAATGTTCTATCCTGTTCCAAACAGTGTCCTTCTATTTTCCAGGAGTATTGGCTGTGTCTTTTAGCAAAAACTAAAATTTTTGATTTATCAAAGTTAAGGACCAACTTGTTCTGTCTGCAGTAGCCAAGTGTTGCCCTAATTGCTCTCTTCAGTCCTACAGGAGTTTGAAAAATAATGACCGCATCATCGGCATATAGAAGGATCGAGATTTTGCGATGTGCTAGGTTGGGCGGATGCAGATCAGGGTTCTGTAAGAGATCGATCAGGGGGTTGATATAGAAGTTAAAAAGGGAGGGGGACAGGATGCATCCCTGCTGTACCCCTTTTTGTACCCTTACTGAGCCAGTTAAGGTCCCTTGAGGATTACACCTCACTTTCAAGGTGGAATTGGCATACAATTTTTCTTTGAGGAAAAGGAGGCGTTTATCGATAGTAGTGCCTTCTAATTTATCCCATAGGGAGTTTCTAGATATTGAGTTGAAGGCCTGCTTAAAATCAAGGAAGGCCACAAAAAGAGAGGATTTTTTTTTTATATATGTATTTTTGTACTAGATGGTGAAGTACCAAGATATGATCCACTGTTGATCTTCCTTCTCTAAAACCGGCTTGTTCATCTTTAATTATCCCGCCCGAAATTAGCCAATCCTGAAGTTTATAGTTTAGGTGTTTGGCATACATTTTACTAATAACACTCAAAAGACTAATGGGTCTATAATTGCCTGGGTCATTTCTACTACCTTTTTTATAGATTGGTATGATAATTGCTAATCCCCAATCTTTTGGCATATGGCCCATTCTATCTATATATGTAAACAGAGATGCTAAAAGTGGAGCCCACCAACTGGGATTATTTTTTATTATTTCTGGCAGGACATTGTCAGCACTCAACTCATATTCTTGCAAACCCTTGCCCCCTGGGGGAAAAGTAAGAGGCTCAATTATAGGGGAAACCAAATCAATAAGCGGTTCAGCCGTATTGATTGTGACCAATAAGGATTTCTTTAGGTTTTCTAACTTGAATAGTATGTTATCTTGTTCACTCCTTGGGAGAGCGCCAAAAGCATTAATAAGCCCTGTTTCTGTGCTATTAAGTACATCTTCTCCGAACGGGGCTGACTTACTCCCTTTTTCTCCCTCTCCCTTTCTCAGGGTTGAGAATGCAGAAGAGATGACAACCTTGGAAGCTCGCATGTTAACAATTAAGGGTTTAAGCCTTTCCTCGCAGAAAACTCTGATCGGAGAGATTTGAAAGGAGGCTAGATAAGCTTTCAAATAGCATCAGCAGTATGGTGGGCTGTTTAAAGGAGAGAAATATCCGCTTCCAATTTGGGGCCTCAGGGAGCCACTCCGCAGTATGTAGATCAATCTGCCCCCAGTGTCAGTGAAGAAGCTGGCTTAGGGAATTTAGTATACTGTAGCACTCTTGGAATTCCAGCGACCATGATTAAGCCTATTCATGTGGATTCTCAGCACAACCTGATGTGTTTGTAGTGAGCGATATGATTGATGTGCTTGGTGTGATTGTAGGTGGGGTGCTTTATTGTCTTCCCATGAAACTTCTCTATTAATACCTCCTCCTCTTGTTGCCTTAGCAGTAGAAGAACTGTTTTTCTGAGTGGGCTGCCACTTTACAGCAGGCTCTCTGTCTGTTTCCCAGGGTCTGTGCTCATTTTCAGTGGGGGCGCCTATAGCCCAATGCTATGCCTGGAGCAGAACAGCTATATCTTTTTTCAATGTCTCTACATCATGTTGAATGGTTATTAGTTGTTCAAATATTGAGACTACCGTTTGCGCTGTGAGAAGACATTGCTTTGCCATGAACTCTGTTGTATTCTCCCACGGTAAGCTCTCCCCACTCTGAGTTAGATTGTTGTTGTTAATCTTTTTAGTCTTTATCTTAGTCTCCATGCCGGCTGTAGCTAGACTCGTTGTTTGTGAAAATAGCTGGCTGTCATTTTGCTCCCCTCCCCCCAGATCGGGAAGGTCCAGTATCTGCTGTTTTATCAGATCTCTTTGCAGGTCCCGTTCTAATCTCTCCAGCTTGTTGGGAATGAAGGGGAGGGATAGTTTTACTTACAAGTCTCTTGCCAGCAAAGTGCTCCTCAATTTTTGGTTGTTTTGCATTCTTCACTGGTAGGAGATATCCCGGGCTGGTGCCTTGGTGCTTCTTTCTTTTACCCATGCCTCTGTCCTCCTCCGGTGGCTTCTGTTTCCAATATATACTGGCCTCTCCAGGTTTAAAACAGGTTTAAAATGCAATGTTAAAAGGGGTTAAAAAGATAAAAAGATAAAAAGTTAAAAGTTAAAAAGTTAAAATAAAAATAAAATAAAATAAAAGCAGGGTGAAATATTATGGGTTCTTCATACCTGCCATCAAATATTACGTTAGTTGGAATAGTATAAGTAGAATGTTTCATTTGCTACCCTCAATCTTGTTTAGTTTCTAGGCTTCTGGATAGCTTTTTGAAAATGCTATTTCTATCTTATCCTAGCCATCAAGCTACCAACCTGCCTGGTATTCATGAAATATTAATTCCTTGTAAATCTAGAATAAATTAAGTTCTTGAATGTGCATACATAGGCTGAACTTTTATTTCTGATTTTATGTTACTGTAAGCAGAGAAAGATATCACTGAAACCTATCTCAGTTAACAAATTCATCTAGCAAGTACCCATTCTAACTCCATAACGGTCAATTGTAATCTTCTGAGTTGCATGTTCCTGGAATCCAGCTGTGGTTTCCTTTTAAGAGAAGATTAAGTTCAGCATAAGGTTAGGGAAAGGAAATTTCTATATAGGCAAATCTAAGATCTGACAAATATAACACACTACTAAAGCTTCAAATGTTTTAGGAACTTATAATGAAGCAAGTATTATTAATACTTTAGTATTTTTATTATGCTTGTAGTCTCTGCTATAACACACAAACTATTCCTGAGTTTGAAAGCCAATTATTACAGGAAATCTCTTTTCAGCTAATTCATGATAGGCAAATCTACTTAGTGTTAAGGGCTTAATAGATTTCTAGCTGCAAGCCATAATTATAACTATTATTTGTATAAATTCCTCTTATCTAATCTGTTGTACATTCCTGCTTGTAAACATAATATTGATATTACACCGAAAGTCCAGATTTATCTAATAATATTCTACAATACTATAGGATTCTAATATTCTACAATCCACATTCACAGCCAATAAAAAAGACTGCTAGATAAAACTGTAGTATACAAAAAGCTTTGAACTGCTTCATAACTTTACTTGTAAATTCTCCAAGTTACAGGTATAAATCAGCAAACATACTCAGTAGCCTTTTTCCATATGTGTATTTAATGCATACTGTTCAAAGTCATCTTCAGATTTGTTAAGTCTAACATAACAAGAATATAATAAATCAGTATTTAAATGCTGTTTGACATGTTCAGAATAGGACAAGAACAACAAAACATGCCATACTGTTACAATGTAAATATTTGCCAGGTCTTTTAGTGTTTAGTTTTGTCTTAATACTGGTATTTCAGCATACGCCATAATTTTATCTTTCAATTCTTCTTGTTAGATGGGTCAGTTCATAAATCATTTCTGTGCTGATCTGTACTAATTCTTCAAAATTATCATTTATGTAATTCATATCAGCTGTTTTCTCTTTATTTGTGATTGTGGTTGAGTTTCTTCTACTATTCCACTAATATTTTAGGGTCTTCCATGTTCACATTTTTTTTTCTGAATCTTTTCTAGTTCCACATTCCTGAATGTTTTATTTCTGGTAATAAATCTATTTCGATCAGCTAACCAGTTTTTCAGTGATACTTGAGTCTGGATCAATTCCTTTTCACAGTTCAAACATTCACCTTAATTAGCTATGCTCTGTTACTTCCAATTTATAATAGAAGGCCATAATAATACAGTTTTTAAATACAGTATACTTTTGACTTAGCTGTGGTTTTTGTTCTTCCAGTAAGCCTGCAAGGCTATGCTGCAGAGTTTCTGAGTCCTGTTGCCCACTTGTCAATAGATGCCCGGGAACTCTAATGTCTGAAACAGTCCTTGTTGATTCAATCAATGACTGATTGATAATTCTTTTTCTATTTTTCTCAACATAGTAAATGGGTTGATGGATACATTTAGTCTGACTCTTCTAATGAGAACTTTCTAATGAGAACTTTTTGGCATGGGTGACTTTCTGGTAGAAAACACTACCACCAGCATAGCTCTCAACTTCATCAGAGCATCACAAGTCCCTCACCCATAACATTATTATGATTATTATAATTTAAAAGAGCTGATTTCAAGTAGTGTTTATTTAGTATATTTTATCTGTTACTATTTCGATCTTGATTTGATCAACAAATCAGCCATGAATGTAATCATTCGGTAAAAAAGCTATTTTTACTGCATAGTCCTTAATGCATGAGTGGCCATCCTTCCAATGTACCTAACCTCTGAAATTTTCAAGTTTTCAAAGAAATTCACTTTACACACTGTACTGGAGGTTTACAGTTCAAGAGCCACATTACCTTTGTGTAGCACATTGATTTTTTTTATTTCAAAGGGGGCCAGGAATCATTTAACAGTAGGTAAAAATGCTTTCATAATTTAATATACCCTACATTCAATAAATGGTCTAAATTTTTTTGTATCCACGAACACTTCTTGAATACTGGTTCTGCACAATGAGACACATTAGTAAAATGGATTTCTTACTGAATGGAGCATTATATTGTATCCATTTTGATATGGTTCAGGAGTAAGAGAAAGGGAAAAGGAAGTATACTTCTTTCAGCTTCTTCAGAATAGAATTGTATTTCTTGTTTGCAATTTCTTGTTTCTAGATGAAGAAAACTTCTGTAAAAGAAATATCTGACATAGAGAAAGTAATTTTCATTGCTGTATTTTTAAGTGTATAAAGATGGTAATACATTATTGAACAGGTTTTTTTTTCCATTCAAAATCTTAATGTTATAGCCCAGACAATGATCATGAGCCCTGATTTTGGGAAATTTGGAAAGTTAAAGGCATAGAAATAAAATATAATCTATTTTACTTCAGCATGAGGTTTACTGTTACAACATCTATATTATCAGTATAAATTATGAGCATGTAAGAAAAACTGGAATAAGTGCAGCTGAAAGTTGAAGAGACTGAAGGCATCTCTTTCAAGTGTGATAGATGTTTAGCACCGAGATATTCTACCTCTCCACTGCACTGCACTGCTAAATTTGGCAATGGGAAATGCAGCAGGAAAAGGCAGTCTAGAGAAAAGCTATGCTTGCTGAGAACCAAGAGACCATGCAGCCTGGATTCACCTCAGCTAACAGAATAAATCCATATAGCCATCATAAAAGGCACTCAAGTGTATTCTGTTCCATTTTACAGTTAAGTTGAGATGAGCATATATTTCCTTCTAGCTAGGGAAAGAACCTGGCTAGGTTGACTTAAAGTTTTTGCATCTTTTATAATATAAAAAAATATATCGGCTTTCTATATAATACTGTGCCCATATAGATATTAAATGTATTAAATATAGTGATGTCACCTGAAATTTTATAGGATTGATCAACTGCTAGTTGGGTCAAATGAGTTAAAATTTGGAGAAGACAAGAAGGGTGATATTTGGGATGGGAAGAAGTCATTTGGGAACTTAGTAAGACAGTACAAGCTATTCAAGTATATTTGCTCATCCCATTTTTGTTTATTTTCCACACTAAAAGACATTCCAAGTGAATCTATAAATTATTTATTTATACATAACTACAATATTGGAATGCATGATTTCTGGTGACACTATTTTATATCAAACACAAAATTTGTAGGGCTTCAGAACCATATGAAATAGCTGTTGTTTAGACCTAGAATTACTTTTATGATGTTCGTTATCTGTGTTGCTTTCCTTCATTTTCTGCTTTCCTCATAATAAAATTACACACAACCAAATAATAAGCCACAAATATCTGCAACTGAATTTATCTTCCATGGAAAAGATTCTGTATTTGTTCATGCATTTGTTTATTGACACTAAATCACATTATATTATCAAATCTTTTTTGGGAGGGCAGGTTCAGGGCCAAAGAGAGAGATTTTTAACCTCTGATGGAAATAACTGTCAGTGTTAATTATATGTTTGTAAGTTGATGCAGGAATTTTAAGAGTAGCAATATGGACAGTGTTTCCATTTCCATCATGTTAAATTTTATAATCATTAAGAAAAAATGTTATAAAGGGAAAAAAGTCACAATCTGTGTGCTTGTTATTTCTATAATATACTAATGACAAGGTTATTTCAAAACATTTCAAGTCATTTTGAAAGGCAATAGAAAAGAGAAAACAACCATTTAAAATATCTTTCAAAAATAAATCCATTGCAGTAGTTAAATACAGTGAAATGCATCAAAATAAGAATTAATTATGTGGCACAATCTCCCATACACATTAGTTCTTTAGGAACCTGAATGTATTTTATCAGGATCATGGCAGAAGTCACACACAAGTAGATTATACCCCTTATGCTAGCCAGTGAGTTTGGTCTGCTTTGGTCCGCTTCTCGTATCCATCTTAGCTTCTATTTTTGTAAACATAAGTGTGAAATAGCAGTAAGGAACATCATAAAAATATATTATTAGGATGCAAGAGAAACAAGGAAAAAAACAGATAGAGCACTCACTGTGCATTTCTTACATTAATTTTAGATTATGTATTTATAAATCAATGTATTTCTTAAATTAGCTTTGCTTAATCTAACAGTGAAATATTAAACTTGTAACAAAAATTACCCATCAAGTTTTGTATATTACAAATGTTCATAACTATGAACCCTATATTAAACCTTATTGATTCAGGAGAAAAAGTGCATATGGAAAAGAGAATCCTCAAATCATATACCACCATGTATTTTTGGAACATACTTCAGGCAGAATTTTTATTTTAGATTACAGCATGTCCAATGCACACTCATAGAAAAGGGCTATGGCCATCTTTCAACAATCCAACACAACTGGGACAAATTCCCAGTAAATTGAGCAACATGGAAAGGATCGGAGACTGGTAGTATTGCTTCCAATTAACAAATTGTACTGAAATTTGCAGTTTGTGAAAATTTGTAACTTTTAATAAAATTTCTTTGTTGTAAACAGACTTTTTGCCACCATAGACTAACATGGTTTTCTCCTATAAAAGAAATGGTGTGTCATTTCCAGACATTATACATTGTGCACAACAGTCTTTCTGGCTTCACAGGAATTTCCCATAATACGCTGTACCATGGTAATCTAGCCAGATCAGCAAAGATTCAGTTACAAAATTATGCAGTTGTAAATTCAGCTGACAAATGATACTGTATATAAACTTAGATACAATCCAAGTGTAAAGGTTCTAGAATTCCTAACAGTTTTCAGAGGAAGATAGCAATCATAACTTCAAGCATGATTTAAAACTTGGGCTCATATTCAGGCAGCATCTTAATTATAAGAAGCTCTCAGCTTCCACTTACACACAAATGTCACAAATCAACTAATTTTCAGCTCTTGAGTAGCCCTGTCTGATACTTCATATAGCCAAGTATTCTCCACCTTTATAACTTTTGACTCTTTACATAGAAGTAATGACATTTCTATGAAATGGGTGGAGTTCAAGGACCAGAAATAGTGGAACATAATGATTTACTCTTATTGTTAGGTCTCTTTCTGACTTGTAATTGCCTAGTCTTGACCCTTTTCTTCCTTTTAATATAATGGTGAATGTGCAGTTAAAGGTATCACACATAACTTAGTTTCCCTGTACTTCAAATTGAATGGTCTTATCAAAATCAAGTAACATGGATCAGTTTAAGCTTTTTTTTTTAATACTAACCCATGCCTTTTAGCAATTTATTTCTGTAATTTAGATCCAAGGTTTATGTCTGAAATGTTTTGCATGGCTTTTCCTGAACATAATAGCACTCTTTTCACAAGAACCTTTTGATAATGCTAAAATGCTCAGAATTAAACTTAGCTAATACCTTTTTGAACAATTCTTCACATTTTTTTCCAGTGATTATGTTTTTGTACAGTTGATTTGCACAATTTCAAAGTACTTGACAACAATATTTATTTAAAGGCTGAAAAATAAAATATAATAAAAATATAAAAGACAAATTCTTCAAATTAATTATTAAAATACAAAATGATTCAAATTAAAAAGTTATTACATATATTTACACACAATCTTGAAATGTAGGGTGAAGAGTACCACACTTTGAAAGCTCTTATTTGTTTCATATTGGTAATTGGTAATTTGGCAATATATTTGGCTTTATAGGATTATAACTAGCAGCTTGCTGTGATTTATGAGAAGAATATTATTTATGCCCCAACATTAAGCCACAACATTTATAATTTTATATAATATGCAGAAAATTAAAGATTGTACAAAACATTTAAGATATTTTGTATTACATCTAAACTGGGGTGGGGTGAGTGAAAAATTTTTTTCAGTTAAAATAACTCAAATGTTTTGAAATTTCTTCTTTGTTCTTTTGAAAGTAAGAGCTTTTCAGTTTTGCCTGTTCACTGATTGGTTTGGTTTTCCCCTGTACTCTTACAAAATCTTCCTATGATTAAGGAAAAAAAATATTTGTATTACTAACACCAACCAGAGCTTTGAGCAGAGCTTAGCAGAGTACTTGTGATGGGATCAACTATACAAGTTTGAATGGATTATTTTTAACTCAAAGTATGCAGGTAGCTACATTCAGTTAATGCTGAATTCTGGAATTCACTGATATGTCTGGAATTGCAATTTTCATACTTCCCATACAGTGATTCCAAATCCCTTGAAAGCTAAATAAGCTCATTGTAATAAAACTTCATGCTTGCTTGGTCATACTTATTTAAACCCATTAAGTTTGGATTGAAATAATTGTTCCTTTTGCCATCTCCCTTTGTTTGTGTTCCTGTCAGATCTCTTTGTAAATACATAAAATGTCTGATAAAGGTGTTTCATGTTATTTTCTTAGTAAATTTGGTCCTATATTGCTGACTTTTCCAGAAGTTGTTCCAAGTTCATGCTATGGTTACAGGAGTACTGTTACAGATTGTTGTCCACTTTTATAATTCTTGTAAAAATTAATTATAAAATAACTAATTTCTATAGTGCTACATTGCTGAAAATGCACAAAGGAGCACATTTGCCATCCTTAAATTCCTTAAAAGAAGACGTAGCCATTATATATATGAAACACACAAATTATTCAAAGGTGCCTTTCCAATTTTGCACTTCTAGAATTAATACAATCCAAATTTCTAAGATCAGCTCTTCAAGTCCAAAACTGTGTCTAATGCCAACCTGACACTAGAAACAGACTTCATGATAATGGATGTTAGAGTGTGCATCATTGTAATCACCTTTTGCCTCAGGCCACTCCTTTTTCCCCTTGGCCCATTAACTAGGAACATTTTCTATCCACATGTAAACAGGGAGTGGCAACTATAATCTTATTCCTCCATTTCTCTTCAGGACTTTTATTCAGCATTGGATAATATTAGGACAAATTGCTCATAAAGCAGTATGAAGCAAATATAGAGCACCAATTAGTTCTAGTCAGGATTCCAACCTTTATTGTGAGTGAATCCAACAAAGAAAACAAAGACATCAAGTAATTGTGTATATTTTATATATTCAACTAATTCTATATATTTGTATTTTTAGATTTTGAGTCTCACTGGAGTGTAAGGTTAATATTAGGGTGCAGAACACTTCTGCATGCTATTGAGCAGTCAGAAAACATTTTTACCTGCCCAATCAGCAAAACACAGAACATAGAATATAGAACATTGTATAATAGAGTTGGAAGGGACTTTGGAAATCATCTAGGTCAGTGGTTCTTAACCTTTTTGAACGAATCGCCCCCTTGAGCCAATGAGGAAGTTGTCATCGCCCCCCTCCCCCAACATAACCTCTCAATCACAACATAGGAAATAATTCTTCAATTTATGCAAACACTTTTTTTGTTTTCTTTAAAATTGTCATCAGGACATATCGATGCAAATAATTTATTTCCAGTCTTTTTCCCATATCTCAACTGTGTGAAAAATTTTGGTGCCACCGTCACTTTATTCCCAAACTTCGTGAACATGTATTTCATTATTATCTTATTTATTCAAGACACTTAAATGTAATGACCACTGAAAACAAAATTCAATTGCAAGAAAGTGAAATGCCCGAAAAGAAAAACTAAGAATTTCAAGACGAAAACTCTGAAACTAAATTAAGATTCGAGGAAAGTGTATATAGTCACGCACACTGTAAAAAGGATTAAAAAGACACAAAGAAAATATAATGTCATAGGGGACAGCCACTCAGCATGCGATGTTTCGAAAGAAGCGCTCCCCCCTCCATCACTGCCCATTCTGGCCAATGGCGCGCCACTGTATGGGTAGAGGCTGCTGCGCAACACGCATGAAGATAAGCGATGCGTATTCACATATGTACAGCGTTCTGTACTGAAACTAGCTGGAGGAACATTTGAAAACACAATTCAATCCACTAATAGCAAGCGATCTGATGTTTTTGTATGACAGATATACAGCGATTCACTGTACGAAAAAGTCTCAAAAGTGTCCCCAAAACTTCTCGCTCCAACCCCCTCCCCATATCGCCCCCTTTTCGTTCCTTCGCCCCCACATCGCCCCTTTTCGTTCCATCGCCCCCCTGAAAAATGAAATCGCCCCCTGGGGGGCGATATCGCCCAGGTTAAGAACCACTGATCTAGGTCAACCCCCTGCTCTAGCAGGAGAGTCTATACCATTTTAAATAAAAGGGTCTCTTGAAAGCCTCCAGTGATGAGGCACCCACAACTTTGAAGGCAAGCCATTCCACGGGTTGATTGTTTTCACATATCTTAGCAGACAACATGCAGACTCTGACACAATTGTGCCAAAAGTAAAGGACATCTAATTACCTCCATTAACCCATCTGAGTTAAAGAAATTGGAAAGCCAACATCAGTTAAAACAAATGGAACTATTAAAGGAGAATGATTTAAAATACTGGAGGTGCTCATGACATGTGAATGTGACAGTGGATTGACATCCAATAGTGTCTTATGAAAATCACACTGTAAGACAATTTTATCACTAAGCCATAAAACAAGACTAGTATCTTCAGACATCTAATAAGACAGCTTCTTTTCTATTGAACATTATTACCGTTTGACAGTAGTCAATATTTAGAAAGTTAATTCCATGATCATCATATGTCTGAATGATATAGCTATTCTTTGTTCCTCACTGGTAAACTGTGCATTTCATTTTCTCTTAAGTTTGCTTCCAATTTGTGTCAAACAGCTGATTATACAGACTTTCAGTAGTGCCCTCAAAACTACCCCAACATACTGTAGGTAATCTAAAATGAAAGAATAGTGTATTTGTTATAATTCACGTTGCTTGTGTAATATGTAAATGAATATCACTATGTAAGTTTCACCAAGGATTTTAATCATTTTTTTTTCAAGGATAGCCTCACATAAAATTTAGAATATATCAGTATGAGCTGAATGATGATTTGGATTCTCTTACTGCATTTTTGCTGTGCTGTGTTATATTTTTGCCACCTTTATTTTAATGATTTCTCTGGAAGGAAGAAGCCAATGTATCCACCCTGAACCTTGTTTTAAAACCTAATTTGGTTTCTATAACTGCTGTCTTTTCTCTCTAAAAAAATGGGACCCATTATCAACCAATTCTTTATTTTTCTGACATACCCTTTTTACATATCTCACACTTCTTAAGGTGCTAGTTCTGCTGAGAGAGAATTTTGCAGGATTCTTGTTCAAAAGAATGCTAATAGGACAATTCTAGGACATGACGGTATCTTTCTTTAAAATTAAATATATTCTTCTGGAAAAGAAAAATGCTAACATAATATATATTTTGATGACTGAGTAGAATTAATAGCAAAGAAGATAATAAATCATAAACTTTCAAAATATGAAAAAATGCAAAAACTTCAGCTTGTCATAGCCTGAATAAAAGATCGTATTTGTAATAGGCAGAAAGTAGATCTTGAATTGATATTAAATCTCTAGGTATCTTAACTAATGGACTTCCATTCCCCATATAAACTAATTATTCAGTACATAAAAAACAAATAACTTTTGGTAATCAGTAGGATTTGTGTCCGTAACAGAAGAGAAGAATAAACAAAACAATGTTGTCATCCCATATGTTGCAGGAATATCTGAAAAGCTCAGGAGGATCTTCAGCCAACACAATATACGTGCATACTTTAAACCCAAGAATACACTAAGGCAGAAGCTTTTCCACCCCAAGGCTAAAACACCCAGACACAAACTAAGTAACATGGTAGATACAGCACAATGCAGTGAGACATGTGCAGATCTGTACATTGGGAAACAAAACAACCACTTCATAAATGCATGGCACAACATAGAAAAACAAATCCCTCAGGACAAGATTCAGCAGTCCATCTGCATTTAAAAGACAAAGTCACTCTTTTAAAGACAGCAAACTCCCCATTTTGGACAGAGAGGACCGCTGGTTTGAAAGAGGGGTCAAAGAAGCCATCTATGTCAAAATTGAATAGTTGTCTCTCAATAGAGGGGGAGGGATACAACATCATCTATCTCCAGTCTACAACACAGTCCTTTCAGCAGTTCCAAAAGGGTCCACACCCATTTGCACCAGTCAGATGACCTTGAGGACACAGCTAAACCTCCAAGTGGCCTCAATGATTCTCTAAAATAATACAAATGACCAGCTTTCTGCAAGGAATATAAATCCTTTCATTTCCCCACCATCCAGTCAGAGCTGAAGAAGTTTCCTGGATGAGAAACGAAATGTCTTCAAAGAAAAACAAGAAAGTCCAGTTGCCTCTTGAAAAAGCACTTTTGGGTTAAGGAGGATAATGTTAAAATATGTTATAATATTTTTCCAGATTTTAAATTAAACTTTTTTTTTGCATTAAAACTTTATGAAATGTCCAGAACAATATTTTTTTTCTCACATCACATTCAATAAATAGTAAACCTAATGATAAAATTTCTGGATTATGCAGAATCTGTTTGTGAAGAAAATGGTTCTGAAGAATCCGTGTAGAAAAGAACCCTACTGTGCACCTATTAACCTTGATCCATAAAAAGAAAAGATTTAAAGGAAGTAAATTGTGTAATACTATTTCACTTAAAATATGGTTGTGAACCACATCTATCTATCTATCTATCTATCTATCTATCTATCTATCTATCTATCTATCTATCTATCTATCTATCTATCTATCTATCTATCTATCTATCTATCTATCTATCTATCTATCTATCTATCTATCTATCTATACACACACAGTGTATGTATGTATGTAAATATGTATGTATGTATAATAAACAATCCTGAACTTCAGAATAACCTTAAAATAAATGCCTTTTGTGTTTCAAATTCCATTCTGAGGCAGAAATGTCCAGACTGAAGGTGAGATCACTTCTGGCTTACTCTAGAATGGCTTGTTATAGTCCACATTGTGGTGATGGAATTGAGCATATTGAGATTAGAACATTTCACCTTCAGACCTTTTGGCCTTCATCACTTAAAAAGAACTGCGTGGTATTTGCATGTTTGGCAATACCCCATATATAGGAGTGCTGGAGTCTGTGCAGCCCAATGTGTAGCTCTATTAATCTTACACATTAAAAAGTATTTGATTTAAAGTGACTGTTTGAACATAACTATTGCATTTCTGTATAAATTGACACAAAATCCTCCCATTCTTTAAATCTTTGTATCTTCACAGCTCAAGCTGCGTACAAAAATTGCCTGAACAATTAATTTAAAGATATAAATACATGCTGAGAGGACTTTCAAAAAGCACTCAGAATATACAATAGTTCCTGAAAAGATTGCATTGAAAAAATAAATAACAGGATGCTCTTAATAGAGTGTATCATACAGAAAAGATTCTGAAGTGGAAGTTTTTGAGGTAACAGTTTCTGACATTGTTCTTTAGAAGACTGAGGATTAAAAGAAATCATTTTTGGGCTCATGCAGTGAAAAGAAAAGGCCACCCTCAAATATCCAATAAGATATAAATGTTAGAAAAATAAATGGCCTGAAGGCTTTTATAGAAAAACACTGGCACTCACAAGAAAAACTAGCCTCTGGCTGAAAGAGATACTAACACAGTTTTCAGTGATAAAATAGAAGCAAAAGAGTTTCTAGCTATCTTAAGAAAAGCACAGTATTATCTATGACTTGGCTCAGCTTGAAAGCACAGGGAAGCAATGCCTCCACGCTGTGGTTAACCTCACTGTCTGCAAATACAGAGCTTGAATGTATAAAAAGGCACAGGAGGCCAATATGATCAGCTTAAAGCTCTGAAAAGCTTGGTGGGCACAATTTGAGCTTTTTTTATATAGACATTATGAGTGTTCTTAAGGATAGATTTTTTACATTTCAAATAGGTAGAAAAAAAACCAGGTGCAGAGGGACAAGATCAGAAGCAGCTGATCAGGAAGTAGAATTTGAGAGGAGGTTCTTGATGTCCTGGTAGACCACTGATTAAGCATGAGCCTGCATTTGCCACAAAAGATATGAGCTATGCCAGAGGTTCAACTGTACTGGACAGGTCTCATCAGAGCAGCTAGACAAAGAGTGCCTCTTCCTTAAACAATACGGTGAGATGTTTACAGAATTTACACAAACCATACCAGATCAGTCATTGTGCAGGTCAATAAGTGTAATGCTATGTGTTGCACTTCCTAGATACTGAGTGAAAAATCAGCTACAGAACTCATGACCCATTTGAAGTTGTGAGATACTGAAATCAATAAAAACAACAGTAACTTGTTTAAAAGATAATTAAGTTACTATGTTGTAATTTTTTTTTCATGTTGGATGACACACATATATTTTCAGGAAACTGATTTAAACTTCTGTTGATCATGTGTACATCTCTTAATAATTCACCACAAGCTAATATTAAGTTCAAAACAGAGATCTTTTTCACTAAATTGTTGCTTGAATTGCAGCAGCAAGCAAAGTTTACCAATACTTTCATAAGTGTATAAGAGAGAGACTTTATAAATGATAGCTGTCCCTGGCCAGGTGTATGGAATCAGGCACGAGTGATGTTATGATTAAAGTGCTGAACTGGGTCTTGCAGATCAAGTTTCAGATCCATCTTTAGACATGGAAATGTACTAGCGACTTTAGATCGCTTACTTTCTCTTTCTATTACTCTATAGAAAAAGATCCTGCCTAAAGCTTTGATTCTCGTTCTTCTTCCCTTAAAACATTAACTTTTTTCATACAGTATAAGCAATATGGCAGGCATGAAATATTTCAAACTTCTTGGAACTTTTGAATATTTTTCTAAAGAACTTACAAACTGAGAAATTGATTCCGATTTGGCAGTTAACGTCATTTTTCAGAATATGCAAACATCTTACAATGAGCCACAATTAAAAAGAGCAATGAGTTCTCTTTCTCTGATGAAGTTGCAGACCAGATATAAATCTGCCAAGTGTCAAATATGGATACTATTGTCTTGGTATACCACATTAAATGAAGAGCAGGATGCAGAAGTGGAATTAATAAAAATGATGTTCACATTCTGATCAGAAAAAAATGTGCAACAAAAAATGATTTTAGGTGAAATATTTTGCCAAATGAGATGCTTATTTAAAACCACATATTAATGTATGTGTTCTACAATTTGAGAATTTAGTGGGAGATATAGCAATTAGAGTTGGTAAGTTTTGATTGGAATTAAACTTTCAATTGGATGAATCATCTATATCCAATCTGATTGTTTAAGCAATTGTTTTATATTATATGAGAAATGCAAGTTAGCTTTATGGTATGTTCCTGTTGTTTAAGCAATTGTTTTATATGATATGAGAAATGCAAGTTAGCTTTATGGTATGTTCCTGTAACCCCAAAATATACACAGTAGTTCTTGAATAGAAGAGATAATTTAATGTTAAATATATTCAACACAAATCTGCACACAGGCCTCATATTTTAATATAGATTTGTAGATACAGTAGATAGATTGACTATGCGTTCATACAAATAAGCTAAAAGGCAAGCTTTATGGAAATTAAGAGATTATAGTCCTTCTACAAGAGATAATTAAACAGTAATTTCTGTGATTTTTAAAACGTAACAGGACAAAAATAGAATATTTGCATTTAAGGTTCTAATAAAAAATGTGCTATAATGGGGTACAAGTATCATATTACTTTGAAATAAATCAGAGAGAAAAATCTATAATTTGGCATTTGTAAAGATATTTATTCTGGCTGATTTCTTCTAAGACAAAATATGATTCCTACCATTCTTTGTACAATTATGTCAATTACATTAAATTAAATAGGACCCTTGTATTCTTTGTACAATTATGTCAATTACATTAAAACTATCATAAATATTTTTAGTAGGCAGTTTTTTTTTATTTTTTATAAAACATTTTTTTAATGATTCCATATACAAGTCATGCAATTTGTAACTATTGGATTTCTTTGGTGTGGTACATCAAACCACAAATTGGGCTATTAAAATGATCATTTTAATTATCAGCTAAACATTCAATAACATAAAATGAGTTTTTCATAATACTGAACCATCATGGATACCTACAGCCAAATTAGAAGACAGTAGGCCATTCAAGTAATATACATTTAATGGAATTGGGAAAAAACCCCAATATCAAAATCCTCTTTATAACTATTATGAAGTATCACGGGGAAGTAAGTATTTTCCACATAATGGATATTACTTGAATGGCCTACTGTCTTCCAATAAACAATGGCAATTAGTTTTCTTTTTTAATTGATTTGCTTATTCATTCTATGTTTAGTCTTTTTTTTTTTTAACAACATGACCAGTTGAAGGGTTAATTGTTACGAACTGAAAGCTACTTCATAGGCAATGGGGAGGTTTGCATGTTTTACTGACTTGTTGCAATTTGTATCTTTCAGTTAAGCAAAGAAGAAAATCTTTCCATCTTCAAGGGAAAAAATGTATCATTAATCATCCATTCTGATTGTATATGTTGCATATTGATTTTTAACTTTCTTATAGGATTGTTATTTTTAACTATTATGAGCTGCCTAGCCCTTAGGTAAGATGGGTAAAAACAAAAAAACAAATAAATAAATTTTGAAATTTTGAAAATCCTTTATGGTTTTTACGCCAAAAACTTTTTCATAGAAAAGAAATGATAACCACACAAACTTGGCAATCTTATATAGACTTATCTTTTCTGAAGGAGACATTAAATTAAAGTCTTCCATGTCCTTATTTGACCAGCTCACTATACCAGCAGGATAACTGACTGGCAGGGAATACATGTTGATGGCATGAATCTTGTTTTTCCTCTTCAAGACCTTCTTGTCCTTTGATAATATTTGGATGTTGCTATCTTATTTAAGTTCTCATTGTAGTTCCCATGTGGTTGAGGGATGCCAAGGTATTTATAAGTGATCTGTATGTCTGCTATGTGGCTTGCTGGTAATAGCATCTCATCTAGCTTAACTACTTTCCCTCTCTTGACTATCATCTGGCCACACTTCCCCAGTCCAAATTATACCCCAATGTCTTCAGCATTGATCTGTGTCAGGTGGATCAGTAAGTCAATATCTTGTTCACTCTTAGCATAGAGCTTGATGTCATCCATGTAGAAGAAGTGGCTGATGATGATCTATCTATCTATCTATCTATCTATCTATCTATCTATCTATCTATCTATCTATCTATCTATCTATCTATCTATCTATCTATCTATCATCTGTGAGTATTCTATCCATCTGTCTGCCATTAGATCACACTACTTCATTAGTTTAGGTATCATAGTGTCCAGAATAAATCTCTATATCCTTCAAATGTAAAGGAAAGACTTCTGGGTACATGTGTGTTTGTGTGTGTGTGTAGGCTTTTTATTTATTTTTTCATTGAAAAATGATTATTTCAAATTATATTCCAAATTTTACAGTCAATGTGGCAGGAAATGAGCAGAAATGTGTATGTGTGTGTGTGTTTACATACATACATACATACATACATACATATACATACATACATACATACATACATACATACATACATACATACATACATACATACATATTGCTCATTTCCTGCCACATTGACTTTGAATTTTGGAATATACTTTGAAATAATCAATTGTCAATAAAAAATAAATTAAAACTTTTTAAAAATTATTCTTAAAAGATTTTTTTTTAAAAAAATTGAGAATTCCTATGAAGATAGCAAACAGGCACAAGAACAAGAACAATTCAGTTCAGTTTGGAAAATAAATGTCTAGAGTTAAGGCAGGAGATTTCTTTTATACTTACTTTTATTGGTGCATGCAGCCAGCTTGAAAAGAACCCATCAAAATGCTAAGCTAATGGGCCAGATCAAGCATTAGTGCTGAATGGATAGAGCACCTACTATCCCTGTAGATTGTACCTCCAATGGATGGTACTCAAGTGTTTAGTAGAGTTAATACTAAAGCATTACCAATATAGTAAAAACAGCAGGAAGCCTATCAGTGGGAAGTTCATAGAAAATATAACAAAAATAGCTGCAATTGAAAGAAAATAGCTATGTTCCAGAACAAACAAAAATGATAGGAAATGTATACAAAAACAAATACATAGAGATGAAAGGTAAAAATAAAGGAAAAACTATTTAGGAAGGAGACTGTAATTCTCTTCCTTGAGATGCAAAATTCACAGCCCTAATGAAATTCTCAGAAATACAGGGGGAAAAAACAAGGGTTTTTTTTAGATAAAGTTCTCAGTTTTTAGGAACACATGAACTTAAAAGATAAAGCAGGTGGTACTTGATTGCCGAAAACAGTATGAATAACTTAAGTATATGACTTATTTCCACTTGAATGGATGTCTCTTCTAAACAATAAAAAGTTATAATTTAGGACAGATGGAACATTTATTTGATACAAATCTTTATTATCCACTTTGCTATTTTTGTTCCCTTGTCTAACTACTTTTCAGCAAATCCTTACCTTTCATTCTTCAGCAAAAGATTTGCTAAAGGGTAATTAATTACACTAGAGATACTAAACATTTTACTTTGGCATAAATGTGGAACTTGATTGCATTCTTAATTATGTAGTATAGTCTCTGTGGTATAAAGACTAATCTGACCATAGCTATAAAATTTATGTGAACTGTGCTTTAATTCCAACTCCAATTTTCTAATTATCATTTGTACAGTGTAAAATTGAATCTGAGTGAAAAACCTGGTGTGATATTTCAAACCTGTGTCTTATTTAAACATTTGCTCCAGGCAAGCAAAGTTTGAATTTCTCATAGATGTGTATGTGTACTTTGTCTGTCTATCTCTCTCTACAGCTGTGTGTCTGTCAGTTGGTCTATCTATCTATCTATCTATCTATCTATCTATCTATCTATCTATCTATCTATCTATCTATCTATCTATCTATCTATCTATCTATCTATCTATCTATCTATCTATCTATCTATCTATCTATCTATCTATCTATCTATCTATCTTAAATGAACATATAAATCACTTAATGATGGGTGAAGCAGTTTTATCAGCAGTTCACGTTTATAAAGGAAATAAGGTCTTTCTCAGTCTTATTGACTGCGGGGGGGGGGGAGGGAAGTGACCTGCCTTTAGCTGAAAAGATGGCATTACCTTAGAACAGTCAAAGAAATCTGATTCTGACAATTTACTTCAGTTATCAATAACTGTCATCCTAATGTCACAGCTGTTTGTATGCATACGATAAAATTGCCACAAACAGGAAGAGTTTGCTGAGTTACTTAAATCAGATGCAAAGCAACACATTGAAATAATATGTTGAAATAAATAATTTTCATAGGAAAGAGATTGTCATAGGATTACTATAGATGGAATTGTAATGATGAACTTTAAAGTACTCAATCCAACTTTGTCTGTGAGTCTTAATTTGGTTAGTATTCAGTCACAATGAAATCAAACAAAATATTTTTGTGATATTATATTTTAGTTTATTTCATCTATCTGAAAATATAGATGAAATAAACAGTTTTTAATTAGTTGGTACTATTTATAAAATATTATCACAGTTTCCAGTACATTTAGTACATTTCTTTTTCCTGTGTTAATTCATGATTTCTCATTCCTATTTCACTTTTCACATACAAAATATATTTATGTGAATTCCATAAAAAGATTGCTATAAATAGTTTATTAAATTTTAAAATGTTATAACACTATTTGTTGGTCTCTATAGAAAAATTCTTAGTCTTTTCCCTTCATTTACATACAGTCATGTGAAAAAGAAAATACGCCCTCTTTGAATTCTATAATTTTATGTATCAGGACAAAGTAAAAATTATCTGGTCCTTAGACATTCTTAAAAGTAGGTAAATGCAATCTCAGATGAACAATAACATATTACACCATGCCATCATTATTATACAAAAAGAAAGCCAAAATGGAGAAGCCATGGGTGGAAAACTAAGTACATTCTTTCTGTTTCCATATGTATGAAGAGGCTATCTAGCAGCCAGGTGCTGCTAATCAAATGCCCTTGATCAATTGAACATCAGCAAGTGTGACTACCTCTATAAAAGATGAAGTTTAGGAGTTTGCTGGTCTCCAGCATTGAGAAGAAAGAACATCAGCAATGATCTTAGAGAAGCAGTTGTTGCTACCCATAAATCTGGGAAGGGTTATAAACAATTTAAAGCCCATCTTTCTATAGTGAGGAAGATTATTCACAAGCGGAAAACATTCAAGACAGTTGCCAATCTTCCCAGGTGTGGACATCCCAGCAAATTCACCCCAAATCAGACCATGCAATGTTCAAATTGAAAAAAAAATCCAAAAAATCCAAAAGTTACATCTCAGATACCACAGGCCTCAGTTAGCATGTTCAATGTTAAAGTTCAGGACATTACAATTAGAGAGTCATAGAGTCGACCATAAACTCTTCTGTATATGAGAGTATTTTAGAATCAACTGTCAGGCCATCTGTCTGACAGCTAAAACTTGGCTGAGATTGGGTCATGCAACAGGACAATGATCCCAAGCATATCAGCAAATCTACAACAGAATGACTGAAAAAGAAATGAAGGAAAAAACCTAGGATTAAATTAAAACTCTTGCAAGATACGAAAGATAAAGGGGGATTGGCATTACCAGAGTGGGAAATATATTACCAAGCATCAAACCTAACTTGGCTAAAAGAATGGATGAAATTGGAAAATACCAGAATTTTAACACTTGAAGGACACGACTTGCAAGCGGGGTGGCATGCATTTCTATGGGACGAAAAATATAAAGTACATAGATACTTTCGAAGACATATAGTTAGGGATGCATTGCTACAGACTTGGGAAAAGATAAAACAAAAACATTATATAAGAATTCCAATGTGGTTATCCCCAACAGAAGCTCTGAAACACCCAAACCTACTGGACATAAATAAGATAATTAGATACAAAGAATTGGTAAATGAACAGGGAAATCTGAAAACAAAACAAGAATTGGAACAAGATGTAGGCAGAGAGATTGATTGGTGGACATTCACACAAATCCAATCTAAATATACAGAGGACAAAAAAATATATGAAATACAAAAAGAATCGCAAGAATTGGATAAAATTATACATGGAACAGAAATAAAATTAATTAGTAATATATATAAATATTTACTGAGATATAAAATGGAAGATGAGGTTGTCAAAGACACAATGATTAGATGGGCAAAAAATTTCGGATACAACATAGAATTGGAGAAATGGGAAAAAATATGGGAAACAAACATAAGACTGACTATGTCTGCGGCATTCAAGGAAAATCAGTTGAAGATGTTTTACAGATGGCATCTTCCACCAGCAAAGCTTGCTAAGATGTTCCAGAACAACTCACCGACATGCTGGAAATGCAAAAAGGTACATGGAACATATTATCATCTATGGTGGACATGCCCCGTTGCAAAAAAATACTGGACTAAAATAAGAAGATGGATGGAAGAAATAATAGATCAACCTGTAGATTGGAAACCAGAGATCTTCCTGCTGGGTATCTTAAATAGAAAATACAGTAAAGAAATACGGTACTTAAACTTACATATAACAACGGCAGCAAGAATAGTCTACGCACAGTTCTGGAAAAATGAGAATATACCATCAGAGGAAGAAGTGATAAGGAAAATCTTAGACTGTGCGGAGATGGACAAATTAACAAAAGAGATAAAAGAAAAGGAAGACACAGAATACTATGGAATATGGAATAAGTGGTATGATTGGTTGGAGACTAGAAATAATAAATGAAAATAAACGCAGAAAGGTCAAGAAAGGGAAAATGTGTGTATAATAATGTATAATATTGTATAGTAATAATATGTATTATTCTTAGTATGAAATATAGTATGAACGAAGAAAATGGAAATAAGAAACAATGGGACAACAAGGACAAATATTTTTTAAAAAAGAAGAATAAAGGGGGAAAATGTAAATAATAGAAGATTACAGTTACGAAATTGCTGTTTAAAAAAAAAGGAGTATACATTGTATGTCTATGTGTGTTATGTTTTGTTGTCTTAAAAAAATAAAAATATTAAAAAAAAAGAAAAAAAAAAAGAAATGAAGCAATGCTGTGAAGAAGAGTGGGCCAAAATTCCTCCATAACAATGCGAGAGCCTGATAAAATTGTATAGAGAACAATTACTTCAAGTTATTTCTGTTAAAAGTGGTTCTACAAGCTATCGAAACATAAGGTGTATCTGGTTTTTCACACATGGCTTCTCCATTTTGGCTTTCTTTTTGTAAAGTAAATGATGACACGGTGTAATATGTCATGTGTTGTTGTTTATCTGTACCTACTTTTAAGAATTATTAAGGACCATATGGTTTTTGCTATGTCCTGATACATATTACCAAGAACTGAAGGAAGGTGTACTTTCTTTTTTATATACAGCTATAAGATAGCCATCATAAGGTAGTAAGAATGTGGAAAGATGGCCTGAAGCATTGCACTATTATTTACCATTAACATATTTAACATTCTAAATGTAAATTAAACTCCACATTGCTATAAAATCTGTGAAAAATTTCAACTTCAGTATCTCAGATATTCTGATATAATCATGTAAAAATTATCTTACTGCAAGGGATAAAAAGGAAAAGAAATAAAAAGCTGAGCAAAGCCTTAAGCAATGATTAAAAAACAAAAAAACAAAAACAACCAGCATTTAAACATTTTTTCCTAAGGGAAAAAATATCCATTAAAATTCTATGAAGCACATGTCAAGGGGGAGAAAATGAGGTCAGGTTTCTTGTTCCAATTTACAAAGAACACTGGCTTGATACCATGAGACTAAATCTGCTGAGAAAACCCCCTGAGCAACCTTAAATTTTATCCAGACGTTTTCTTATTTAAGCGACTGGCAATATTCCCATCAATTCTAGCCAAAGATTTTCAATTTGACCTGAATATATGGAATGTAAACAGTAGAATTTAATGAGTTTATATACTGCTGTCCTAATTTCCCATGTTATCCTGTTACTGGAGTAGGAGGCACACAATTTCCTCATGTTCAAAGTGGTGGTGCTTCCTGGATACAGTACATCATCTGCGTATTAAGATGAAGATCCTCTTTGAACATGAGGCAATTGTGTGCCTCCTACTCCAGGTGAGTTTTTCCCTTGTTTTCTATTTAGTCCATTAAAAAGTATATATATAAAATCAGATTATGAAAATCAAGTGGGAAAGAGTGGGCAACATAATGCACTCATGCTCTCCATAGACAGCCTTTTAGTATACTGAGAAGCTTGCCATGAATAGTACATATTCATAATTGAGAGCTAGTTTGGTGTAATGTTTAAGGGATTAGGGGGGCATGAGTTCTAATCCTGTCTTAGTCACAAAGCCAGTAGGATGACCTTGGGCTGCTCACCCTATGAAGGAGATAATAGAAAACCACTTCTGAAAACCTTGCCAAGAAAACCACAAGAACTTGTCCAGAGAGTTACCAGAAGACAAAAAAATGACTTGAGGACACCAAAACAAACAAACAAACAAGCAAATAAATAAACAAATAAATAAACAAACAAAAAATTAATAAAATGAAATGAAATCTATTTAAGCTAATTATAGAATTATGCTGCATGCCAACCAATAAATTTGTGCATTACTTAAATAAACTTAAATAGGTTTATGTATTGCTTAAATATCTTACCAGGGTAAGAAATTCTTAACTAATCCCACCACTATCGATTAATTATTTAATTCTAAAAAAATATGAAAAAGTACTTTACATCAATACTTTATTGAAATTATTTCACAGACGAAACCTGTAGATTACGTTTTCAATATGAGATGCAAATTATTTTACTGAGAAGAAGAAATTTATTGGATAATATAACAAGCATTTCATTTCACAGGACTTCCTTTTCTTAATCAAAATGTATTTATAGTTATTAAGGTGGGCTGCATGATGGATCAATATATGAAATTCTGTATTCTGCTAACAGACTTTAAAGGCACATTTTATGTCACCACAACTTTTAAGGAATTTAAAATGTCATATATTTCCCCATTTTTTTTCTCAACATTAAGGGGCATGCATTGTGAAAAATGTTCAAAATCTAGATTTTTGAAAACTTTCATTTTCTAAAAACTGATGTATCCTTCATCTTTACTCATAATGAATGCAACATATATACAAACCAAAGAAAATATTTCCAATCTGAGTGTATAGAATTATTTGTTTCTCCTTTCTGTTCTCTCTTTTTAAAGATACACAAGTATTCCTTATGTACTTAATTGCCTCTTTCAGTCACCATTTATGATTATGACAGTGATGAAAAAATAACTTTATGACAAATCCTTGCATTTGCAATCTTCACAACTCTGTAAAACAAAGTAAAGCTGAAGTAAGATCATAAAACACAGTTGTGGTTTCACTTAACAACCACTTTACTTAATGACCAGGTTGCTAGTCCCAACTTTGGTTGCTAAACGAGGACTATCCATACATATAGGCATATAGCATATATACTGATTTTCAAAGAAAATACCAACTTTATGTATAACAGAAAAAAATGAAAAAAGAAAAAGTTCAGGAAAGAAAAGGTGAAAGAAAGAATGGCAAGAAAGAAAAAGAAGGAAGAAAAGAGAAAAAATGTCTTCTGACTCTCATTGATAGAGATATAAGTAAAAAAAAATACATGAAACTCTTACTTGAATATGAACATGTGTCTACATTATTTCCATAATCCCCCATAATCCTAATCATTGGACTCCTCCCCGAAGATTGATGCTAAACAGTAGGAAGATTTTTCTCTCCTGCTGATGATCTGCTGTTTTTGCTGCCAGAGCTGATTGCCAACTGATTCTTTGGCAGCTCTGGTCCCTGGATCTGAATGGGAGTACTTAGGAATGAGGCAAGATGAATTTTGTATGACCATAGACCCATCAAGGAAGAGAAATCTTGAAGATTGCAGTTCCCTGTGGGAGCAGCCAGAAAGTCACTGGTCATCGGTCATCTATCCATCTTTTCCTCTGAGTAGTTTGTTCTCGTAAGCAAGCCTGGGCTTTTAACTTTTTAAACTTTCTGTTTGCTTTGCTTTTTATCTCTAAAAGTTAATTGGCTAGTGGAATGCTGATTTATTTTAACCCCCAACTGGACTTTATCTGGGTGTTTTGTTTGTTTGTTTGTTTGTTTTTGTTTATTCCCTTTGATCTATTTGGCTGCTCCTGTCTATGAACAGTCTCTCTATCTCTTGTTGCTAAGGACGAATCTAAGAACAAATCAGAGTTAACTGTTTGTATGATTTGGGATAGATAAGAAGCCATGGTAAACTTTCTATGAGCAGAATGCAATAGTTTGTTAACAGAGGGTTTTGAATTTTTTTTCTTGCCTTTTGTTGTGGTTGTTGTTGTTATCCATGTTAACGATTTTGCCATTAATATAGTAGATAGATGACAGGTTAACAATTTGAAAATAGAATTAGAAGTTTAAAAACATTTGGGGACCTGTTTCACAAGGCGTCGGAAACTAATATTGATGTAATATATTTATCAGTATTCAACTAGGGGCCATAATATGCATATACTGTATGTGTTTGTGTTTTTTTAATGCACTTTTTCCTTTTTAAAATGTTTCATTTATTTATTTTTCTTTGTTCTTATTAAAAAAAATCCTTTCTTGGAGTTTGGTATTTTAAGTTTTTTTGAATAAAAATAAAATTACCATATAATTCTAATCATCAAATTCCAAAATCATCTCCTCATTTCTTTCAAAGTTCACAAATGGTTTCCAAGCATAAATAAATAACCTTTGTCAAAGTCTTTTCTTTCATCAAGGCTGTCAATTTTACCATCTTCACCAATTCTGCCAGCTTTACCATCCATTCTTCCATTGAGATATTTGTAAATCCTTTCACCTTTGACCATATGAAAGTCTCACTGCTGTTAGATTATATATAAACAAAGTTCCATAAAATATCCCCATTCATTTGTCCAGTGAGCCCAAAAGGAAGGGCCACAGTTTCAAACCTTCCACTTTAAAACCTTCTGCATCAAAATACTTATTTGATCCTAATATTTTCTAACTTTGTCCATTTAGAAGTAAACCTATGTAGGACCTATTCATTTCACCCAGGACTGCAAAAAATAAAATAAAAAAAATGCTTGTATGAATAAATAAATAGAGTTGGCTCTCCATTTTTGGAAATGTAAAATCCAGCTTTTAAATCAGTTCTGTTGCTACTTTTAAGTCAAACCATATTTCGTTCAGATGGTGGAAAAACAAAGGTGAAATTTGGAAATATTTATACATTTACTCCACATCAATAATAATAATAAAAACAAATCCCAAGATACATTGGGGCTTGTAGAATACAGAATTGTAATGCTCCAATGACATTTTGTTTGAGAAGATGTAAAAATAGGGGTAGAGTGAGTTATTCAATTAAATTATTATAATATAATGCAATTGCATTAAGCCCAAGTATTATGATGTGCAACATAAATCTGGTGGATTAGTTGGATAATTAATTGAATATGGTGAATTATTATGCTTTGTTCACCATACTATCATAGATACTAAAAAGGAAACTTTGACTGTGCAAGGTAGTTTACATTAAATTAGAAAGAAACCATTTACATGAGTGGCTTGCCATTTAAAATTTCATGATGTAAAAAAATAGGTGCATTCTTGCAAATGAGCAGACATCGTTGTGAGCAGTAGAGAAGTGGGACCTCATCTTATTAGCTCAAAATAGTGGTTCATGTGCCTAAAAGGAAACTTCCTTTCCTTTTTAAAATTTTCACATTCCATGTATCTAATGAAAGGAAGAAGCTCCTTGAATCTGCACAATCTTGAAGAGATACATAGACATAGATAAAAAACATGTATGATGACTTGCGAGATGAAAACTGAAGTTAGTCTGATTAATGTTCCAGATTTAAGAGAGTTGACTTCAACAAGCTGTTATTTTCAACAACAACAAAAGTAGAAAAAAAATCCCATGAATGAAAATGCCAAATGGAAAAATAGTTCAGGAGAATTAGGAAATTCTGAAAATATAATTAGGGCACAAGCACAATCAATAACAAAGAGGGGAAAAATAGGAGATACCTGACAAAGCCCAAATCTCTCTGGTAAACTAAGAAAAAAAAGATAAAATTTAAAAATGGAAAGAGGGGCACACAGTAAACCATCATATCAGAAAATAGTCTTAATTTTCAAGAATGGGATCAGAAAGGATGAGTCTCAGCATGATCAAATGCTTAGTATGAATGCCAAAAATAACAACAAAAAATAGGAATTATTCTGATTGATTCTGAAAGTATAGAAAACAGCTGGCTCACTGGTTGGAGAAATGGGCAAAATTGTGACAGGCAAAGGGAGAAAAACTGAATGGCCTAATTTATCTTTAATCTGTCTTTAGACAAAATGAAAACAGTCTGACTTGTCAGAAGTGGCACTGTGGAAAAAGGGAGAGAAATGCAGATCAAAATAGATAAGAATTAGTGGGAGCATGACTAGTTGATCTGAGTGAATTCAGGTCTTCTGCACTAGAAGTATGACATCCCAGGGTATTAAAAAACTGGATGATTTTATCCAGTTCCAAGTCACTAGATGAATTTTTTGAAAAGTCCTGGAGCATAAGGAAATACCAGAAGATGGAGAAGAACCAATGCTGTTCTAATATTTAAAAAGGAAAAAAGTGCAGCCAGGAAACTACCCATCAATCAGTTTGACATCAATACCTGGGAAAATCTTAGGGGGGAAAAATCAATGCATTTACAAGTACTTTGAAATAATAAGTAGTTTCCAGAAGCTAATATAAATTTGTTTTAAAAAGTCATGCTAGAAAAATCTTGCTTTCTTTGACAATGTGACTAGATTAGTGGTCCAAGCTATCAATATAATGTACTTAGACTTCAGTAAGACATTTCATAAAATAGATCATAGTTTTCTAGTTTTGGTAAACTGGAAAACTGTTGCATAGATGGTGGGAAATGAGCAAAGAACAATCTTATGCATTCTTAAACATCAACAATATTTTAAGGTGTTGTTAACAATTTTAGGTGATAAATCAATATTACGTATTAATGTTCTAGTTTCTGAATTGAATCTTCTGCAACAAGCTTATAGCAATCACCTCTTATTAAGTATCTTCAAAGGTCTCCACTATATTCACACTATATCCACAATCAATATGTGATTGTTTTATATTCATTCTCATGTAAATATTATCCATCAATAAAGGAGCTCAGGGTTGAAATAGGGGGTCCTTGGTGATCTCTGAACTTGGTTGTTCTCTTGCAGACATTTCAATAAGCAAACTATGGGATCACTGCTTTCAGGACTTATAGCAGAGGTCGCTATGCAACATCTAGAAGCCCTAGCATTTCCACAAATATAACCCAAAATATAGATCAGATATGTAGACAACACCTTCACCATAATTAAAAAAAGGACCAATTAGAGAACATCCACAGAATCATAAACAACCTTTTCAAAGGAATCCACTAGAGAAGAATAAAGAATAACTCACTGCCTTTCCTGGACATTCTGATCAGCAGAGGACACAATGGCAAAGTAGAAACACAGATGTACAGAAAAACTATCTACACCAACTAAGTGGTCCACCAGTAAAGCAACAACCTAACTTCCCACAAGAGAAACTGAGTAAGAACGTTAGATAGACAAGCACAAATTCACTGCAGCAACTCTGAACAGCAGAAAAGGAAACAGAGCATTATAGAACATATTCCAACAAAATGGATATCCACACAACTTTATCAAAAAGTGCCTTACCACTGAAACCAAAACAGCACAACCAACACAAGCCCTAAAAAGAGTAATAATGCCATACAGCAAGAATATTGCAGAAACTAGCAACAGATTACTACAACCACATGGAATCAACTAATGTCGTCCAAAACCTCCTAAGTAAACCAAAAGACTCAGCAGCCCCTGGGTCATGGCCCACTACCAGTACATGGCCTATTCAGAATTGGGCCATGCGAATGGCTGGCCAGAGTGTGTACGCACATGCAACTCAACTTGCACAAGTGGCAGGCTGACAGGCACTGCTGGCCCGCCTTTTGTGCAAGCCAAGTGGCGCACCTGCACACCAGCCCACCACTCACTCAAGGGCTGCGTGTGCACATGTGCCAGCCCACTGCTCAAACAGCCCAGTTCCCCTCTTTCCCCCAGCCAGGCCCCCAAGTCACAAGGATTGGGGATCCTGATCTACAATATACAGTGTAATGACTGCAACAACAACAACTATATAGGACAAACAGGCAGAAGACTGCCAGAATGCATCCATTAACACCAACTAGAAGTCAGAAGACATGATGAAAACTTTAATTTCACAACATATCAACAAACTTAACTATAGTTTCAATTGGGAAACAGCAACCATTCTAGAACAAGCCAAGTCCAAAAATGCTAGGGAATTTCTAGAAGCCTGGCACTCTGACAAATTAGCAATCAATAAACAATATATATATTCTATGCAAAAGAGATGATCAACAAGCCAGAAAGGGAACAAAAAGACCAAAATACTTTCCCACTAGCAAACAGGACCCAGATGAGCATATATTAACTAAAAAAATAATATCAGACTAACAACCAAGTAAACAATACCTCAATCAAGGAACTGCCAAGCAAGCCAATGGTAAACGGCCCAACCAGAGAATCTCTAAGACACCTCCACCAACACTGACAGGGCAAGCCACTAAAATACAAACTGAAAGCAAGCCCCACTCCTTACTAGCACTGTTATTTAGTTTGGGTAATGAAACATTTGCAAGAAAACAACCAAGCTCAGAGAGCACCAAGGAACCTTCAAGTATTATCTTTTTACATTAATTATATTCAACATTCCTTTAATAGCAAGGATGCAATAAGGTTAGTATGTAGATGCAGTGATACCTGTAAACAATATTTCATTTCATAGGCTATATACAATCTTTCAAAAGGTAGCTTTAGTCATAGCAACACTATAGCAATGCCATGAACATTCCCAGAAATGTCAGAGCACTTGCTATGTCCCAGTGGAAAGGACGTCTCCTCATATGTGTTTCAAAGTAAAAAAGATTTTTTATACGATTATGCTGCATTTATTTAGTAATCAGGGGAGCTATGTTCAAATATTCTCTGTGTTCAAATGTCCTCTGTTTCCAAATCCACTGTGGTCTCCCAGACTTCAGTTCCATCTCAAAGAAAGAAATAGTGCGAACTCATTCAATTTGACTTTTCTAGATTTGGAATTGAGTCAGCTCAGTTAAAAGTAAATAAAAATGTCCCAAAGGTGCTTTTCAAAAGGATCTGGACTTTCTTGTTTTTTGTTTTGTTTTTTGTTCAAGATAAAAAAAACCAAGAAAGTCCAGTTGCCTTTTGAAAAACACCTTTGGATAACCATGACCTGGATGATTGAGAATCTCCATAGACATAAATAAAAGATGTGTTACAGAACATAATACCAAACATCAGTAATTTTGGTCATCCTCAAACAAAAGGAAACTCAAATAGACCAAGAGAAATTAGAGTAGGATTTTCAAATAACCAAAGATTCAAGTGATGATTGAAATTTGAGTCATCTTTAAATTATGCTCATCTTTGTAAGATGTTTTCATCCTAACATAAAATCGTTAGTAGTATTGTATATTTCTATTAGCAGATGATTGTCACACACAAGAAACCAGAACAACAGCACAAGGTGATCAGAGTTGCTTCTTTTTTGTTGCCTGCCTATTTGCAAGAATCTCACCAGACTGATTATATTCTCTTGGGAACAGCCAGACAAAGGATTCTGGTATTTTCAGGGGGTCTGGCCTCCATCACTTCCTTCCCTGCAAGGAAGTCTTTGCACTTCTTCCCACACTCTAACTGGAGATTGCACCACGCTAATATCCAGAAATAAAAATAATATTAAAATATACAGTATATTTGTATTTTATAAAAGGCCTTTAAAAAAAGGATTGTAACTTTTTTAAAATGCTATTTACATTTAGGATATTCTTAACAGATAATATTCCTCAGACAGATTATGTTAATGTGCACCAGAGCTCAGTAGTGAAAAGCAAATCAATAGTACTCTTCAGTGACAAATCAGAGCAATGGCCATTAAGCATGAGTAATTAAAATGCCAGATTAATTGGTAAACCCATTTAAGTTATTTATGGTCAAATATTTCCCCTATTAAAAATAGAAATTGCATTTATAGCTGTATTTAACCATCAACCATCAAATGATGATGCAATTAGTGCATTTTAACATTAATTTCTTTCCACCAATAATCTCCTCTTGCTCTTCTAGGCAAGTGAAAACACAACTAGGAAAGGTTGTAGCAAAAAACACATTTCTTCTACAAAAATTTATAACACTGCATTTAAAGCTAAGTGTGAAATGTTTAATATGCAATATAATTCAAAATATAACATCCTATCAGAAATTTAAACTATGCTGACTACCAAATCAACATATAACTTCTCTCTGCATTGTAATTATAAAAATGACATGTACCTTTGGATTAAATTATTGCAACTTCCTTTGTGAGAAAATAGCTGGAAATGAAGTGACCATGACTGAAATGAAAACAAAAGCAGAACAAAAAGATAACCAAAAAACTATTCCTGGCATTCTTTTGTAGTTTTTCCCCTTAAGTTGAGAGAGAAATGCAGCAAAAAGAGCTGATTTTCTTTTCCTTCCAAAGAAGAATAGTTCTATAAAAAGGTTTATTTTGTCTTGTTTTGTATACTATTTAACAAGGCTTTTCAATTTCATTTTTTCAACCAGTGTTGCCTCAGGGACAATAAGTAGACAAATGCCAGGGGACAAAACAAAATGCTTAAGTATGAACTGAGACATTGAACAATTTTGGGCTGTTGATTTTGTTTTAAGTGCTTCGAAACATTTTTTTACATTTTAAAAGGAAAGAGAATTCTATTCATAATAGGTTGTGGTTCCCTAAACAACAAAGGAATTTAAATGAATTCATACATAAAATGAAATAAATGAACTTATTGCACACTGGCATCTAGGAAGGCCAACGAGTAAAAATAATTCAATATTCTAGAAAAAAGGATACCATAGAATGGGATTCACAAAAACAATGGTTATAAAATGATGGTGATGATGATGATACAGTATATATCCCTTCTACTTCAGGCAACATATTACTAGGACAAGAGCCAATAATTTGTTTCATTTAAGGCAGAATCTGTCATACCAAGGTTACTGTAAGCTTTTACATTCATTTACTATAGATAACAGCTAGCAAAATCACCAGATTATCAGTATTATGAATTACCTGTTTTATTATCTGAAATATATTATTCCTTTATATTATTTGGAAAACTTTATTTATGCCAATTGTTACATTATAATTAAATTTTAGTTAAGTATCTTAAACTTTAAAAACTATAGAAACTTCCACTGTTCTTTTTTGGGAGAAATGGCAGGAGGAGAGAAGATAATCTCTGTTAATTAATCATAATATGTTCCAAATTTAGATGTTATGTAAGACAAGTGCAACCCTTTGCTTACTTACTTCTGAACAGAATTACTAAAAGTTCATTTCTAAACATACAATGTGATCCCATAAACAGTTCCATAAAAGTAAGCTCAATTATATTCAATAGGGTTTATACCTAGGTAAATAATTATATTCAATAGGGTTTATACCTAGGTAAATAATAATAATAATAATAATAATAATAATAATAATAATAATAATAATAATAATAATAATAATAATAATAATAATAATAATAATAATAATAATAATAATAATAATAATAATAATAATAATAATAATAATAATAATAATAATAATAATAATAATAATAAAGTTGGAAGGGACCTTGGAGGTTATCTAGTCCAACCCCCTGCTCAGGCAGAAAACCCTATACCATTTTGGACAAATGGCTGTCTAGTCTCTTCTTAAAAACTTCCAGTGTTGGAGCATTCACCGCTTCTGGAGGCAGGTTGTTCCACTGGTTAATTTTTATAACTGTCAGGAAGTTTCTCCTTAGTTCTAGGTTGCTTCTCTCCTTGATTAGTTTCCATCCGTTGCTTCTTGTCCTGCCTTCAGGTGCTTTGGAAAATAGCTTGACTCCCTCTTCTTTCTGGCAGCCCCTGAGATATTGAAACATTGCTATCATGTCCCCCCTTGTCCTTCTCTTCATTAAACTAGACATACCCAATTCCAGCAACCGTTCCTTATATGTTTTAGCCTCCATTCCCCTAATCATCTTTGTTGCTCTTCTCTGTACTCTTCCTAGAGTCTCAACATTTGTTTTACATTGTGGTGACCAAAACTGGATGCAGTATTCCAAGTGTGGCCTTACCAAGGCATTGTAAAGTGGTATTAATACTTCATGTGATCTTGATTCTATCCCTCTGTTAATGCAGCATAGCAGTGTGTTGGCTTTTTTGGCAGCTGCAGCACACTGCTGGCTCATATTTAAATGATTGTCCACTAGGACTCCGAGATCACTCTCACAGTTACTACTATTGAGCAAGGTACCCCCTATACTATACCTGTACATTTGGTTTTTCTTGCCTAAATGTAGAACCTTACTTTTTTCACCATTGAATTTCATTTTGTTAGATAGCGCCCAGTGTTCAAGTCTGTCCAGATCCTCCTGTGTCTTAAGCCTGTCTTCTGGAGTGTTGGCTATTCCTGCCAGCTTGGTGTCGTCTGCAAATTTGATGAGTTCCCCATCTATCCCCTCATCCAAATCGTTGATGAAGCTGTTGAAGAGCACTGGGCCCAGAACAGAGCCTTGGGGCACCCCACTACACACTTCCCTCCATGTAGATGTGGTTCCATTGAGGACCACACGCTGAGTACGGCCGGTCAGCCAGCTACAAATCCATCTGGTGGTGATGCTGTCTAACCCGCATTTTTCTATCTTATCAAGTAGTAGGTTGTGATCTACTTTATCAAATACCTTACTGAAGTCCAAGTAAATTATATCCACAGCATTCCTCTGGTCCACTAATTTTGTCACTTGGTCAAAAAATGCAGTAAGATTTGTCTGGCATGACCTGTTTTTGAAAAACCCATGTTGGCTTTTAGTAATGGCTTTGTTTGCCTCTAGGAGTATGAGATTGCAGCCTTTCTATAATTAGAATAGAATAGAATAGAATAGAATAGAATAGAATAGAATAGAATAGAATAGAATAGAATAGAATAGAATAGAATAGAGCTGGAAGGGACCTTGGAGGTCTTCTAGTCTAGCCCCCTGCTCAAGCAGGAGAACCTATACCATCTTAGACAATGACTGTCTAGTCTCTTCTTAAAAATGTCCAGTGATGGAGCACCCACGATTTCTGGAGACAAGCTGTTCCACTGGTTAATTGTCCTCACTGTCAGGAAGTTTCTCCTTAATTCCAGGTTGCTTCTCTCTTTGATCAGTTTCCAACCATTGTTTCTTGTCCTGCCCTCTGGTGCTTTGGTGAATAATGTGACCCCCTCTTCTTTGAGGCAGCCCCTCAAATACTTGAATACTGCTATCATGTCTCCCCTATTTCTTCTTTACTTTAGACTAGCTAAACCCAAGTCCCACAGCCATTCTTCGTATGTTTTAGTCTTCAGACCTTCGATCATTTTACTTGCTCTTCTCTGAATTTTTTCCAGACTCTCAAAATATTTTTTGTGATATGGTGACCAAAGCTGGCTGCAGTATTCCAGGTGTGGTCTTATTAGGGTTTCATAAAGCGGTACTAATACTTTGTGTGATCTTGATTCTATGCCTCTGTTTATACAACCCAGGATTGTATTAGCTTTTTTGGTTACTGCTGCACATTGTTGGCTCATAGTCAAGTGATCATCCACTAGGACTCCAAGGTCCCTCTCACACTTACTGTTTTTGAGCCAATCTGTTCTTGTACCTTTGATTTTTCCTGCTCTTTGCTTTTCATTTTGTTGGAGGGGCCCATTGTTCAAGTTTGTCAAGATCTTTTTGGATCCTGAGTTTGTCTTCTGGGGTGTTGGCTACTCCTGCCAGTTTGGTGTCATCTGCAAATTTGATGAGTTCCCCTTCAATTCCCTCATCCAAGTCATTTATGAAGATATTGAAGAGTACTGGACCTAACACCGAACCTTGTGGTACCCCACTGCTTACTTCTCTCTATGTGAATGTGATGCCTTTGAGGACTACTCATTGAGTATGGTTTGCCAGCCAGCTACAGATCCATCTGGTGGTGATGTTGTCATTCCACCTTTTTCTAGTTTACCAAGGAGTAGGTTGTGGTCTACTTTATCAAATGCCTTACTGAAGTCTAAGTATACTACATCCACAGCATTTCGCTGGTCTACTAGTTTAGTCACTTTATTGAAGAATGAAATAAGATTGGTTTGGCATGATCTGTTTTTAACAAATTCATGCTGGCTACTAGTTATAACTTTGTTTGCTTGT